>JAPTHN010000033.1:2174598-2417618 GCA_026936325.1 Platynereis dumerilii
TATCTATCTATCTATCTATCTATCTATCTATCTCTCTATATATCTATCTATCTATCTATCTATCTATCTATCTCCTAACCATGTATGTTCAACAGTTCAATGAATCGGGGATAGCTTTCATCACAGTACCTCCACCCTAAGAATACTTACTTTCCCTGAGTGAGTACCTTTTGTGACTTTATCCACCCTGCAATTTTAAAATAATGTTAAACCAATTGTTTTGCTATTAATCTGACAATCCATCTCTATTTAAGCATACACATGTCTCTCTATCTCTCTGTCTTAATATTATCAAACTATCGTTATGTGTCTGTCTCTTATCAATTTGTTATATCTATCTCCCACACACATGCAATTAAATAACAACCAATCTATATATCTGTCTATCAGTGGCGTATTTAGGGGGGGGGGGGGATTGGGCCATTTCTACATATGCCCCTGCTGTCTGTCATACTAGTTACTTAATCTGCCAAATACCAATCAATCGATCATTCAATCAATCAATCAATCAAAACATCAATATCTATCTATCTATCTATCTATCTATCTATCTATCTATCTATCTATCTATCTTTCTATCTTTCTATCTATCTATCTATCTATTCGTCCATATATCCATACATGTTACTTACCTTTATGTTGTGTTAATGCCATGATGAGGTTTATCACAGCCTATGGCTTTGGAATGTATTTGTTGTAGAACTATCCTATCACTGACCCTAATAAAGGTATTATAGGCCTTTTCCAGCTCTAAGCCCATTTTACTGGATAAGAAAGTAGGCCTACATGATTTCTTCATTCCATGTAAAAGTGAAATTGGTGAATAGATTGCCAAGCCAAGCTTTACCATGTAACAGGATCCAGTGGTTTCTGGGTTAGGGGTACAAAATAGGAATTTTAATGGACTTCAGCTGTATTACTTTGTTCTTATTTCTTCAGAAATGTGTTGTTGACAGACAGAAAGATAATTTCCAACAAAAAACATAAACTTTATAACCTTTGTAGGGAATTAACAGGGCCATGTGTGTGTTTTATACAGTTGTTTACAGCATTGTCACGTGGAGGCAAATTGCTTGATCCCTGTGCCTCTGAAGTCTACTTCAACCGAAGAACCTGGGTGACCTGGTGCATTCACTGTACTCCATGAGCTTCCATGCAACCGATTAACCAGATTCTAGTGGTGCATCAAACATGTACATTGTGCAGCAGCGAGACAGCCTGCTGTAGTGGACAGTAGTGAAATGTCTGAGGCAGAATAGTTGGAATATGACACTATTAACCCCCTGACATAAGTCTGAACATGAGGGGGAAAAACTTCATGCTGATACAGAACATACATGTAAAGGAGAACTGTTAAAGTGATGTCAGTGAACCAGGAGCTCACACATAAAATTTGCTGCAAATGTTAGTTGACGAATCTGGAAGCCTACGAAAAGAAGGCACTGCTAGCCACCTAGCGGTGGGCTTGCGCAGTGCAATAATGATTTGTGGTTGCTGCTGGCTGAGGAACTTGGGTTTGGACTAAAAACCAACACCATAATATGTAAATGGCACAGCTATGAAATTCGCACAACACAGTTTTTGTAGGACTTGTAGTGTTACTTAAACTTTCGTTTTTTTTAAATTTCATATCAAATAAATGTTACTGTATACATGAAAGACAGTTGTGTAACTTTCAATAAAATTTGAAAGACAGATAGAAAGACAGAGAAATGTGGCATAGAAAGATGAAATAGATAAAAATATGATAAATAGATACAAGTATATAGATAGATAGATAGACAGATAGATAGATAGATAGATATATATATAGAGAGTCAGACAGATAGATAGATAGATAGACAGATAGAGAGAAAGACAGATAAGTAAGATTGAAAGATAATCAGCTAAATAGAAAAAAGACAGTATACAAATGTTGACTGATACGAGGGCAACAGCGCAATCTGTTTGACCCAAGGGAGTGACAGTCACCTTTCTGTTTCACGAGGCCGAAGTAGCAGTCAATATACTGAAAGCTGCCAAAGTCAAGCCTATTTTAGATTGTTGATATTACATGATAGTACAAATAAAGTCAAATATATAGTAATACAAAAACAATAACATGATTTGCATGTAGATTAATTGCTCACTGTTACATAATCATCAGTCTATAAAGATTATGTAACTTTAATTTTGTTATGTTTTCTTGTTTTCTGATTTGAACTGAAATGAATGACATGTAAATAATTTAACTTAGCTTGTAAAGGCTAATAACTAACTATTCCATAAAAATTATAGGTACAGGGAATACTACTGGAGAAAAGTGAATTTTAAGACACATTTGAAGGTGAATCTGTCATGTTTTGTTAAATTCGAAACTAAATCATTGATAAGAAGCTTGACCCACTTGACCTAATTTCCTGCTGTCGACCATTGATGTTGAGACCACAGATTTTTTTGAACCTCTCTTGGGCTCAATTCGCTTCACGAAATGGCCTATGGCCGTTTTGCTGTGCGAATATAAAAAAGTTTCCAAAAAAGTTTTAGTTCTGTAATGGTGGCTCATGCAAGCAAAGACTGACTGCTATGCATGCGCCACCCCGCACAAACCCATTTCCAAAAATGGAAATCCTCCTATTATGGTTTCCAAAGTTATGAATTAGAGTTGTCAGTTATGTTAGATCTTACTCTTTTGGCCAAGTAATTTGGGATCATATATATATGACCTTTTAAGGCTTTATGAAGCCTAGCACACTCCCTTTATAAATGTAGCACAGACTCAGAAATATCTGTATGAACATGCTTCGCCTTCATCACACTTTGTTACATACTCAACCACTTTTGAGTCTATTATTTTGAGATAGGTACATGTAGAATGTAGATATGATATATTATTACATGACCAGTTTGACCACTATGCTAGAGCGATGCTGATTGGCCAAAATCAGTCACATGACGACATCATAAAAACTCATATTGCATGGTTCGAGTGCAATATGAGTTTTTTTCCAAAAAAAATGTTTTAAATTTTTTTTTTCCCAGATTTTTTCATATTGCATTGTACGAGTGCAATATGAGTTTTGCGCCCTCGTTCAATATGAATTTCCTTGTGCAAATAAATTTTCACATTGCACTCATATCATGTCGTATTTGTATAATATAAAACTCAAACTGACGATGCCCCTCCCCAGAAAAACTAAATTCTTGTTATTTAATGGTTGCCCCCTTATTGTTTTTCACGTCTTATTTTTTCACGACTTTAAATTGCCTAATAAACTTAGGCAATTAGCCTAATTTCCAGAATTAACTTAATCATATTATATTTGACTTGTTTTATCCACTGTTTGAAATCATTACTACTGCACTGGGAAACAAGAAGTGCAACAAAAGGATCATCTGATTTGTGGCCAAAGTGGTCTTGAGTGATTTTTCTATATGCACCATTGAGCACTGAGTGTAAATATTTGCCAAGCCGAAGACAACAATCAATTAGCACTTTTCGCAATAAAGAGATTAGACATAGACATAGATATATTTATTTTCCAACATACTTTGTACGTACAATCATACATAGGGACATTTTCATGAACAGATAAGAATACATATATATATGTTGGGGGCAGTGCATCCGAGTAAATGAATACTGTACCCAATGGGGGGTGACTGCCCTGGTTAGGTTTAACAATTATTTAAATTATTTAAAAAAAAAGGAAAAAAGAGAAGAAATCAAAATAAATGATTAGATCTCAAGTAATTAATAACTATACAAGCAGGACACAATACTTGATATATAACCGAATACACAACTCAATTCTTTAATTAGAACTTAAATTAACACAACATAAGACTTAATTGAAATCAACATATTAGCTTCCACAGCACCAGAACATTCACACCAAATAATATTTGTTAATTTAAATTATTTCATTCATCAAATATGTGCGGTAAATAAGCTTAAACAATCTTTTTTAACAATTTCTAATATGATTCTAATTTCAAAATGACTACCTGTTTACTAAACGCATTGATATTCTTTTTAATCTTAACAATATTTGGTAACTCTAACCATAAATTAGGTGCTCTGCCAAGAAAAGTCTTATTGTAAATTTGAATGGTACGTTGATTATCAAGTTTAACAAAGCAAAAATTACATAATATTGGTCTCTCGTCTATCTATCTATCTATCTATCTATCTATCTATCTATCTATCTATCTTTCTGGGGGAGGGTTTGTCTGGTGGTAGTGTGCTAGGCTGCCAAGCACTTGGTCCAGGGTACCAATACAGCTCTTGCCAGATCACCTGAGCCTATGTTGGACGGCTGTTTTAATCATCCTTCACCTCACTGCCGTGTCCTTCTCCTGTCCTCAATATAATAAGCATAGCAAGTGCATAACTACAGGATGTAAAGCCCCAATCATCCATCCATCCATCTATCTATGTCTCCATACATTGTACACCTCCTTTCTCCTGTTAGTCGAGCTATCCATCCCTCTCTCCCTATCTTTCAACAGTGATCCTTTCCTTTTGGTGGTTCTGTGGAATAGAATTGTATATCCCGATAATGAGATGACTGAAGAAAAACGCATTACACACTTTCTGTCAGTATATGATGACATCCGTGTCTTTATACATTCAAGTGTAACACACAGTCTGTGCTCAGACTGGAGCATGAAAATTTGTGACGTGGCAATGCCACTTGAGCACCAAACACATTGTCATTTTGTTGCACTTCTTGTTTCCCTGTAGTAATGAATCTTTCGCCATGTTATTGACATTTTCAACAAGCGAATTTCAATCTCAAGACTGGGCTGAATTGGGTTGTAATATTTGGATTACCACTTATTCTTTTGGGTAAGACACGGAATTATATCCCCTGAAAGTAGGGCACGTTTTTATTATCTGACAAATCCATTTAATGGGGGCTTTAAACAGGCCGAGAATGACCGATCATATATCATAGCGGCAATAGGTCTCTCTCCATTCGTAGTTCTGAGTGTGTTTGTTGAATTTTGATTGTTTGGGTCAGCTACACTGTACTGATTATGTTGTCAAAACAGCTGTTCAACAGAAAAGTGTGTTGTTATCATACAGATTGGGGGATTATAATGTGTTAACAACCAAATTATTATTTACTGCTGGTCACAGGATTTCATTTACTTTGCAGACAAACCAGATAATATGTCATCGGGTGGGCTTCGCCAAAGACAAAAAATAACATGCAAGCACTTTAAGAGTTGCTTGTAGATAGAATAACTATCTATAAAGATCTCATATTTGCTAATCTATTTTTCTGCAAGACTCTATCTATCTATCAATCTATCTATCTATCTTCCGTCCTTCCACCATTTGAAATTCCCGCCAAAAATGAACATTTTAGTTTCGTAAATAAAAAATCTAAAGTCACGGAAGTCTACCAAAAGTTGATAGAAGCAAGATAAAATTACGTTGAAATTGTATGCAAAGTTTGGACTGAATTGGTGAAACAGTGTGACCACCTGAGTGTTTACAAGCTTTCTAATCCTTCCTCCCACAATAGAGTTGCGCTTGCAAGCAAGCAACTCTAAAAAAGCCCTCCCCCCTTATTGTAGTGCTGCCTATCGATAATACCTGTCATAATCCCCATATGGAGACAGACCTATTTCGACCTGTAATGTATCTTGATTAGTCTAGTCTGGGAGGGCAGCTGCCTCATTTTATTCCCAAAAGAAGTTATGCAGAAATCATCATCATCATCATACCCTTAATTTATGGATGCTTTACGCTACTCCTCCTAAACTATTCATTGCCCATAGCTAAAAATTTGCAAGCAACATTATTTCATCCCATACAACAACCATAAGTGGGTCTGCTATCTCAATCTGATCATATTAGCCCTATACCACTGCACTTATTACTCATTTATGCACCACTATCAATAGGCTATTCTCCAATGCTGGTGGTTGGTTGATGATTCTCCCTGGACTCCGAAGACGGAGGGATGGGCCACTTTTCAATCACCATTTATCCTTCATCCTTATCCCATTCCCCTTTCATGGGTACTATCAGTTACACCCTGCTTGTTTGGAGGGTACGGGAATATACACCATGAAGGACTCCATACACCACGAAGCCGAAGGCTGAGTGGTGTATGGAGGCCTGAATGGTGTATATTCCCGTACCCTCCAAAAACAAGCAGGGTGTAACGGTTTTATCCTCAGTCATCTCTCTTTTATGCTAAATCGTTCCCAAGCAATTTTATTCTGGTCAGTGTTGATAAAATCGCGAGCAGACCCTTCATCCGTAATAGTGCACTGCCAGCACGGGATTGAATCCCAGACACAGGAATACCTGTCAGTTGTTTAGCCACAAGATTAAGCTACCTGCTGCAACTTGAATTTTGTAAATCGGATGATTATTGAGTGCACAAGAAGATAAATCGTAATGCAGTACTCAGGCCTACCTATAGTCGCTGACCAGATCAAGATGCTTCACATCACGTGACGTCACCAACTGAAGTGATGTCACAAGGCCCTAGCAACCATTATGACATCATTGTTTTTCCTGTACACCCTGTCTGATGAGCACAGAAGGGGTGTACGGTCTCATACACCTCAGCTCTCAACCAATCAGAATCCAGGATTAACACTGGACTGAGGATAATGTGCTATACCCTTAATTCATGGATGCTTTACGCTACTCCTCCCAAACTACTCAATGCCCACACTTAAAAATTTGCAAGCATCACTTTTTCACCTCTTACAACAACCATAAGTGGGTCTGGTCTCTCAAACTATTCATATTATACCACTGCACCTATTCACCATTCATTATGGATGCTTTACGCTACTCCTCCTAAACTATTCATTGCCCATAGCTAAAAATTTGCAAGCAACATTATTTCATCCCATACAATAACCATAAGTGGGTCTGCTATCTCAATCTGATCATATTAGCCCTATACCACTGCACTTATTACTCATTTATGCACCACAATCAATAGGCTATTCTCCAATGCTGGTGGTTGGTTGATGATTCTCCCTGGACTCCGAAGACGGAGGGATGGGCCACTTTTCAATCACCATTTATCCTTCATCCTTATCCCATTCCCCTTTCACGGGTACTGTGCTATACCCTTAATTCATGGATGCTTTACGCTACTCCTCCCAAACTACTCAATGCCCACACTTAAAAATTTGCAAGCATCACTTTTTCACCTCTTACAACAACCATAAGTGGGTCTGGTCTCTCAAACTATTCATATTATACCACTGCACCTATTCACCATTCATGCACGACTATCAACCGCTATCAATCTTCTCAAATATAGCAGTAGTTGTTCTGTTTTCCCTGGACTCCAATCGAGGCAGCCAGGGGCCAATGTCTTCAAAGACTGACCCTTGTCTGTAGTTAATAAAGACTCAATTACTTGGTTTTCAACTTCTGTAAAATTGTTCTTATTTCCTCTTCAGCACTGTTTTATCTTAACGTCTCCCTCCTGCCATTTTTCCTCTCACCATGCAAATTCTCACGGGTACTATGCTATATATATATATATAACGAAACCAGCTTTGTGCTGCATGAGTGTCATTGTTGCAAAATATAAACTTTAATAGCTAATGGCCTGGAAATGTGGCCCGATAAAATGCGGGGATTGAAGATGATAACTGGGCACACAATTAATACCTCATTTACTGAAATCAGATGCTTATTTTAAAATTCTACTGAAAGTTTGGCCGCCTGACAACAAAACGAATTTTACGAAAGGAACATTGGCATTTCCCTGAAGCTTAATTGTGAACTAATAACAGGGCCAACACAAAAGGCTTGAAACGTTACAGCCTATCCATTAGTCATGCAAAAAATAGAATACCAGTTCTCTGTGAAAAATGTGTTTTGTGAAACGCGATGGCCGATGATCTGTCATCATCATACATTTAACATGTTTGATTAATCCTGATCAGAAGGAGGTCTTCTGAATGTCATTACACTGTATATAACTGAACATAGAGGTCAAAGACCTGCATTCAGCTTATTTCTGAACATTACAGTAGAAATCAGATCCATAATCCTTTCGTTTGGATGTCACCAACAAGTGTGATTAGTCGGGCCAGTGGCCAGCATGGAATTGTGGACCATCAGAGCTGGGGCCCGTATGGTCTTAAGACTCTTAACCATTGAGGCAGAGAGTCTGAGGGCCTCTCTACATGCCCAATTCTGCAGCGCATGCAAAATTAAGAGCTCCTTCTTACGTATGTTGTATGTAAATTGGTTGTTTTCACGCATGAAATATGTACGAAAATTTACGTATATAAAACATACATAAATTTTTGTACGGATTTCCAAAGGTCAGGATTGAACCTTCATAACAAGTACAATTTTTGCCATTGTTGACAGCTGCAGCCAATAAGTTGGATAGTGATTTATTTCAATCAAAATTGACCAAGTCACCAAAGTATAACACAAAATGATACATAGAAGTTGAAAGTGACTGTAGTTTGGAAAAGTTATTCAGAATAATAATTTTGTTTTTCGGTGCACCTTGAGATGGTTTTAGGATCATATTTCCTTCTATATCTTAATGTAGGTATACTCATATTGCCACACTTTACTAAATTCTTAGGATCATGTTCAGGGCCGGATTAAGGTAGCATGAGGCCCTAGGCTAAACCTGCAAGTGAGGCCCCTGGCTATACCTGACCTGAGCCCGCCAATCAAACGTTCACTATTAAAGCTATCATGTCATTAATATAAAATATATCATTGCATTTGCATTTATCCTTTTCATCACTTCCGATAAATGAACAGCTTTTTGCTTGATTGTAAATCTCTCATAAGAAAATTACATGCATAGATGCTGATTAGAGGGGAAATTATATTGATAATCATGCAAATATCTGGCATAATTGTAACAAATTTGCAAATAAATGGAAAAATGTATATATAATATCCAATTATATTATTGGACAAATAATTATGAGAAATTCACCAACATTTTTACAATAATTATAGATTCTTTGATTATTCAATTATCTCTGAGATAATGAAAAAAATGGAGACAATCTTAGAATTTGTCAGATATATATTATATATATCTCTTACAAAACGTGCATGATTTTTAAGCCAAATTAAATTTTCTGCATGTATGGTTTTACAATTGAAAGATTCTATGAAGCTTTTCCGGTATTCATAGATACCACAGGAGCTTCATATGAGATGCCTGGCATAAAATTTTTCAATGCGCATTTAGGATCGAAGCTGTAGCTCCTAGGGTTTGTGATTATAAATTGGAGCCCCTTTATATGCAATTGGGCCCAAATCGTCCTCTTGATTTTACACAATTAATTTTTTACTTTTCAAATTTCTTTTTTTGCACCCAATGTGAGGCCCCCCTGAGATGTGAGGTAGTATAGCCTACTCAGCCTAATGGATAATCCAGGCCTGAGCGAGTAATGTTTCCTGTCAAGGAATTATTTGCTTAAAACCCTTAGTCTTATGAAACACGGTCAGTTTTGCAATCTCTTAACTTCATATAATGTTTTGAGAGAGTGTATTTTGCGTGTAAAGGAGTGATTTAGATAATCAAAATTAACAAATAACATGAGATAATGGCATACCAGTAGCAACTTAAAAAATAGTCAACAACTGACTTGCCAGAGTTGTTTACCGTACAATAGCATCGCTTGTAAAATGGCAAATAGACGTAGAAAAATGACAAAGACTAAGAAAAATGAAAACCAAGGAGCATTTGACCTTTTGCCGTTATGGTCAAATGTGATGCCACTGTGTTATGTGTAGATGATCCTATTTGCAACTTGTTTATCACTTTTGTTATGTTTTGGTGCTATTTTTATCCGATTCTTTATGATGGCCGCTCATTCAAACGAACAAGACAGTCCTAGAGTCCGAAGGGACAACCAAGTAAGTCACATTTTGGAGTTTCTGAATTATTGACTTTTAAGTTCCAGTCCTTGCAGTAAGAGATGGACTTACTGGGATTTGCCAGTGTCATTCTGGGGTAACAGGCCACTTCATGAAAATCTAAACTTAATAATTATATAGAATCATGTCTCAGAGGTCCTATTTTGACCTAAACTCAATTTGGCCCCAAATGTGACTTACTAGGTTTTCCCTTTAGACGTTAGAGTCTGTAATGTACTCTAAAAAATGTCGGGACAAAATTGGTTTTTTAGATTCAAAATGGTTTTTTGAAAAACCAAATTCCATGTTGGTTTTTTGCATTGAAATTCAAAAAACCATTTTGAATCTAAAAAACCAATTTTGTCTGAATTTTTTTAGAGTGTGATGTATTTGCCACTATAATACAACCTTCCCTCAGAGAAGTCCCGCATAGTCTGATCTCTACCACATTTAAAAGTGTCACAGTACAATTCCTGCCATTTTCAACCATCCTTCATCTCATTCATGTGTCCTCCTGTCCTTAGTACCCTTCAAGTGCATAAATACACAACTAACAGCCTACTCATTCATTCCTCAGATTCCTCGGATAATGGGAACTTATACATTGTATCTTACAGTTGTGGCCACGGGTCTTTCAGCGATACCTCCACCATTTCTGCTGACTAGAAATCTGAAAATCTTACTGACATCATTCTTTTTTTTTCTTTCATCTATTCTTATTTCTTAATCTTAATGAAAATTTTCTAAAGCTGTGAAGATTTTTAATCGTGACATTTGGAATTCCATAATTTTGTGTACTTTTTATAACACAAAGGTCTTACATTGACTCACCAGAGCTCTCACCCTTCTCTCAAGGGCTTCCTCAGCCATCTTTACATGGGGGGAAACGACTAGGACGCTGAAAACAAGACTCGAAGAGCATAGAAAGACATCAAATGGACTGGAAAGATGTTAAAGTTATGGGAAAGGAAGACCATTGGCTAAAACGCAAGATCAGGGAATCCATAGAGATACGTCGCAAAAAACCATCACTCAACCGGGACCAAGGCTGGGATCTCCCCCTCCCCCCATTTTCCAGCTAAAAACAGGGACCAAAATAGGGTCTTACTGACGCTACTGACGTCAGGATGGGTACATTTATTTAGCCTTATTGACGTCAGGATAGCAATATCTTATGTTCTTCCTGACTTTCAGTCCAGACCATAAAAATGGGTCATCCTGACCTCTCTACTGCCATCATATTTACAGTGGTTTCTGAGGTCAGGAAGACGGTCATTGGCAAAAGGATATTGACAGCCAAAATTAGGTCTTACTGACAACTGCTGTCGTCAGCAAGGATAGATTTTTCCATCATCCTGACGTCAGAATATATCATAATATCATGTTCAGCTGATCCACAGCAAGCTGGAGCCCTGTCAGTAGGAGTCTAAAAAAGGCCCACTTCTGACAGTCAGCAAGGATAGATTTTTCCATCATCCTGACGTCAGCAACAAACTAAAAATCTTTCTGACGTCAGTAGTGTCAGTATGTCCATTTTCTGCAACCTTCTGTCACATGACTTGACCTTGGGCAGTCATGTGACCAACTGAGCCTTTCAGATAGCTGAGGAAACCATTGAGAGAAGGGAGAGGGCTCTGGTGAGTCAATCTAAGAACTTTGTGTTATGAAACTTACACAAAATTATGAGTATTAACTAGTTTATTATAATGACATAGAATAAGTTCTGCGGCAGCGGCTGCTGTTTGCTGGTCATGTAGTCACTTTTGGCCACCTTCTAGAGCCATATAAAATTAATGCTGCTCTGTTAGCTGCCTACTAACTCTTTTGCAAGTTACTTGGCAGCTACTAGGACACAATGAGAACAGCTGATATGAATGAAGACAGGCAGACTACAGATTGAAAACTGAAAGAAGCCGAGTGAAATCCAAAAGTAGCAGACTGAAAACAAGAGAAACAGGGTGAAAATCCAAAGAAGCTGAAGGAAAATATCCAAAGAAGCTGAGGGAAAATCCAAAGAAGCAGATTGAAAACTTTAGGAAACAGAAAGAAAACTCAGAGAAACAAAGGCAGTGGATTAATAACCCAAAGTGGCAGACCGAAAATCCGAAATTCCAAAGAGACAGAATGGAAACATAAAGAGAAAGAGACAGAGTGCGGAGTCAAAGTAGCAGAGTGAAAACCCAAACTTTGCCAAAGATACTGAGAAGTAGAGAGAAAACTGTAAGTAGCTGAGTGAAAACTCGAAGCAGCAGAGTGAAAACCCTATGAAACTTGAGTGAAAATTGAAGGATGCAGAGAGAAAACTTGAAGTAGCACGAAGAAACCGTGAGAAACAGAGTGAAACCAACTCATGCGCAGAGAGGAAGATATTCATGCAGATCTGTCATGGCTAAGAAATTCTTCATAAAGAAACCATCGCATAAGTAGGTAAGTCATTGTGAAATATCTTGCATTTATAGCAAATCCAATCAAAAGAAGTCATAGAAGCTAAGTAGGCAGGAGATGTTTACCTGCATGCCTCGGATTATGAGAGGCGAATCGTCAAGCATCCGTGTGCAAACATTGTCACTCGATTAAGGGTCAGTCATGGCCACATGCTAAAAACATAGCTCTAGGTCAATGTTTTCATTGAACTCGATGTTTTTACTGACATCACCTCTTTGAATTCATATAGAGTAGGTCGGGGCAAGAAGCTGGGTTAGGTGAGGGGCCCCCCAGGGTTATATCCAAACTTACATTTTTGGTGCATTTATCTATTGATAGGATTGAAGCTAGAGGCGTTTTAGGTGACGTCACAAATTTTCAGGCCAAACAGCACCAAAGTATAGTAGAAATTAAAGAAACAAAAAAAAGGAGAAAGGTTTTTGTAACTTTGACTAATTCTTTGAAAGGGGTTATCAGAAATAACTTCGGAAATATTTAAAAGTATAATGGATATCTGCATTGCTTCACTTAATGACCATCACATAAATATGATTTGGATCATGGTTTTTGCATTTTAGTTCAACATATAGAGGTCAAATTTAAAATATGTGGGTTTGGGGCGAGAGGCCCCACATGATATGGGGCATGAGGCCCCCTTCACTGGGGGGTCGAAGTTGCTTCAGGAACCATTCAATAATGTGTACTTTACCTTAAATCTTGATAGAGTAGCTAATTAAAATAGGAAAAATTTGGCCCAAAATTGAAACAGGGCAAAAAATATTAAAAAATAAAAGTGTGAACAGAAAAATTCTAAAATTCAGAAAAAGTGAATAGAATGACTTATACCATACCTATGAGCCATCGGCCAATCAGAAGCCTGTATTTGGCTGGTATTAGGGTGTTTCAGTTGCCCCCAATATTTTCCGATCCTGCTTGACCTTGGTCTGGTATTGCAGTTTATATAGTAGAAGTCACATGTAAAATTTTGGCCCATTCTATAAATACTTACCTTTACCAGAATTCACTTGAAGTTTATAATGTAATTCCCCATTGGCGAACTTGCAAATCCTGAAGATATTGCAAAAATCAATGAAGGAATAGATATTTTTTCCTCAAGCCACAGTTTCTGAGTAAGTTTTGGGAGGGCAATTCAAATCTGGCATCAGCTATTTTATAGCAGGTCTTCCTAATGAGCTAGGAAGTGTTGAGTTTCCTAAAATTCTGCCGTTTTATGCAGATTTTCACAAATTTGACAGCTTCTGGCAGCTAGTCAAATGGGGTTACACAAAAAATAACACCAGATTTGAATTTCCCTCCCAAAACTTAGGAACTGTGGATTGAGAAAAAAATATTGACTTCTTCATTGTTTTTGAAATATCGTGAGAATTTGCATGTTCGCCAATGGGGAATTACATTATAAACTTCAAGTGAATTCTGGTAAAGGTAAGTATTTATAGAATGGGCCAAAATTTCACATGTGACTTTTACTATATAAACTGCAATACCAGACCAAGGTCAAGCTAGATCGGAACATGTTGGGGGCACCTGAAACACCCTAGCTGGTATATATCCTATATTCTTTGGTGTTCACTTATACGCCCATGGGAGTATATAGGATATATAAGCCTCATTGTTTAAGACATCTCATAACACAAACAGCAAAACTATACCAGACAGTGAATTGCCAACAGAAATAAAATAAAAATAAACGAAAGTACTATAAGACTTAAATCCTTAAATCTTTTAATTCTAGCCCAATCTGGATTTTTAATGCAAATATCATGACTAAGAGTAAGGGTTCAACCATATTAGATATCAGGGAGGGGAGAAGGCTTACAATCTTAAAAATAAAAAATGCCTTGTCATGTTTTGGTAAAGTAAATAAATATACTTTTGAGCAATCTTAAAATAAATAATTACAGGTGGTGGGGGTATTTCATTATGTGGCTTTGTTTCATAAAAACATCTAATTACTGCTGCTGTTACCATGAAATAAAAACGCAAAGCCCCCCTCCCCCTTAATATCTGATGGTCACCCCTAACAATCCAAATGCATATAGTACATTCTCCTGATTTAAAAAAAAAAATTTCAACATTTTTTTTCCTTTACCTATTTTAGCACATATATCAGAATCTAATAGAATCCTTTTTTGCTTTATAGGTAGTTTTTCTATTCAAGGCTGAGTGATACGTTATAAGGCGGTACCATTTTTTGTGATACATAATGAAGTTATGAATCTCCGAAAGTATTAAATATTTTTTTGTTTCCTTTCACTAATTGCGGTGCTTTAACATTGAACATTATTTCATGTAAATATCAACCATGATTAAAATGCAAGCCTAAGTACCTGATTATTTACTTCACATGCTAGAGTATCTGACTCGATAAACTGGAATGGGACAAAATGTTTGATTGAATCTCCCAACATGGATACATACCTCAAAATTTAATTCCAAATACCTTATAAAAACTTTTATAAGAAAAACAGTTTTTTAAAAATCCCTATTAAAACAGACTAGCTGCCTCTGAACTTAAGAAAAAACTATGCAATTTGTTGTTCCAGTCATGCCGAAAAGGTTCAGTATAATTATTCTTTCCCAGCAGTCTTTAAATGAATTTCTGTTCACTCTAAAAAATGTTGGGACAAAATAGGTTTTTTAGATTCAAAATGGTTTTTTGAAAAAATCCATGTTGGTTTTGCATTGAAATTTTTTAGAGTGTTGCATGTACTATTTCACTCTGCAATATTTGATTTAGAAGTAAATAATTGAAGTGGTCAGAAACTCAAAACAAATTAAATCTGTCTCCGTTTCATTAAAACGTAATTTATTCCTGGTGAGACCAATTCCACATCTCCAGTCATTAAAAAATGTATGATTGCCCCACAGGCATAAACAATCTGTTTCATGTGTGGCGTGTTTCATTCAACTGCTGCCTCTCTGATACTTATTACTATTAGAAAAGGTATGACAGCTTGCTTGGCAGTGCTCCAACTTTCCAGACCGAACTGGCACGTTGTCACTGTAGCAGACGACAGAGGTAACTATAAAATCCGGTCTGATGACTGTGACAGCGGACCAGGAAAGCGCCAAACATGTTTTGGTACTATTAACTAATTTTTGATACAGGAATTAATAAATGCTGCTATTATTTTAGATTTGTATACAAATAACTGAAAGTAAATTCACGATATATGTTCAATAATTGCTTTGCATCTCAGAGGACTCCCCCCCTCTTCTCCTCCAACTAAAATGAACAATTCGAGATACGATACTGCTGCTATTATTGGTCTGTCACAGTTTAGTTATAAAGCTGACAAAATAAATTTTGAGAAAAGCTCAAAACTGAGAAAATTTAAATGTTTCACAAGAACAGCTCAATCAAGTGATTCTGTTGATCAATCAGGTGCGCTGATTGGCTGGTTCTTAATTATAGGTATCTCTTTGATAGAGGTTCATTTTGTCCATATTTGACGTGTCGAGGTCGCATTTTTGACAGCAACTGAAACTATATCGAAGTGGGCCTGCAGCTTGACAGCTGGAATACTACACATGCAGCTTGAGATATACATGTAGATTAGGGTGTGGCTGGTGCCCTCTCAAAATTAAGTTTTCTTTCCAGTCAGCCTACCTTTTGCTCAGTCCTGTGCCATGACATGAAAAGTTAAACTGTGAAGTTTCAAAGTTCTGTGACAATATTTACCTGTCCCCAGTTGAGATTTTCCGACGGAAGGTCAAAATAACTGAAAAATTCATCAAAAATGTTGTAACTCTGGCACCGTTGGTCCTAGAGACATGCAAATTGGCTCAAAATGACGGGAAACCCCATATTTATATTCATCTTACATTGACATAGTAGGTCTAAATCCAATATTTGTGGAGATATTTACGAAAAACTAATTTTCGTATTGAATTTCACTATCGAGCTCATCTAAATTGCCAGATTACATCTTGAAACAGATTTTTAAATTCCTCTGGCATATCAACGTATTCAAAAAGTTATCTGAGAGCCCGCGTTAAGACATGTCATAGTTACTTACTACATGAAGCTAACAGTATATAGCCTAACATTGAAATTATGTATATAAAACCTTTTTTGGTAATATTTGCAAGAAATGGCTTTTAAATACAAAAATTAGCATTTTTATCAACATAAAAGTGCTTGTAAATTACATTTTGTGGATTATAAGACAACCATGCAAGGCATATGTATACAGAAAATTGATTTTGACTTACGTGCTACAGCCATATAGTGCTCAGGTCTTTTGTTGAGACAAAATAAATGATATACATGTATATAATATATGCCTTTCCTCATCCGGAAGTGGAAGTCTCACCCTGACATTATAACAACCTGGAGCAAATTCTATTACTTTTTGTCACTATGATTAAATCTAAAGAGTCCTGCATTTTTGCCAATTTGAATGAATCTCACTTGTTAAAATGCACCAGTATGATTGGCATAGTAGCTTTTTCATTGCATGGGATTCATCATTATTAATTTGGCCCAAAACAAGCTAATTTGCTAATACCAAATGTATAATAGTGACTGATAGTTTTCATGGCCAAGTACATGTACAAACAAAATCATACTATTCGCCTCTGACCGGATTGAGATGATTCACAGTAGCTACATATTGGAATTGCAGAAATCAACTATACAGCATACATTTGGAATTATTTTTAAGTCTGTAAGAACACCACAATAATTGGTGTAAATATTCAATTTAGCCAAAACAGCCATACAGGCCACAGACAAAGTCCTCTTTTATTCTGGTTTGGATAGAATTCATGCATGCCCAATTGCCCATTGCCCAATTCTGCAAGACTTTGTTCATGCTGCTGTAATAAGTTTTCATACACAGCTGTGTTTGGTTATGCTGAGAAACCTAATAACTCATACAGGTGACCAGTATTGCATGCAGTAGCTCCAAAATCCATATATCACTGATTATGGCCATTGCAGGGGTCACCTTGTTCCTTCTCTACTTTTCCTCTTTTTGCCTCTTTCTTTCTCCATCATGATCTGCTAACTTTCTTGTCTTGAATATTGTAAGTCGCCACTACTACTGACATATAATTTTCAAGAACATTACATCCTCATTGAATTGTCTTCCAGGATTGATTTTTCCAACTTTCAGCAAAGGCCTGGAGACTAGCTCAATAGTAACCTACTGGGCTGCTAACCTCTATGACCTAGGTTTGATTCCTGATCATGCTAGGTGGATTTTTTATTCTGTGCTGAGAGTACACATTTTCCTGGTTCTTGTCGGTTCTGTTGAGCCCGGTCAGGGTTTACATATCGTAAAGCCCTTGGCCCTATCACAGTCTCCACCAAAATATATTGTAGCTTCATTTAATAAACCATTTTATACAGCTGTATAAGTCTTTAGACCTTTGTATGCTTAGGCACATTCCAATTCTAGTCATTTACCAATTGGTAATAGAGGAGATCTGAACTTGCACCAGATTGGAAGTCGAAATCCATACTAGTAGTTTTAAAATGTCACAAGTAAAGGAAGGAAAAATGTCTGAGGCTTTGAAGATTTTGTTGTCATTGTCAACGGAAAGTATCTATGAATAGACATTGATTGGTGATACTCTATGGTTTATACTAATGAACCATGACAGCATTAAATTTGATCAATGATGCTGCAACTGATATGATGAATTAGGTCTAAGGTCAATGGACAGTCGGACAGCAATTGGCACCCAACTTCAAGTGTGGGGATCTGAAGATGATAACCAAGATGATCAAATGTCTAAATCTAAAATAGAAATAGTCAAAGTGGGCTTTACAGATGATTTCATATTTGTAGACATTTGAGGTAGAAAATACATCATTTTTCTTGCAATTTTCATTGGTCGAGAGAAGGTATGACACCACTCTCTCCTGAAAAGTGACATAGCGTTTTAGATGGGTGACCATGGCATTTTAAGCCATTGATCTCCTAACAGGGACTGACTTTAGCAGTTTCAAGTGAGAGTTTCAGTTTGTGTTTCACACATTTTCAGTACATACATTCTGCAAGTCCAATGTTGTGCATTCAGACAATTAGGATTAGGTGATGCATGCAATGACTGTTTATACAGAAAATAAACATGTATAATAATGTAACATTTTCTCAGAAGAGGGGCTCAGCTCAGGCAGCAGGACAATGGGCAACCAATCGCGGAGTCCTTGATCTGATTCCCACTGGGATTTTCTTATGAATGTTGACTACATCACTAGTCTACCATCCTGTCCTGAGGGACCATTCAGAATTTTTGATTCTGGGGAGTTTTGTTGGAACTTTCTATCAAAAATGTATATCCCCTATGCTTTCATGCTTATTTGTACCTCTCATACATTCCATGTGGATTGTTAGTATGTCCCTTTTTCTTTTATTAAAATTTCATACCCTCCTTAAGCATGTTGTGAGTAATAAGTAGGCTACCCCCCTTGAAACATGTGTGAAAAATTGGTGCTCCGTTCGGAGAAACCCCAATTCCCCTCAAGTTATAGATTCTATTTAGCCTGTAAGGCACTTACATTCAGGACAAAAGGAAAAAAATTGGTACTGTCCCACTTGAAGCATGAAGCATCCGCTCAGGTAAAACTCCCATCTCCCCCGCAACCCAGTCATAAATTCTGAAAGGTCCCTTACTGATGTCATAGACAATGCTAGCAGCTTTTGGTCAAGGATTTAGTGTAAATAGATGTGAAGCCATTCTGAGTCAGCTTGAAACTGATTTAATATAACCTGAAACAATCAACTGTTGTACACAGGAGTGTGAAATACAACTGTACATGAAGAAGTGATAGAGTTCATGTTGATTGCGGTTTGACATGTGTGAACAACTGCCACAATACCAAGTTGGCCTTTGCTGTATGCTATTGGTCAAATTTATGACATCGTTTTTCCAGCAAACATCACAAGCTGAAAAAAAGTGACACGCAATGGGCAACTTGACCAATCACCTGGCAGGATTTTCTGATGTCAGACCAGAACTTTCGCGAAATATTTTGTTATTTGAGAAATGTCTACAAATATGAAATCGTCTGTAAGAGTTTTTCATTATGTAGATCAATCTTGAAAAAAATAACACTTCCTCAACAATTCATTGCCTTGATGCTGTCGTAAATGATTATTGTTCTATTAAGCTTTCCCCCTGCTATCAGAGATTTGGGTGAAAAACAATTCTACCGGCTTCTTGAGAGGCCGGTGGGTATGACAAGTCATAACTAGAGGCAGATATCAACTATTTAAAGGCATAAACAACCCAGAAATATATCATAATCGGTTTCAAGGCAAAATCTGGCAATGCAGTTGAGCTCGATAGCAAAATTCAATGCGAAAAACAGTTTTTTGCAAATATCTCCACAAATATTGATTTTTGACCCATTATGTCAATGTAAGATGAATAAAAATATAGGGTCTCCCGTCATTTTGAGCCAATTTGCATGTCTCTAGTACCGACGGTTCCAGAGTTATGACATATTTTACAAATTTTTTGGTTATTTTGACCTTCCGTTGGAAGTAAAAACTTAAATCGTATCTGGGGACAGGTAAATATTAATATTTTACGCTGAAACTTTCAAGATAGCCTATTGAGGTCATTTTGCAGGACTGAAAAAAAGGTAGGCTTGATCAGATGAAGTAAGGGCACCAGCCTAGCCCCAGTGTTCCTCCGATGCTTGTTTGGCATCGGAGTCACAGTTCGTCACATTGGATTTACTTGTACCTCTGATGTTTTTCAATTTTTTCTCAACATGACAAAAATTACATTTGTGACAAAAATTACATACCATTAAACTCCATGTTCTTCTCCATGGCTCGACCATATTTTTAATCAACATCCTCTGACTTATAGCTGCCAAAAGTGTACCCAAACTTATCAAAGTATGCCTGACAGTGGTTCTTTGCCATTACCGACATTTTCTGAAAGAGTGACGTCACCATCAACCCCTGATGACGTCATAGAGGTGTGTTTTATGACATCATTGCTCTTGACGTGATTTTTTTGTTGAAAATGACGTTTTGGCTATCTAAAATTGCACACTGGATAGTGATTTTACTCTTAATAATGATGTAGAGGTGATCTAGAGGAATAAACTTATGGTCGAGCCATGAAGAAAAGTGAGTAGAAGATCACTGTGCTGAGTTTGGTAGACAAAAACATGAGGTATTTCCATAGTTTTCAAAATAAGTTGGGGTACAAGTATTATCAATATGGTGAACCGTGACCCAGTTGCTAGCTTCGCCAGCAACAGCTACAGCAACTGGGTCACCCGGGGCTAGCACCAGCCACACCCTAATGTAGATAGTGACATAGATGAATTACCATGGTATAGATAATCACCATGGCATTGAGTATAGACATATACATCCATTCAGAGTAGTCTTCTATGAACTTGCTCAGTTCAGACTGGCCCCTGTTATTTATAAGCATAATTAGTGCAAGTCATCTCTTTTCTCGATTCTGCCAAGAACTGGGGCACTCCTTGATACAACAGTATCAGCTGCTTAATCATAGACTGGCCGTATTAGGTGAGGTCAGAATGCCCCTTTTGTATCAAAGAAAGTGCCCGTAATTGCGAGTTGACCGCATTAGCGAGGTGCCCGCATTAGAGAGGTTTGATTAAGCATAAATGGCAAGTAAAATATTTGGTTCCAGGCCTTAGTGGTCGTAATGGCGAGGTGCCCGTAATAGAGAGGTGGTCGTAAGGTGAGGTTGAAGTGTAGATTGAGATAGGTATAAGATAGGGATAGATAGATAGATAGATAGATAGATAGATAGATAGATAGATAGATAGATAGATAGATAGATAGATAGATAGATAGATAGATAGATAGAAACTCCTAGCTTCTAATACAGATAGTGAAATAGGAGAAAGATTTCAAAGGAAAGGTTTATCTCTTAATCCTCTCTTTTCTCTCTTTTCATTAATTCTCAATCCATGATGATATAGGCAGCTGAGCTGAGAACACAAAATACAAATGTGCGGTGTGGATTAAACAGTTGTGGTCAACTTGCTGGTCAAGTCAGCAGTGTTCAACTGTTCATGCATATTAAACTCCAGAGAAACAACCAATCAGAGTGGAGACATATGGTTGATCAATTTCAGTCATGATAACATTTGTACATGATTTAAACTGTTACTGGCAGTTTATATTTTCATTCATAAATAACTGAGCTTCATCCATTGTTGTCCATTCACAGCTAGGCTGATATAAATTTCTTTGTAGCCCCTAGGAGTTTATCACAGTTATTTTATTCATTGTTCTTTGGTCCGTCTAAACTGAATTTTACTGATATCTGTAAATTTCTCATGTGTATTGACATGCATGAATTCCCTCACTTCGATTTTTTAATCTCTTCTGTACAATTGAAAAATCATTCTTCCTAGTTCAAAATTGTACACATCGATAAACTTTTTGTTTTGCAAATGTTCTCCAAAAATTAGGGTTAAAGAAGCAGTAGTTGATTTGACATGGTTTTATTATTGTTGGTGTGGCTTTCACAGCAATGTGACTTCCGTCCAGTTCAGTGTGGAACTCAGATTTTAGATTAATGTTTTGCTTAATTTTGTTGTTTAAAACAACTGTCAACACTGCCAGGTATGTTTGATATCTAGAAAATGTACCAAAGAAAGTTATGAAAGCAACATTTGGGTTTCATCTTTGATATAAATATGAATTTAAAGCACTTTTACTACTGACTCAGTCCATGATCGTCAGCTTACATGCTTGAGCTGTCATACCTTGTTATAATCTATAGGCAGTGAGTGACTGAGTGAGTCAAGGCCAACACAGGATTCATCTTGTTTTTGCCTGTGATTGCCCCTTATCGTCTTCAGTTCAGTGTGTTCACTTGAGTCACTGAGTACATGTAAGTCTTTAATTTCACTGTTATAGCCTTATTTTAAGCTATTTTAAGCAATATGATGGCTAAATGTCGATAATATACGAAGCTAAAATAGTTTGACAATCAACCATAATTCATCTTCTGTCGGCGTCAGTCTCGGTCTCAGTCTCAATAGCTGATGCCTTGATCTCGGTCTTGGTCTCGGGTGGTCGATGCCTTGCATGGTCTCGGATGCTCATGCCTCGGTCTTGAATGTCCTGGCCATGACTCCAACACTGAATGTTGCACAATTTTTTTTAGTTCCGGCATAAAAAAGAAGGCTTTAGCTTACTTTTCATCACAGAAATAAAATTAAATCATCCTGTGTACACCTGTTCTGCAGATTTTACAGACACTGGCAGCAGAACCATACAAAGGCATTTTGATTGCTGTGCTGAAAAGTCAGTAAAACATGTATGTATTCCTTTAGTTCATGCAAATATATACAATGGAAACTTCATTTCATTTGTGTATGGCCAGCATGGGAGGAAATACTGCAAGACAGATGGATTCACCAAGGTTTTTCTCTATGAATACAAAGCTATAGGTCGATGAAAACAGCTACCTAGAGCTATGTATTCTGCACGAGGTCCTTAAAGGGTTAGCTAGTGCGAAGTGTCGAGATACTGTGTTAAAAACTCTAGTGAAGTCACTGATAGACAATGGCCTGTAATGGTACATAATTATCAAGAGTGTGAAACTAGGAATGTAAACAAAAGGCCTTGGCAGTGGCGTAGCTAGGAAATTTTCCAGGGGGGCAAAATATTCAAGTCGGCGATCGAAATGGAACATTTTTGTCGTGGGAGCTATTATCGCTGTCGCGGCAGAGGCGCGCCATCGGCAAAATGCAACGTTTTGATGGCAATGTAATCATTTCTTTCCTGGTCAGAATGGAGCCAGGGGGGCGACCGCCCCCCCCCCTGCCCCCCTGTAGCTACGCCACTGGGCCGCCTTGGGGTATTGACCACTACATGTATATTTAACAGTGATTTAACCAATTTTTCATGATCCTTGCAGTGATCCCTCACCATCTAGCACACTGGTTGTAGCTGACACATCAGTAGTTCCATAAAATCCATGAATTTTTACAGGTAGTTGCATAATCTATAGTGATGGGCCTCAATCAGCAGAGAGGAAGTTTCAATCAGGTTCACTGGTTTACAACTGGGTCAAGGCTTTACACAGGTCATTTGACCATCAAGTTTTAAAAATTACCAAAGAGGTCAGCACTGCCCAGTAGGGGAAGCTTGGGAGAGTTGGGCCACTTTTTGCATTCTTGCACCTGCAGCTGACCATAATGATTATACAAACATGTTTGATGCATTTATTGCATCTAGAAATAATTGAGAATATATCTGAAGGAGGGCATTGATATATGTGCAAGAACATATGAGCTACAGCCATGTGAAAATTGTAAAAATTTTGGCCCAACTCTCCCATCAAGTGGGAGACTTGGGTCAGTCAAAGTTAGACTGGGCCATGGAAAAATGTATAAATTGGTAAAGCTGTAGTTGAGGGTCACAATCTTTTTAACCTAAAGTATAGTGGTCATAAAAGTCATTAATCCAGAATTGAGGCCTCTTGTGACTCCGGAATGGCTGTCTGATTGCAGCCCCTGCCTGATGGCCCAACTCTCCTCATTCATTTTTCATCAAAATGTGAATTTTCTTCTTTCTCGTGATAGTGACAAGCAAGTTAGCCAAGTGTGTTAAATCCCTTGAAAGACTTTTATTATTTTTAAACTCTGGTGGCTGCACCTTCCTCAGTAGGGGAAGCTTGGGAGAGTTGGGCCACTTTTTGCATTCTTGCACCTGCAGCTGACCATAATGATTATACATGTTTGATGCATTTATTGCATCTAGAAATAATTGAGAATATATCTGAAGGAGGGCATTGATAGCCTATGTGCAAGAACATATGAGCTACAGCCATGTGAAAATTGTAAAAATTTTGGCCCAACTCTCCCATCAAGTGGGAGACTTGGGTCAGTCAAAGTTAGACTGGGCCATGGAAAAATGTATAAATTGGTAAAGCTGTAGTTGAGGGTCACAATCTTTTAACCTAAAGTATAGTGGTCATAAAAGTCATTAATCCAGAATTGAGGCCTCTTGTGACTCCGGAATGGCTGTCTGATTGCAGCCCCTGCCTGATGGCCCAACTCTCCTCATTCATTTTTCATCAAAATGTGAATTTTCTTCTTTCTCATGATCGTGACAAGCAAGTTAGCCAAGTGTGTTACATCCCTTGAAAGACTTTTATTATTTTTAAACTCTGGTGGCTGCAGCTTCCTCAAATATTTTTTAGTTTCCGTGAAAATCAGGGTGGCCCAACCCTCCCTGCGGCCCAACTCTCCCAAGCTTCCCCTACTCTCCAGTTCATTGGTACTCTCACTTGCATGAGTCCTGTGATTTTCTTGTCAGGCAATTGACAGGTGCTGCGCTCTCTTGTAATTTTAAAACTTGATAGTCAAATGACCTGTGTAAGGCCTTGACATTGTTCCTGATACTGGTGGATCAATGAATTTTAATATACAAGGAGAAGCTAAACTCACTATGAGGTGTGGTGAGGTAATTAAAAATTGTATTTCTTGAATTGCATGGATAATCATTTCGGGGTTTTATTAAAATATTTGTCACTAAACGATATTTGGGAATCGGATTATTTTCTAATCTATAAAAAAAACTTATGTAATTCTACTTTCAAAATATCATGAACAGTAAGCAAACACAATTTTTATTAATAAGGGCTGTTTGTGGGCATTATATCTAGTAGAGTCAAGGAGGGTAAATCCGTTCACTTTTGGCTGAAGCTGTATTTTCACGAAAATGGCTATAGATACAAAAATACAAATTAGTCCATTGGAAGGGGCATATTCCGTGCTAAAAAATGGCCTGGGTTCAACTGCCGGTTGGGGAACTCAGAATTTTCAGTGAACCTTCTCGAGCAAAATCCAGGCTGGACGTCATTTGGATGAGATGTTAAATTGGCAGCCCCTTGCATCAGCGTCTGTGCTGGGCAAGTAAAAGATCCCTCACATTGGGTAAATGTGCAACATGTTGAGGACTCTCACTCTCTCCCATCGCATTAATCAACCCTTGTGAGCACCCAGAACTGGGGTTAGAGGGCTGCACTTACAATATCTATCTATCTATTTATCTATCTATCTATCTATCTATCTATCTATCTATCTATCTATCTATCTATCTATCTATCTATCTATCTATCTATCTATCTATCTATCTATCTATCTATCTATCTATCCCAATTAGTATACAGCCATGGTTCTTTCCCACTGGAATAGCGTGGTCAAACAGACTAAAAATTAGATTCAGCTTACGTGTAGTCTTGTGATATCACTCGATTAAAAATTATTTTATGATTTGTCATTTAATAAGACCATTCGGCACATAATTATCACACCTGGCAGCATAGGTGTCAGCAAGCAAACTCATTAGCCTATATTTAAGAGACCTGGTGAAATGACAAAAGCCAGTTTGCAAATTAGAGCAAAAGAAGAAAACGTTTTCTTGTAATGGACCACCAATTTGCAAAGAGCTATTAGTATTAGAAGAATCAACGCAGCCGGAGGCTCTTGCATGTTTTGTCCGATTTGTCCATTAATGAGAGTGAAGGATTAAGCTAAAGGTGGTTATGCGATTAACACCCTTAAATTAATACTACCTGTTTGCTTAATGTGATGACTTTAAGTCTTACTACCCCCAGGGCCTGGATAAAGTCATAATTTGAAAGCTAAGCAAAATTTGAGGTAGGACAGCGCCGTAGCCTCATTGTTCATATTTATCCATAATGTCACTAGGTCAGAAGTTATTACCAACCTGGCAACCTCCCTCTCTAAATAGGTATACCTTTGTTTCCCTCCAGCTGCAAGTGCCTCTAGAGATTAGCTGCGCTGACCTGCTGAGCCATCCTCACCTCTCAGTGTAGCCTTGGGTAAGCTAGCCTGACCACATGGGTTGTGTTTCAGAGAAGAAATCATTAAAAGATGACCAGCATAATTCACAGTTTGACATTGTTAAAAGCAACTGAATGAATGTTTGAATGTTGTCACAATTATTTAAATCACAGATTTTAAACGCCGGAAAAAACTGTAAAAAGATTAGCATATTCATAAAACTCCGTCATTTTATAGTGCTTGTTGGCAGGGTAAGTTTAAATGAACCCCATAATGGGAGGATGTGCTGTCACCCCCCGAAAGTTTTGGGAAACACTGAGCTTCGGGCATAAACGCTAAAAAATTTGGGTAGCTGATTAAATAAAAACCATTGAAAATTAATGATTTAAAGGCAATTTCATTTGAAGTGGTACTAAATTTAAATCTTTAAATTTGGGCAAATGTTGCTCGCCCCACAAAAATTGAGCACCCAGTACTACCCAGGGGGGCCAATGAGGTCCACCAGACACGCGCTGCTGTAAAAGGTTGTGGGGTATGGTTGGATTCCTAAGACTCTCAGCTATCACCTCCAGGTTCACAACCTCGCCAACTGGCTGCTCAATCCTGTCAATTAAAGATGGCGTCCAAGATGGCCGCCGTTCCTTGAAATCTCTCTATCTCGATCAATAATGATCTGATGTGAGAGTGTGATAGGTCTATTCTGGGACTTTTAGGGTCACAGAATTCACTGAAATGCATTTCAGCACTGTCAAGGCTACCTAACATCTTGTATTGATCAGGCATATTGGACATTTTATAGCGATAATTATCAGTATACGGGAAACTGATGTTTCAAAATAAACTGCCACTCTACTCGGTCAATTATCAACCAAATTTCACTTTGAAAAAAGTTGCGGGTACACTGCAACCAGGTCTATTGACTGAAGTTGACAGTGTTTGTCCGTCGTTGTTTCTTTTTTCCGCACGACGCGTTTTTCGAGCGATCGGTCAGCTCTCAAAAATGTCATTTTACAAAGTGCTGCTTCAAAATAAACTGCTATGTACGTTTTGCCACTCTGCTCGGTCAATTCTCAACCAAATTTCGCTCTGAAAAAAGTGGTGGGTACCCTGCAACCAGGTCTATTTACTACAGTTGTTAGTACATTTTTGCGAGCTGACCGATCGCCAAAAAACGTGTCGTACAGAAAAAATAAACAATGATAGACAAACACTGTCAACTTCAGTCAATAGACCTGGTTGCAGGGTACCCGCAACTTTTTTCAGAGTGAAATTTGATTGAGAATTGGCCGAGCAGAGTGGTAGAACGATGACCAATCCACAAGAAAACAAAACATGCAAGTGCTGCTCCCCACAAGAGTGGCGACCTGGGAGAATGGACACCAAAAGAAAAAGAAGAAGTCCATAGCAGATCACTTTGAACTCTGCAGCTGTTGTTGTGTTGAAATTTTATTGCAAAATTGCAGAATTCTGCAGTTTCCTACCAAAATGCAGAATTTATTGCAGAATTGCAGAATTCTGCAGGTTTATTTGAAACTGCAGAATATGGAGCTTACTACCTGCAGAAGTGAATAAAACCTCCCAGGCTGCAGAATCCCTACAGAACTACAGATTCTGCTGCAGAAACTTTACAGAAAGGCTGCAGGGACAGACGAGCATCAAAACCCCAGACCTCCCACCCCCCCCCCCCCCAACCAACGTTTCCTGGGTAGCGGCAAGACCCTTGTTGAAGAGGTCTGAACTTAACAGATGCATTGCAATTGATAAGCCGGATTAAATACCAGAGGTTCACAAATACTGCATGGAGCTGCAGAATTGCATAATTTATTGCAGAATTGCAGAATTCTGCAATTTCACTCCCAAACTGCAGAATTTATTGCAGAATTGCAGAATTCTGCAATTTCCTCGCAAACTGCAGAATTTATTGCAGAATTGCAGAATTCTGCAATTTCACTCCCAAACTGCAGAATTTATTGCAGAATTGCAGAATTGCAGGAAGAAATTTAAATGTACTGAGTTTTTGGGGACTGTCTCAAAAGAAAGTCAGAACCTATGTATTGCGTAGCTATAAATGATACCGTATTTGCCTGATATATGATGAGATGGCCCAGAATTATTTTAAGGGCTCTTTCTTCCAATGTTTTTATTGGCTCCAGAACTGTGTTGGCTCTATCTTTTTAATTTCTTTGCAATTTTTTTCAAGTTCTTTCATTGACAAAAAAAATTACAAGTGAAACAAATCTGAATGCAGACATTCCTGTTGGTTTGAAAAAAAAATTTTTTCGGACATTTTTTTTTCCTTGGCGGAATATCAAACAGAAGAAGAAGGAGAAGGTAGTCACGTTGTAGTCTAGCGTGAAGAGAAGCAAGTGCCAGGATCATATTATGGGATGTTTGATTGAACCATCTGGAGCACTCCACTTGCTTGATAGCCATAAGGGACGAGACACCTCGCTTCGCTCGCTGAGCCGGTGGCTCTGTCCCGTCTATTATTATTACAGCCTGAGTTGGCATGTCTGCCCTCTACCGACTCACCAACCCCCCTCCCCCCGGCAATTATCTGGCTACGCCGCAGCTTGCAGCTACTATAATGCTTAGGCCTCACGCCAGGTTATGGGAGGAGTTTTTACGCTGCTGGAACAGCTTAAGATGATTTCTTGAGAATATTGAAACAGCAAGACAAAACAGCTATGTAATTGATTAAAAAGCGATTAGAGACATAGAACGGCAGGGCAAGAATATAAATCGGTGGGGCAAGATCATAAATTGCCTGAGCGAGATCATAACCACTGGGCAAGGCGGCAAAAACCACCGGGCAAGGCGGCAAAAACCATCGGTGCGGCTGCAAAAACCACCGGTGTGTCTGCTAATGATCCGCGGGACCAGCAGAAATGATCTGCGAGAGCAGGGGATGGCCATATATATCTGGCAGATGTTTCTTTTTACTGCTGCTATCTCGAAAAAAACCCGTCGGACATTAAAAAATTGAGAAAAACTCTGGCTCTACCTTGGCGGCTTCAATTTAAACCAAGCTATATTTGGAGGTATGTGTGACAAACTATTAAAAGGTATTTGGCAAATCAGGCAAGGGTAATGAGAAAATTGTCTTTGGAATACCAAATTAACTTGTGTATTGCAAGGTTCTACGAATCAAGAAGTTACTATGCTTAACAAGAAAATTTTTTTAACAAAAAATAATTGCCGACTAAGGCCACATGGATTATGTGTGTTACAATGAGAGTGCACTGAAGATTTGAAAAATTTTTCAATGACGCAATGAACATGAAAACCTTTTTTTTTTAAAGAGAAGCAGGCTGCTGCAATTAGATATTGCAAATTTAAAACAATTGTTTTTTTGTAATTTTTTATAAATATTCGAAGTAGTGACAAAAACTATACTCTGTAACAGAAAAATTTGTTGTCAATCTTTTGTCTTATTCTGGTTTTGTTTATTGTTTTTATTGTATGTTCTGTAAATTAATTTTATATTCTGATAGTGTATTTGTCTTGGTCACTTAGAAAACAGCTTTGGTGAAGTGCAACACATTTTAAATGTTCTATATTTAAATTTTGGCATGTTGATATTACAATGCCGAACAACAGATTCCAATGTACTCTCAGTCACTTTTCGATACTGGCATTATACTGCAGACATTGAGTCTTATCAAATCAGATTAAAAACATTTTGTCTATAGCTAACTAACATTCTCTGCCACAATTTGAAACAGCAACATTGCATTTGCTACTGCCACTGTATGTCTAAACTTTCAGCCATTGAAGCTACAATTAATACACTACAGGCCAAAAGTTTGGACACAGCTTGTTGTTCGCCATTCGATCGGTGCGACACAAATTTTCCGGTGGACGCATGGATTCTTAACCGATTAGAAGAAAATAAGTCATAATTGGAAGTCATTCTGTAGGCAGTTTCGGTATAAGTGGCATCCAATTTGCTTGGTTGCTCTCAAAAATACAGATGGGTAAAAAAAAAGTGGACAAACATCTTAATTATATAACATCGACCAAGGCTTGCTCACTTTGACACATCCCTACCTTTCAGAGCAACCTTGCAAATTTAACACAATTTTTACAAATTTACTTCTCATAATCCTCTTTACACTAGTGTAGGTCTGTTTCAACACGATAAAACAAGAATCCAAGCCCCCATAAGTTTAGTGTAACATTAATGCAGTAGCGAGAAGCTTACAGTAACTGTTTCCAAACTTTTGGCCGGCAATGTATATTATCATGAAGGAACACTAAGCATGACTTGAGCCATAAGGCACCTAAATGCGGTCTATAAATTATTCTAAACTGTAAATTTACAGCAGAACCACTGAGGCTGACTAAAGCTACTTTTTCTATTTTATTCAACATAGAGTTTGGGTTCTTAGTGCATTTGGTTTGTCAGTTTCTACTGCATGGGGTATTACACAGTTCCTCAGAGACAACGAGTACTTCTACAAATTATGAGAAATTAGTTCCAAGATAATCTATGAGACCAATGTTGGCTCTAAATAGCCCACACCGGTGCTGATGGGGCGTAAAACACAAACTCACTCACTATTGCATGGGGTAGTCCCAAAGTGACTCCCCCCTATGTATACTCATTTACACTGCTGGTTCTACCAAACAACTCATCATTGTTAGGACCCTGGTATGATTAAAGTTAATTTATAAGTTATTTAATTACTAGTTTGAATGCATCAATGATAAGTATGATAGGTATAGCGAGTTTCATAATGAAGTAGATGAGTGATGCCTGTGTTCTTTAATCCACCAAATGGCTTAATTCAGTATTATAAAATCTCTTAACCAAATTTGTTATCATATACAGGTTTTGAATCATCAGATTCAGGTAAAACTGTTACATAATTTCTACAGACAGAGGTTTCTCTATCTAGGTATTATTGATATCTGCTAAGTTAAATATTTTTTCTTACTCTTCAAATTTCCATCACAAAACTGTCTGGTTCTAGTTTTGAAAGTCACAATGAGGTGTGCATGCGATGTACATGTACAACTCCCTCATCTTTCCCTAGCCCTGCTGTGGTATCTAGTAAACATTTTAGGCAAGAAAATGTTTATTTATTAGTGTGATATCATGCTTTGTCATGTAGACAAACCTTATTTAGCATACAAATGTATATTTAACATTGAAATCAATAATTACTTGGGGAAACCTTCAATACACATGTTGACTCCACACTGCCTCACGCCCACTGAGAGAAAGAGCGATGTGTTGAGCAGTTTATCACAGCTGTCAATCACTGTTGCTTGTGACAAGCAACTGTCACACCGTGGACATGGAATGGATTGTCAATGATTGATCATGATCAGCTGCCTTTAAAAAAAGGCAATTGATGTTAATGACACATAGGTTTACTTGGCAAGATCATACAGTATACAGAGCCCATAATAGAGTTTATAGTCCTTGCCATTGTCATTGTTTGCTTCTTAATTTCTCCATGATTAATCTCAGCAGGAGCATGGTGTTCTGTGGCCTTGACCTTGTTTTGCTCTGAGCACTTGAGGAGGGGGTGTGGCACATGTCATGGGATCTGATTGGCACAGCCAGGCCAAGATCATGCAAATTAGCAACCATTTCTGATGACGTTCTGCCACAGTCAAAAAATCCACAAGTTAGTGTAAGTGAACCCAATGGAATGGGTAATTAAAGCCAATAATTGGAGTTCTCATTTATGTACAACTGGCAAAACATTATATTATGGCAATATGAATCGATAGGCATTTTTCATTATATCAATTGTTTTTCTAGCAAATTCAATGTTTTTGCTATACCCAAGAGCCACCACACAGGCCCTCTCTGTTCATCTTATAATTGCCTCTGGCCATACTATCCGTGTAACAAGCTATAATCTTCAATGGGCTGAGGCTCGGCAATAAAAATGCACTGCAATACACAATTTAAGTTTTCTTGCAAACCCCACATTTAGTTCTTACTAGCAATAACCCTATCAGCGTGCCTCGGCGGCCCAACATCGGCCCAAAGCTGGTCCGATGCTGCTGACATCGGACCGACGCCAGGCCGACGCCGGACCACCAAGGCACGCTGACAGGGAAGTGCCCGTGAATAGCTTTAAGGGTTCTAAACTTTGAAGCCCATATATGGAATCATATCAGTCAGAATAATGAAGTGTCATGATAACCTGGTTCACCAATGGTGATCAACGGAAAGCAGTAGAGATCTTGCAGGTGCTGCCCTCTTGTGTATTGCATTTGAAACAGCTTAAAACTAATTATCATTAATTAGGACATTCACAGGGCTGGATTAAGGTGGCATGAGGCCCAATATGAGGCCCCTTGCACGACCTGACCCGAGCCGCTAATCATCGTATTTGTCAGCTGACCAACATTACCAATCCAAATTGTTATTTTAAAATTGTCAGAATTGAAGGTAAACAAAATTACGTCAACAAGTCCTTGCAAGAGAAAGCCCTATGCCCGAAAAATTTGAGCAACATTTACTCATGCTATGCTAGAGTTGGCTTGTGATAAGATCTATATTTGAATTTGTCCTTTTTTGTCACTTCAAATTAATGGATTGCTGTTTGGTTGATCGTAAGTCTGCTATAAAAAATTATATGCATTTGTATCTGCCTATACTGCATTTGACTGTTGACCAGGTTCTGCTTATTAGATATACTTGTACATTTCCCTGGTCCACGCTCCCTTATTATCAGTTATATGGTTGTAATTGCAAATATTAAAACAAATTAAATTTTTTGAAATAATGATGAAAATATCCACAACAATAATTAAAATATATCCCATTCAATTGAAAACATTTTTCAAATAATTGGCAAAATGTAGAAAAAACTTATAAAAGTAGAAAAAAACATAGGCTGCGCGGCAGCATACCCTCGGCTAATCAGTGGCTATTCTGGAGGCAGTGAAATCAAGTGGCCCTCAGGAGGCGCGGGCTTTGAGGGGACAAGGTCCCTAACAACTTTAAATTGATGTCCGTTTCCACCAGGTCACAGCAAGTGCCATAATGAAAATCTGTAAAAATTTTAGCGAGAATCAAGGCCAAAATTTGTTTTGGCAATTTGTTGAATTTCCATCACCACAATGTTATTCATGAGTTTCCCTGACTTTCCGTAACTGCAGAGCAGACACTTAAATACAGTTAGAAAAAACTTAAGCAATACTTGATTTGTAAACAAAGACAGGGTTTTGAGGGGGGGGGTTTGTCTATTGGTAGCGTGCTGGACTGCCAATCGCTGGGTCCAGGGTTCGAATCCAGCTCTTGCCGGGTCACCTGGACCTATGTTTCAATCATCCTTTGCCACATTGCCATGTCCTCTTCCTGTCCTAATTAATTAGCCTACCAAGTGCGTAAATACAGGATGTAAAGCCCCAAACATCCATCCATCTTCAAAAATACTGTTCTTTTATTGCATACAGAATTTCATTTTTAAAATTGTATTAATTTTAAAATTCGGATAAAAACGAGAAATTTGGTTGAATCTGTGATAAGTGATAACACATGGAAAGAGACTTTTTTTTAATTAAAAAAATCAGTTCAAGTCAGTTTAAGGATTCCATTAATGCAGCAATAAATGCAATTGATGTCAGGGAAAATATGTCTGGTGAAGCAGGAACAATCACGGAAAAACACAGAGAATTTGCTCAAAAGCTGTGCACTAAATTATATGATTTTAGCCATCTTTATTTAATTTCATTTCAAATATTAGCTCCAATAGGCCTACATGTAAACTAGAAGAATAATTCTAATAATAAAGCAATTTCCAATCAAACGCTTGAACAACCTTGCTGACCACATTTACAAATAGATAATACAAACAACCAGGGCCAGGTGACAGTCAGATTATAGGTCCGAATAACAATAAAAACGACCAAAAGCTCCGTAAAGTGGCACATTCAGTCCCATTTGCTGAATTTAGGATTTTTTGACACTAAGACAATATGTCTGAATCTCTTGGATGACATCTTGATCTATCTATCTATCTATCTATCTATCTATCTATCTATCTATCTATCTATCTATCTATCTATCTCTCTATCTACTATCTATCTATCTATCCATCCATCCATCTATGTATGCATCAATCAATCTATCTATATATATATATCTATCTATCTGCATGTGTCTATCTATCTATCTACATGTGTCTATCTACCTATCTATCTCTCTCTATCTTTCTATCTATCTATCTTTCTATCTATCTATCTATCTATCTATCTATCTATCTATCTACTATCTATCTATCTATCTATCCATCTATCTATCTACTCTATCTAGTCTTAGCTATTGTTATCATAAATTACAAATATGGAATATGGGTCTAAAAACATAAATTATAGATAAGATGTCTCCAACCAAAACCATTGTAAATAGTAAGACTAAAACAAGGTTTATGCCAGTATATATGTATCTTTTAAGACTAAGGAAGTTGCTAGTTAATACAAAGGTTAAATGCTGGTCAAACTTTGAAGAATAACAACAGCTGTAAAGAAAAACAAAACAAAAGAAACATGTCCCAACTCTGTGTACAGCCTGTATGGGCTACAAAAAATCATATTTCAGCTTCTACTAGGTCTAAATTTTGTATTCAAATTGGAAATTTCTTTATTTGTTCAATATAAAACTACAAAGTTGGTGTCACTGCAGTTTGGACATACATGTATTTCTAAGAAAAAGGAAAATTTGTTAAAAAGTTGAGGGTGCTGTGCCCTGCTTTTGTGCTCCTTTGTTCCTAGCTTTGGTCACTGGAGAGGATTAGTGACACAATGTTACATAACATGAATGGCTGAGGGGAGGGGTACTATGAAGCACAGACAGAGTGTCTCATGGCCCATTCAACAAAAACTGGACCCCTTCCAATGATGACACTTTTACCCCCTAACCAATATTTCTTTAAAATGCAATAAATACAATTGGAGTGAGTTTTAAAATGAATTAAAAGACAGATTTATACAATAATGTCTAAAAATGTAAAATTACACACTGAAATTTGCAGAAATGGGGTTTGCATGCCAAGTAATTTTCTTTAATAACCCTTTATATATACCTAGTGGTCTTATTGCCAGTCTCTCTTATATGTTCATATTTAGTTTTCATTAAAAACCAAAAATAAAAGTAAGCTCACAGTACTTCATAGGTTAAAATGTACATAACTGGGGTTAGATTTAAGCAATTGCGAGTTTAAGATTTCTTGTCAAAGGATTAGCAGGGAAGACAATTACCCTGTGACATAACATTACATAATCAAGACTTCTCCAGTGCTCCATTCAACAAAAGCCAATCTGTCTGATTCATTCACATTTGATTTTCATGCAAACAACTAAATAAAAGGGGCTGAAATTAATTTATCTTCTAAAATTTACATCACTGAGTTTAGATATTAACCATGAAGTTATAATAATTGGGAGTTAAAGATTTAGTGTCAACATTTTAAAATATTAACACACAAATGCATGTTTTTGAATATACTTAATTAATGCTTTGAAAGTCCACATAATTATATATAAAATTTTTATATTTCCTATTGATAATATTTCATGAGGAGAGGTAGAAAAAGTCAAATTTAGACATTATTGTGGCAAATTTGATTGACCAGGGCCAATATTTACTGATATATGATTATTGGAAAATCCTTAATTTTGTTAATATTGACCTATGCTGCGAATATAAATTTTCATATTGTTCAAAATCAGCATGGTGATGATATGAAACATGTCAGGTTTATTTTGACAAAAAAATGTCAACGACTGGTATGACATCAGAAGGAAATGGAGAGTAAATAGACATTTAATGATTTTTTTGCATTTTTTCAATCATACATTTCAATGGGAAAAATTGCAACAACTCATGCAATGGCACTGAATATCAGTCAATAGTGTGTCTAACTACAACAAGACCTAAAGTTAACTAACTTACCCATTACCATTTGGCTCTTCACACAGAAATGTTGGAAAATTGAGATTTTTTTTAATTTTTGGGTTTTTATAAAAATTCATAGGACCAACATTCCAACTGATATTAGAGATGTTTAAAGAGGCAAAAGTTAGACACCTAATTGGAAAATTTCATAGATTTAACTTCAAAATTGACTGAATCATACTAGTTTAAAATAATAGTATTTTTTCATATTTTTGGTAAATTGTCGTCCGTTCGACTTTCTCAGGGCATTTAAACCCACAAAAAACACATCTTGGGTATTAAATACATACAATATGTAAATTTCAGTGTCAAAAGTACTGCAGTTTTTTAGTTCTGTCTCAGAAACAAAAAAAAACAATTTTTCACATTTTTCAATTATAGTGAGAAAAGTATTAATGTCATTGGGATTAGACCTATGAAAGGCTCAACTGGGATAAAAGATACCATATTTACCCAAAAATGATGAATATGCATGCCATAGTTTTGGCTTGACACCCAATACACAAAAAAATATTTTTTCACATTTTTCAATAATTGTGAGAAAAGTATTAATCTTATGTGGATTAAACCCCTAAAAGGCACAACTAGGATAAAAGATATAATAATGTCCCAAAAATAAAAAGTGTACATTCAATAGTTTTGGCATTACTCCCAATACACAAGTGGGACGCCCGTTATCCGGACGCCCCCGCCCGCCCGCCCGCCCGCCGGACGGACAAATTTTCCCAAAGTAACTACAATACCCGTCGGCAATGTATACATTGCCGAGGGTAAAAATGTATAGAAGAAAAATAGGTCTTTTTCATCAAGATATTGCTCAACTATTTTTGAAATAATCAAGGAAATTCTACAGTAATCATGCACATTATTACAATAATTGTAGAAAATGTTATAATTATTGTAGAAAATTTTATTCTAATCATTATCTAATCATTATCTTAGGTAATCATACTTATTTCATGATAATTACGTAAATTTTTCCAATTGTTATAGATTTCTTTGATTTTTGAAGGTTTGCTTGACTAGCGGTTATACATGTACCAAGATAAAGAGTGGAAGACCACTGGAAGTGGAAACTGTATCTCATGGTAGACAACACTTCAATTGAAACTTTTTTTCATTTGTGACAATGCTGAAGCTCGCAGGGCACCAAAAATCCACTAAAACCTAGAAAATTTAAGAAATTGAGAACCTGTTGCAGTTGACATCTTCACCTGGTTGAACCCATATTACACATGTACCACAGCGACATTTTGGTCTTGAAATATTTCTTACAGGGTGAGGAACCAAATCTTTCAATGAACTTCCTTGAGCTAAAAGAGCATTTCACATTTACAGGAAAATTCTTAAATCAACACAGCATATTTATTAAGGTATCAGCCATACTTGTGGAAGGTTAGAATGAGCTCTGAATGAAAATGAATCCACAGGAAACAAAAAGGAAGAGGTGGTCAGATTTGCTTCATGCCCAAACGGGCCAAAAACTATCCCTGACATAGTCAGAGTGAACTCACGAACGTACAATATCCTGAAGGCAATCAATGATGGGAAAGGAATGAGAGGGAAGTCTGGGAGTCTGTGGAGTGAATAAACAGAGGAATGGAGCAATGTTCCTAGAGTCACTGGTGACAAAACTGACAAGGTACCTGCAACCTCCATGAGAGAGGTGGTTGCAGAGCTTCAGGTCCACCTCAAGACTGCCAGAGCGGCAATGCAAAATTGTTTCGGCCTGACCTTCGGCTGATTCCTTGAAGGCCAGAAGACAGAAATGGTAAAAAAAAATGATGGGCTACCCCAGGAAGCATGGCTCGATAGTCAAAAATTTTTCAAACTATAAATGTTTTGTTGTGGAATCTGTTGTCAACAGAGGAAGTGACAAATTCTATATAAAATCAATAGAAGATGTCGATAGGATATTCCGGGCAAAGTATCCAGCTCAGGCAATGGTTTTGGGAGTCTTGACTTCAGATAGAAAAATTATGCTTTATTTCTTTATCATGGCTGAATGTGAATTGTCCAAACCGTGACTATGGGTAGACTCAGGATGGTTCACCATGCCATATGGCCAAGAAAGTTTAGGATTTCCACTTAAAGAAATTTCGGAGACTTCGGGGCGGCAAACTTCTTGCCCTCCTCCAGCCCGGACCTTTATCCCCTGGACTTTTCTGAAGGGCATCTTAGAATAGTTGGTCAACAAGACCTGCCACCACGATGTTGTTGTCTTCCTTACTGTCTGCATGGCTCACGGGCTCAAAATACGAAAAACGCTTTTTTTCAAAGCACCACCAAGTTTAGACGGCCATGTCGCATTTTTTAATAGAGATAATAAAAGTCGAACTTGACAAAAACAATCTCTTTTGTCTTGTTTCTTAGGCCTGCAAACATGAACATAGGTTTGAAGAAAATTTTAAAAGCTCAGCACGGGGCCAGACACCATTTTTAAATGATAATAGTTGTTCATAAAAGATGGCTAACTTAATTAAATCCCAGAAAAGGTAGAATGGGGATAACAACATGGCTACAAAGGCTGGAAAGTTGTTATAAATATTATTCATTATTTTGACACTCAAGAAAGTGATCCTTGGTAGAATTAATGAGGCGTTTAACACATAAGAAATTTAATATTTCTTATGACGCAACAATAAATAGATAAATAATTATTGACCACATAAGGAAAACAGTTTACAACAAGTGAACTAGCACTCTTATCTGTGGAGTGTTAAGGCCCGCTGTGAGAAAAAACCGGACGTGTTTTGACACATTGCAACCAGGTAAGTTATAAAGTCAAGATTACCATATCTTGTAGTATGGTGGGTTGAGTACCATAGAATGCTCCTCAGCACTTTGCTTGAGGGCTGGTCCTTTAGCTCAACTGGTTATACACCAGAATTTATAGAGGAAAGTATTATATGGTGCATAGGCCGAGAATTGAACCCGGTCTCGTTGCAGGTTGGCAATTGCATCCTGCAGGGTATATAATAACAGTGGCTCCATCTAGGGACGGCTGAATCACTCCAAGTTGGAGTAGTTGAGGCCTACTTTCAGAGTAGAAACGTCACTTCCTAGAGTAGTTTGGAGTAGTTTAGAGTAGGTGAATCGAACGTACCCATGGCCATGGCACAACACATGAAATCATAATAAAATGCGGATTGGCAGTAGCGGAACGGACAAGAATTTTCTGAATTTAAAATTGCCTTTATAAAAAAAAATTTAAAAAAATTCTTGTTCTCTTTTCAGCCTCATCCAAAGTTGAACAGTTTTTCCTGGTGATTGACAAAAGAAAACTTGTTACCATGGAAACCTTCATGACCACAATATCCTCCCTCACTGGAAGTCCTGATGTCTCCGATGCTGACCTGACGACAGAGATGCTGACAGGATGGATCACTGATGTCCAACGGAACTCAACCGAGATGCGAGAAGAATCGATTGACGCTATCTTTTCTGAAAACTATTCTGTGATGAGCATTATCACTGAGGTTATAGACACATACGTAGATCCAGCCCTCATGGCTGTTGGTGTCACGGGTAATATCTTGGCATTTAGTGTTTTCTGCAGGTTTGGTAACAACCATACTGCTCTGTTTCTTGCCGCTCTTGCTCTGTCCGACATTGGCAACAATGGTTTCTACCTTATCAGCTGGTGCTTGATCTTCACAGGGAAAATGAGTATGATATCTTGCCAGGTTCTGTTGTACATCAGGTCGAGTTTAGCAGTTCTAAGTGCTTGGCTTACTGCCGGGGTTTCTGTAGAGAAATTCATCGCCGTGAGGTACCCTTTGAAGTTCAAGCAAGTGAGAACCAAGGCAGCGATAACGAAAATCATAATAGGTATTGTCGTCTGGTCTTTCTTTCTTATGGCGGGTACACCCTTCGTTGTTGACTCGAGTGGTCGTGCATGTTATGTAATGACAGCAACACCCCTCGCAATAGCGTATCTCTGGGTAGTCATCTGCGGCCATTTTGTCCTTCCCACTGGTATGATAGCAGTTTTCAATGTGGGAATCATAAGCGCCATAAGAACCAGCAGAAAAGAGGTACTCAGGTTTGCTGCCAAACCGGAGAGAAAACAGGCGAGAAACCGCAATGATGTCGAGATGCTTGGTACCTTTGGTAGCACCATTTCCGCAATAAGTGCACCAATTTCTCGTTGTGACACGGTTGCGACTGATGATGCTGATCATCTCGAACAAACGTCTCCTTCTGACGATGCAGAAAGTAGCAAGTTACCTGAATTTAGACGCACTGACACTCCTGCGGAATCGAAAATTGCTGATTTCGAACAAAATTCTCCTGTGGACACTGTGGAAATTAGCCAGTTACCCAACTCTGGCTGTATTGACAATTCAATGCAATCAAAAATCCGAGCAGTGGACAACAATCATGGCAGTGTTCAAAGTTTCCACTGTTGCCAGAGTCCCAAGAGTAAGCCTGCAGGCAGATCCATGATGAACCTCTTCTTTGTTGTGACTATCTCGTTCATTTTGCTCAATGTCCCGTTCTACGCCAGAACTATCTACTACTCACTTCAAGATATCGGAAACTTGCAATTGTTCCAATTGATCATTTCATCTACTCGTGCCTTGATCAATTGCAACTACGCCCTCAACTTCTACTTGTTTGTCATGGTCAGCGATAAATTCCGCAAAAATCTTAAGAATTTGTTTTGCAGTCCAAATCATTAAAATGGGACATATTGTATTCCTAGGGTAGATGAAGCAGCAGGGCTTTGGAGTCGGGTAGTAACTGAACCAACTCTGACTCCCGACTCCTCTGCCTTTCTGAAAAGTGACTCTGATTCTGACCTTAGGTCTCCTGAATCACGACTCTGACTCCGACTCCTGACTCCTCTTATCGGCATTATTGTACACATGTATTATATGGTCAATAGTCGATAAAAAGGAATTCTACAACGATTCCATAGGATTTTATACATAAAAACTTGTTTTGGAAGTCTTGTGCAAAATTTTGAATCCTTTTCACATCATTGCAACTGGGTTCTTGCAAATTATATAGATTATTTTTAGTCAGGAGTCACCAAATTAATTTTCGACTCTGACTCCAACTCCGACTCCACCTGAAAGTCAAAGTGTGACCATCATTTCCACGACTCCGACTCCAAAGCCCTGGATGAGGGAGTGGTAAACATTCTGACTGAGCCTGCTAACTTCATTTGGACAATAAATAGGTCACTTTTCAACTCAGCCAATGAGATAACTTCTCGCAAAGATCACATTTGTAAGAAGTCCTCTGATTGGTCGAGTCTACAAATGACCTATTTCTGTCCAGATGAAGTGAGCATGATCAGTCTGAGGGTGCTACCTTTGAAGAGCCCTGTGACAGTTAAAAAAAATATCAGGGCTAAATTGGATTCGGAGTGGAACTCAGACGTCGGAGTCCTGGAGTCAGAGGATTTTGGGTGGAGTCGGAGTAAGAGTCGAAGTCAAAACTTCGATTTTCAGGTGGAGTCAGGGTCTGACTCAGATTTAGAGACGAAAATAAAATAGGTGACTCTTGAGTCCTGCAATAGTTGGAAGTCTGAGTCGCTTTTCAGAAAGCCAAGGGAGTCGGGAGTTGGAGTCGGTTCACTTGTTAGTACTCAACACCAAAGCCCCGGAAACTATTCATATTGGGCTTGGGCCTCTATACGGTGTGGCCTCCTTCCTGTTCTCAGTTTAAGAAGAATATTCAATGCAGTCAATCAATCAATCAATCAACCAATCAATTAATCAGTCCATCAATCAATCAATTTATCAAATAATCCATTGGTCCGTCCGTTGATTGAGAGACTGATAAATTTATTGCTTGATTAGGTAAGCAAGCGTTTGCCTATTTGAAGCCTGTCCAACAAACCTAGAACAAGCAGTGAACAAACTTTTACCCAAAATTTAGCATTTCTATCCATGTTGATGAATAATAAATATACTGAATTTGGCATGAGACCTATGAAAAGTTTTTCGTTTTAGTAGCAAAACCATAATTCTCATATAGGAAAAATCATTGCAAACCGGCTGTGAGTTAAGGACTAAGGAGATTCCAGCTTGTTATATAATTATCTGAAGAAAAAAATCGTTCTACGTGATCAATTAATTGTGTAGTTTCATAATAATTTTACAGTTAGGCCTACTCTTAATGAATCTTTAGTGAATATATAACAATTTAATTTAATTTTCAATAATAATATTAATTTCATAACATTTTCGGTACTTCAAATTTGTTTAACTTCTTCATAACCAGGAATGTACTTGTACTTGGACTTGTACTTGAGCTAAAGTACTTGTACTTGGACTCAAGTACTCTATTAAAAAGCTGTACTTGGACTTGTACTTGTACTTGCTAAATGCCAATGTACTTGTACTTGGACTCAAGTACAATTGATTGTACTTGACCCCAAGCCTGCTGTTGAGCTTGAATGAACTTGTTAGTTTTTTACCGCTAGTCAATTTGTTATAGGGAATGATAAGACAACTTATCTATGAAATATTGAAAAGTCTATTTGTGATTCATGGTAGTTCACACTCACACTCAAGTAGACATGCCTTTTATTTATTTTGGTTGGCTTTGGAGAGCCATTTTTAGATGAATGACTTTAAAAAATTAAACTAAAAATACCATGCAAAGCATGTGAACTCTCGGCTGGGGAAGTAACATACTTTTTTTGTGTGGAAATTTTGTACTTCTTTGGAATTTTTTTTTTTTTCGGAAAATTTTCTTTTTTGTTATTCTTTTTGTGGAAACTTTTTTTTTCGGAATATTTGACCGACAGGTTTTTATTGATGCCAATAAATTATCTTGCAAACTGAGTCTGAAATGTATTTTAACAAGAAACAACAGCATTGTGATGTCATCACCTGTGCTGCCACCAGCATGATGTCACAATGGCTCAAACAATGGCATTGTGATGTCATGACTATTGTCTGGTAACGACAGAAGGTTTCTTGGATGCAGAGTGACAGAATTGGCTTGTGGTAGAAGAACTAGGCATCAGAGATGGCTGAAATACAACCGCACAGAATTGTCGGTAGAATATAGAAGGGTATGACAAATTTTACAGGTATGGTTGGTAGAATAAAAGAGAAATTGTAAACGAAAGGATCAAGGTCAAAAGTGACGCCATCGCAATAACTCTTCGACTATAAATAGCCGAGAGTTAAGAATTACCCTCCTGGACAGGTAGGTAACCCTGCTTAGACCTCTCCAGAATTAGACTTTTTCTGATTTCAATGCCTGTCTGTACCTTTTCCCATGCTTTTGGACATGGGAAAGCCAAATATGACAACCATTTTTGTCTGAGATGATGGGAAGCATTGCCGCATGAGCCCTGAAGTTTTATCATATTTTCTGTTCGAAATTTGTCAAAATCGCCCCCTTTTTTGTCACATTTTTGACCATATCTTTTTACCTAATTAAGATAGAGCCACAGAAATGGTACCAAATGGAAGCTGCTGAAGTGGGCTATTTGATAAATTAACATTGATATTCTTTTACATGATGCTTTAGGCTTCAAAAAGCCAAAATATTCTAAAATCATGAAAAAAATGTTTGTTATTAAGCATGCTTAGGCTATAAATAGGTATAAAATATCACCAAGTGAGCAAAAACCAGCTTTTATGGTAAACCTGGTCTTAAGCACATTTCCTACTGTATAGTGTTGCAATTCTGTCACAGAAATGGGGTATTGTTAGACCAGGTCTAAGCCTTACACTGCCTACACACTGTCAGTGAAAATGGGCGTATGACAATGCTGCTGAACCAAATCTGTTGAACAGACTTGATATTTTATGTTTGGTTTACAGAAATTTACAAGATGCAGAATTGTCAGGATCCCATTTATGACTTAAGTTGTGAAATAAAGAATTAAGATCATAAATATGTCATCATTTGTGTCATGCCGACATTCTCAGATAGATACACATTTAGCATAAAAATGAATTTTTCCAAGGACACAAAATGGTATAGATTGGCAACCCAAAAGTAAATGTGCATTAGTTTTGAGTTAGTTGTGTTTCTATCTGTCTCAGAATTTTGACAGCATTCTTTAGAAAAGCACATGCATGTTAGAGCCATTACAGTCAGTAATTTGTTATGCAAAAAGAGTGAACTCTTGCGATGTGAAAATGGCACTTTGTGAGTCATCATATTGATGATTTATCATGATCATACCAACTACTTTCAATGTTAGTTTGATCTAAGGAGACTAATACTGCTTGTTGTGGACAGCAAACAAACAATCAGATTGTTTATTTTGTTAAAATTTTAAGTTCATGAGAGGAGTAGGACGTCTAAGCCAGTCAGACACCTTATTGTCGGGTTCTAACTAATACTATGACATTTGAATACAATTTCCTCTTCTGGTCTTCTTGTTCATGATTAATCAAAAGACTTCCATGGCTCCCATGTTAAATCAATGATGAGGACACATCATTGGCTACCATGAGTCACAGAGTACATTTTTTGCAGTGAAAAGTTTTTGCATAACAAATTTGCAAGTTGTAAGTGTTTCGCATCTAATAGCAACAAGTTCAAGTTTGGAAAAAGCCTTGCACTGAGGATAACTATCTCTCTTGTAATGGTGCATCAATACTGGTGTATAGTGTGAACACACAGGAGGCATCACCTATTTGACATGGTTCTCCGGTCTGCTGAAGCAGTGGATGGTACAACTGACTGGAAAAGGAGAATGCACATTTTAAAAAAGTGAGGCTTATAAACACAAAGGAGTGAAAGGACTTATAATGGTACATCAAGTTTGTTGTTTGCATGAGCTGCTAGAAGTAGAGACAAAATGATTCACATGCCTGCATCTTACTAGTCTCTTTATTTTTAACATTGAGGTAGACAAGAAATATACTGAGCGGGAACATGAATCACTGTTGTAAAACCCAACATTTTTACGCCATACAAACAGGGATCACTTGTACGCAACAATTGCATCACCAATCCAATCAAATTAATTGAGTTTAAGTGAGAATGCATCTTATAACATTGGACAGAAAAGTAAAAATTATTTTTGAAAGACCAGAATAATTTCATGCACCATACCATTTGTACATGCATGTTTGCTTGAAAGGAGCACTCATTTCAATTTATTAGCCATGAATTTACTCAATTTTCTTAAATGAAGGTTTCTATTGCAACTGATTGTCATACATACTGTGATCTCCTTCTGGCTTAGTACTTCAAGGAACACAACCAAATGGTGGGTAACTCAATGAGGTCTGCCACTTTACTAGGTTTGCAGCCAAGTTTTTCGTAGGACAGTTTTATCTACTTGAATTGGTTGACTTTATTTAGGCCTATTACCTTTATATTTATCATGCATGGGCATTCAATGCAATGAATATGTCGGAACAACCTTTCACTTCTTCCTATGTAATGGTATTGCGTATCAGATTGCTCTGCTTTTATTTTAATAAGAGTTCCTATTCATCTGTTCGATGTTATAAGATGCTCAATACAAATTTTTGTTTAAACTCATTACATATGGATGTGTAATGCTTCATGTGACAGACAGCAAAACAGTTTTAAAAATCAATATTGATATGCACAATTTAATTTTAGGTTGCCAGTCAATACCTTATGTGCTTTAAGTACTGTCAAGCTATTAGGCATGGAAAAAAGCTAAAGTTTGCATAAATGTGTCATCAAATGTAAAATGCATGTTGTTATGATATCCTTATGATCTTAATTAATCCCTTTTTTCACAACTGTAGTCTTTCTGACCATAATGTATAATGTGAAAGTCCTTCAGCTAAACATGAGACATCAATTTTGTTTAACATGTTTAACAGATTTGGTTCAGCAACATTACCATCGGCCAGAATTCACCAACAGGGTGTAGACCAGTGGAAACATCAGCCCTAGAAATACTCAATTTCAGTGACAGAATGCCAGTAATAAGCAGTAGGAAATATACTAAAGACCAGACTTAACATAAAACCTGGTGTTAGCTGAGTTTGTGATATTCTATGTATATCTATGGCCAAAGCATGCCAAGTTGCGAGATTTTATTTTCAAGAATTTAGCATATTTTCACTTTTTAAAATCTCAATATTATGTAAAGTGAATATGAGTGTTACTGTATCAAATAGCCCACTTCAGCAGCTTCCATTTGGTACCATCTGTGTGGCTCTATCTTTATCAGGTAAAAAGATATGATCAAAAATGTGCCTAAAAAGGGGGCGATTTTGACAAATTTCTAACATAAAATATGATAAAACTTCAAGGCCCATGCGGCAATGCTTCCCATCATCTCAGGCCAAAATGGTTGACATATTTGGCTTTCCCATGTCCGAAAGAATGGGAAAAGTTACAGACAGGCATTGAAATGCAAAAAAGTCTTATTTTGGAGAGGTCTAAACCCTGCTGTATCCTTACATAATTGTTTGGGTCAGAATCAAACGTTTGGCAAAACAACATATGACAAAGGTAGCTATGTCAAAGGTAATTTCCAAACGTTGCAATCAGATGTAAACAAAACGTTGGTCGCAACCTTAGAAAGAGGTTAGCAGACAGTTTGTTATAAAGTTGGGCCTAACGTTTGACTCACATGTAAGTCATACCTTTGGTTGAGAGGTTTGAAGAACGTTTGGTTGTAACGTTTGGTCAAAGGTTTGGGTCGTACGTAAGTCATACCTTTGGTTGGAGGTTTGAAGAACGTTTGGTTGTAATGTTTGGCCAAACCTTAGGTAATAAGAAATAGATCGGACACTCCTGTACTTTACAGGTACACACTGCGTTTCGGTAGGGGCCTAATGACCATTTAATTGCTTTGAAATAAGAGCTGTAATTACCTCAATTCAATCCTCAAGAACCAAAAGTAACAATAGACTGGATATGGAAAAGATATATTTGAATGATTTGAGATAAATTTATATAAAAAAAGTAAATATGTTTCGTTGACTGACTGATTAAGTTATGAACTTATAATCTGGTGAAATACTAGGGATACATATTTTTAAAAATAATTATATGATGTGTTTTTTAAAATGTTTTTTTTTGTTCATAAGAATCATCATACATCCATGCATCTTTCAGGGATCGACAGAGAAGTTTTAGAACTTTCCAAAATGGGGTCTGCCTATTCCATAGGCCCAATGACAGTGAAATAGTGATCCATCAAAGTGCTTTCGATCTCCAACTAGTTATAACTTGTCTTCTAAGTATTAGTACTTTTAAATGCATGTAACTTAACTCGAGGAAATTCGAAGATTAAACCATTTTAACCATTATTAGCACAAGATTCTTGGCTTTCTAATGAATGTAGTCTCATCTACGGCTTTCCATGGATTGTAGGGTTTATTTGAGTTTTAAAAATTAATGTTTTTCCAAATTTATTAACATTTTGGTCCATAACTCAAGTTATTACAGTCCTATGATTAAAATAAACACATGTACAGAATTGTCTGAATCTGCTTGATGCATATGAGTTGGTTTTATGCACATAAGACAAAAAATTAAAAATAGTCATTTCCAGCCTCTATCTCTAAAAGGGGTGAAGATGAAGATGCTCTGTGCTCACTGAAGCGGAGTGAGTACATCAAACAAAATATGTGATTAACAATTAATTAGTGATTTTGGGCCAGCTCTGGGCCAATATGAAACCTTGGTAATGACCATGTAATGATAACTGTTTTATGACTTAAGCGAGTTTCCGATCTATTACTTATTCCCTAAGGCCAAACGTCTGAGTCACACTTACGTCAAACTTTTATTTAAGAGGTTTGTACAACCTTAGATTATTACGTATGATTCATTGGTTTATCAAAGGTATGGTCACACGTTTGGCAATACGCTAGATGGTTTCTCCAACGTTTCTTTGGTATTGTAGCATTTAATTATATTGTAGGCTTAAATTATGTTACAAAATTGGATTTGTAAAATTGAATCATATTGTAGACTTACATTAATGTTATAAATTTGGATTTGTTGTATTGAATTATATTGGTGACTTAAATTTATGTTATGAAATTGGATTTATAATATTGAATTATATTGTAGACTAAAATTCATTTTATAAAATTGGATTTGTAGAATTGAATCATAGGTCAGACTTGAATTTATGTTATAAAATTGGATTTGTTGTATTGAATTATATTGTTGACTTAAATTTAACTTACAAAATTGGATTTGTAGCATTGAATTATATTGTAGACTTAAATTTAACTTACAAAATTGGATTTGTAGCATTGAATTATATTGTAGACTAAAGTTTATGTTATAAAATTGGATTTGTAGTATTGAATTATATTGTGCCTTAAATTTATGTTATAAAATTGGAATCATAGCACTGAATTACAGAGTAGACTAAAATTTATGTTACAAAATTGGATTTGTAGTATTGTAACATTGAATTATGTTGTAGACTTGAATTTCTGTTATAAAATTGGATTTGCAAATATTGAATTGTATTGTAGTCTAAAATTGATGTTATAAAATTGGCTTTGTAGCATTGAATTACAGTGTAGATTTAAATTTATGTTATCAAATTGGATTTGTAGTATTGAATTATTTTGTTGACCCAAATTTATGTTATGAAATTGGATTTGTAGTACTAAAATAACTAAATCATATTGTAAACTTAAATTTATGTTATAAAATTGGATTTGTAGTATTGAATTATATTGTAGACTTAAATTTATGATATAGATTTGGATTTGTTGTATTGAATTACATTGTTGACTTAAATTTATGTGATAAAATTGGATTTGTAGTCTTGAATTATATTGTAGACTAAGATTTATGTTATAAAATTGGATTTGTAGTATTGAATTATGTTGTAAACTTGAATTTATGTTATAAAATTGGATTAGTATTATTGAATTATATTGTAGACTGAAATGTATGCTCTAAAATTGGATTTGTAGTATTGTAGCATTGAATTATGTTTTAGACTTGAATTTATGTTATAAAATTTGATTTGTAGTATTGAATTATATTGTAGACTTGAATTTGTGTCATAAAATTGGATATGTAGTATTGTAATATTGAATTACAGTGTAGACTTAAATTTATGTTATAAAATTGGATTTGTAGCATTGAATTATATTGTAGACTTAAATTTATGTTATAAATTTTGATTTGTTGTATTTAATTATATTGTTGACTTAATTTATGTTAAAAAGATTGGATTTGTAGTATTGAATTATATTGTAGACTTGAATTTGTGTCATAAAATTTGATTTGTAGTATTGTAACATTGAATTATATTGTAGACTTAAATTTATGTTGTAGATTTTGATTTGTTGTATTTAATTATATTGTTGACTTAATTTATGTTAAAAAGATTGGATTTGTAGTATTGAATTATATTGTAGACTAAAATTTATGTTATAAGATTGGATTTGTAGTGGGCCTATTGAATTTTGTTGGAGACTTGAATTTATGTTATAAAATTTTGATTTGTAGTATTGAATTATATTGTAGACTTAAATTTATGTTATAAAATTGGATTTGTAGTCTTGAATTATATTGTAGACTAAGATTTATGTTATAAAATTGGACTTGTAGTATTTTAGAATTATAGTGTAGACTGGAATTTATGTTATAAAATTGGATTTGTAGTATTGAATTATGTTGTAAACTTGAATTTATGTTATAAAATTGGATTTGTGGTATTGTAGCATTGAATTTGTTATTTGTTGTCTAAACCAGACTACGGAATAGTTCAAAATGTCAAATGATTTGATTGTTCCATTCTAGTAGGCCTAATTTTCTTAATTGAAAGAATGGAATATTCAGACAATTGAATGGAACGATATAATTATTTGACATTTTGAATGCAAGTGTCAGGTTTAGACCAGTAATAGACCCATTGCACAGGGTGGCCCAGTGGTCTCAACATTTACCTCGAATGACTTTTTTGAAATTCAATGATTCTTAATTTGCTTTCTACATTTAGTAGATGCATACGTACTTTAATTCCACAATTTATTTAAGAGACTGACCATGTCATGAAACCTTAAAGTTACATTAAAATGCACAAAAAATACTCCAGATTGGTGTCTTGGCCAGACCATTCAGAGGAAAGGGTGATAAATCTATCAGTCAATGGTATTTGTTGAGTATTCAGACATCAAGCACAAATTTTCCCCTGTTGTTGACTAACAGAACTTTCCATGAAATTGGTCTTTTGATCGGACATACAGTTGAAGTCATATGAATACATACACTCTAAAAAATTCAGACAAAATTGTTTTTTTAGATTCAAAATGGTTTTTTGAAAAACCAAATTTCAATGCAAAAAACCAACATGTATTTTTTAACCATTTTGAATCTTAAAAAACCAATTTTGTCCCGACATTTTTTAGAGTGTACAGTTGGCAATTTCCAATAGAAATCCATGTAAAATAGGCTTCAAATGATTGCATATACATACATAAAACATTCATAATTGTGTTTACGATAAAATCAAGTTGCACATTAGAATATTCATGACATTAACTTTATTCAGTGTCAATAACAGCATGTTTACAATTACATGGTTACCTGTAATGTACTTTCGTGATCATATATTTGTTGACAACTAAAGTTCGCTGTCATATTACCCCTTTAAGTATTGTTGTCATTGTTTGGAGTAGCATGGAGAAGTTCAGATTTAAATTGTTAATTAGAGTTTCTAGTTCTTTTTCTCGCGGAAAAGATGGAAACCAAAGATTTTTAAAGTGATGTCTTAAATTTGCAGGACAAGCAACATGCACCAAAATACAGAGCTGTATTTTTTTCACTATTAATATTTGGATGACTTTGTGAACCTATCATAAGGGTGTCGCAGAGAAGACAAAATAAGAAGAAAGTAGGTGAATGAACAATGAAAGAACGTTTTTAAGATTGTCCAGATGTAGGTCATGTTCTTGGTATTAGCGAAAAAGTAGCAAAGAGATGTGAATCTTGAATAGGAGAGTTGTAGTGAGTGCATTTTTAATGGATGAAGCTTGAGGTCTGCTACTGAGATATAAGAACAGATGAGCATATATACCGAGCAACAATTCAATGATGTTCTCACTCTCAGGTGTTATGAATGAATCCATGGATGCCACCGCCAATCATTTGGTCTTGAAAAAAAACTAGGTGTACATTTACAGCAATATGATATTGGCAACGAAAACATTATTTCGCAGTACATCTGCTTTACAAGAACATAATATAATAGAAATGATTCTAATTAGTCCTGGTTAATTCTCCACCTTATAATAGAATTTTACTTCTATGATTAATCGATGTAGTTGCTGTATTGTAGGCTACTTGACTAATATCTTAGCTAGCAACCTGCCTGCTGCAAACAACCACCAACTGCTGATGGTAATCTAATTGGTTGGCAAGAGCTCTCAAGATGAGCTTATTTACCGCATACCACTAAAGCACTGTTTAGAAAACACAAGTACCGCTGCAGTTCTGATTAATTTGGGGAATTAACAACTGTCAGCCGGTACTGTTTATAAGATGTTTGGTGCTGTGCTTTCCAACGTGTGCAAAGACTCGCTTGGATCAGCTACTAAGTATTCAAGAACTTGATCAGGGTCCCTTCACTACAGAATAACTGATTCTAGTTTAAGGTATAGGATTATACTCTAATTCCCTGTTTATCTAGTCGAGTTCCAATGAGCTCTCTTCCACTGGATCTTAGCTGTAGCTGTTGATATCTCTGTATGCTTCCTGTACTGGAAGAGCTATGACTGCTTAACTTAACTAGTTGTGCATGCAGAACTCAAAGACAAGGAGACAGAAATGTCAGTTTGAACAATGCGTATATTTTCACTTTCTTGTATACAAGGTTCTTTTAAAGCCAGTATTCTGGGAATGCGGCAGCTAATTCCCTGTAAGCACACCTAAGTATTTCCTATTCACTTGCTATGTCAATGATGAATGAGACAAGGACAGGCTTATAAAATGATACTCACAATGAATGCGACTGCTTGTGCTGGCTTTGCTTCCTGATGGTTGGCTTCCTCAGGATCTGATGGCTCTTCGAAGAGGGACTTTGAGAGATGTCAAGTTGCCAAAGTTCCAAAGACTCCTTAAAGAGGGACCTTGTATGATGTTGTGAAGTGTTGCCAAGGCTTCAATACAAAGACGACTGAGCTTATTTCCTCAGCCTTTTATATACTTGTTGCCAATGTCATGTGGCCTTGAGAATTACAACGTTGATCCTGCGATTGCAACGTTGTTCTTACGTCATAAAATACTAGTCTTTCTTGTTTGAGTGCTGAAGCTGAGGCTTACCCCTTTTGCAAGCCCAAGCTATCAGCTGCACAGTGATTTATCTAGAGCTAGGGTGAACTTTCTGTACCCTTGCTAATTTAGTTTATAGAGTTGTCTTATGTTTTGGATTCTGTGTCAATTTCACACAGTAGTATCCATAATGCCAAATAATATAATATTGTTTTCACTATATTATATCACCCCTCCTCCAATTGTGGAAAGAACATGTCTTTCCAATTCTCAGCTTTGTTATTATTTGGTTGTCCCATTGAGCATCAGATCCAGGTACCATCCACAGTGAAGCGCTGCCAGCTGCAAAGCAATGATCATAACATTTTGCAATTTCAGTATTGCAACTTTACAAATTGCAATTTCAGTATTATCCTTATCGTTATGTAATGTTGAATAACTCTTAGGTGTGCTTGTTTAGAAATTCAGGTTTAAATTATGGCTTTTTACAATGTTAGAATACAACTGCCTTAATTTCTTTACTTATACAATTCATATAGATTAAATTCATATTCTTCTTTCTTCTTTCCTCTGTTTCTTCAGTAATGTTCATCATGCGGACAGGTTTGTTCTTCTCATAGTCTTTGTTCACAGTGTTTGTTCTTCGAGGGTTAAGATTGAATACTCCTCAATCCACAACGCAATGTCAAGCTACTTCAGGATCACCCAACCGTTGCGCTGCTTCATAAGTTTCTTCAATCCTCACCATTTATCGTTTTTGAACTTCTTGCGGTCTTTCACTGTCTTCTGCTCGCGGTCTATGTTCTTCTCGGCTAAGGTTGAATACTCCTCAATCCACAACGCAATGTCAAGCTACTTCAGGATCACCCAACAATTGCGCTGCTTCATAAGTTTCTCCAACCCTTACCATTTTCGCTTTCTTGAGATTGTTGAGGCACTTTTCTTCTTGGGTCTTCTTTTCATGATGTCGTCTTCCAGGTTAGCGTTGAGTACTCCTCAATCGATATCACAAATCAGAGCTACTTCAGGATCACCCCGACTGTGAAATTTCATGAGTTTCTTCATTGCTATCCTCTCCAGCTGTTATGTCTCCCTTCTGGTCATGTCTGTCTGCTCCTTCTTCTGAGTAGGTCATCCTTCCTTCTGGTTGGTCATCCTTCCTTCTGGTTGGTCATCCTTCCTTCTGGTTGGTCATCCTTCCTTCTGGTAGGATTATTCTGAAGTGAGACTCAGAAGAACATGGTTATTTAAACAGTTCCCTATCCAATCATTTCTCACCCTTCATTCATCATTCATGACTTTGCAATTTTCTTTATAATTGTTGCCCCTTTTATACTATCTTCATTACAGTTGTTTCGCTTCATACAGTTCAATAGCAATTACTCCCAATGTTGAATCTGCAAGGTAGCTTTTCTCCCTTGGGTAATCAGCAGAGAGCTGTGCTTCAATGACTCTGGGTTAGGTGTACTGTTGCCTTCATTCGTGCAAATGTTACATTTTTCTGGTTTTTGCGCTGCGTCCTCTTGTGTTGGGCGTACTTCAGCAGAATGTTCTTTTTTACCCCAGGAGCAATTTTTTGTAAATTCTTTCTTTAACTTATGTCAATATTGTTTTATTTAGAATTTTGGTCATTAAAATAGTTACACGACTGGCACCGCCATCCAGGTATTACAGGTCTCCCTCGGAGTGCATATCTATCAATTCTTCCCGCCAAAAGAGATTCTCTTATGAGCTGTCTCCTGCCAGTACGGTCAGATCGTCATCCCCATCTTCTCAAGGTCACTTGGTGGTCAAAAAGGTCTCACCGTCCAACGCGGACTTTTACAATCAACCTGCCCCCCCCGAGAACCGCCCTTGGCTGCAACGGTACCTTGTATGGTCCAACTTTTAGCCTTATGATTTGCACCCCCACGCCACTGTGGCCCCAGCTTCTCCTCCCGTGTTTTGTTGTCTGTGTTGACATCCGAAGGCCAACCTCTGCTCCCCCTCCAGGATAGCTCGGGCGACCTCACATTGTGTCTGAGCCCAAGAGTCGCCGTTGCTCCCCCTCCGGGATAGCGCGGGTGAACTCAAGTTTTGGCTTCTACAGATTCATTAATCTGGTCAATTTTCCAGTTAATTCACGGGTGGATGCCGGTCCCAATCTTACCAGTAACTGTAGGCTTATCGTGGCTTCCAGTCAGACAATCCACTGCACCTGCTGTCGCTTCCGCGCACGTCCCGGTCTTAGCTAGGTCAATCTTCATCAGTCATTCAGCGACAAGGACGATGATGCCTGATGTCCCTTCTGCAACCCATCGTTTCCAGTAGATTCAGACTCTGGTTCTGTACTGAGTCCCGTACGAGCCCTTATGATCCCAGGCTAGTTACTTTGACAAACATACACCCTCCAGAGCCCCCGCCTCCCCTTCAGGAAGGGCCAGTCTGTGTCTCCCTTTGTAAAATAATTTAAATAAGGTTTACAAAGGACACAGTTTGCAGTAACATTTTCAATGCCAATATTTACAGTGCTATTTTATATGTGATTTTTGAAGCAAGATCACATATATATTCTCCCCTATCTATGTGTGAAAATGATTTACTGCTCAAAAGATGACTGAAAACACTGTGCTTTTTATTCTCTCACTTCCTTGAAATGCTCCCAGGGATGATGTTATCTCTGAAGCAGAACTGATTCTGCAGAGTCCACCAATGCTCTACTGTCTGGCAAGATTGTTTTACCCATCCTGTCAGTGTGTTTGAATTCAGTTCTCTGCATGAAAAATAGTACTATTCATGACACTTTGGCTGTTTTAGCAACTTACTAGTGTCATGTGTTGCAAGTTCATTTGTTGGAAGATTTTGTGGAGGCAACATGGATATCCTTACTGCTTTTTGGTGCCTCCTGGTTCTTGTATCAGGGACAAAAGGTATGTTCTTTTCATTAGTTTATGAACCTTAATGCCCAGTGATTTTACTCATTACCTTGTCTAAAATAAGCGTCTCTGCTGGTACCTGTCAGGGTTCTAGCCCTTGTCAACTTAATAATTCATAGTGTGTTTGTCACAGAAGGTTGACAAGTAAACTTTCCGGAAATGACAGATGTACTTTCTTGTCAATGATAGTCATTCGTGTACATGTTGTACTGTCATCATAGTCATTCATTTACATGTTGTATTGTCATTTGGTAAGCTTTTGTTTCCAATTATTAGGTCTCTAGTGTTGGCAAGATGTTACAGTTGAAGTTTTCAGCACTTGTGATAATAATGGACCATGTGTAATCCAGTGCAGCTCCATAGAAAAATATTGTTATTAAAGTTATACATTTTGTTCAAACATATATTAATACCGTAGTATATAAGTATTTCTACTAATAGTTTTCTACTAATAGTCATGAATTACTATCACATCACACCAATCATTCAATCACACCAATCATTCACTAAGATTTTACTAAAAGATTTTAAAAGTAACGATTATCAAAAAGTTAATACAATATTATGACACTCTGATACTTTATTGGTTTTGTGAATCAATTTACTTTTCACATTGTCCTTGTCATTGTGATTTAAAGTCATGTCACCAGTTATTTAGGTTATTAAAATCGGTGACAGTAAGTTCAATAACATCAAGCTAAATTACAATTTACTCTGTTTATAATTGTTGGTGAAAAGTGCATTTCACCACGTGTGGATTAAAATGAAAATTCAATTCTTAGGAGATTCATAATATATGTGAATCAGTGTACTGTTCACAATGTGTTTTATGTAAAGTGGGTTTTACCACAAGGTGAATCAGATTACAATTCACCTGGTTAGTTTGGTTACCAAATTTAGACACTTATCATCAAATTAATTCAATTCACTCATGCACTTCAAAATATTATAAAGGTAGTTAACTCACTACGCTAATGTAATCTAAGAGCATTCAGTAATATGGATCAAAATATCATTACTTATTTGAATTTCGTTAAATTTTTCATATGAGGAAGAACTATTTTTAATGGTTTCTATCCTATTGCTGGCAGCTCTCTCCCAGGTGTGACACCCATGCAGACACAATCTCATGTGTTGGCTAAATGTTTGCATGTTGCAATGATGGGTTGACATGATTTACTTTCATGTCTTTCAATCTGTGTTTGTACTATTTATATGAAATGTGCATGTTGTACTTCCATGCTTTACTACAGCGTACCCAAACACCCAAGGTTTATCAGTTCTGAGAGTAGGGTAGCCCATTCTGCTGCTGGTAGTGATTTGGGTTTCAGTGTGGGAAGAACCATAGTATCTCGGATGTACTGACGGATGTGTGTTTCCCTAGCTGTACAGGAGATTATATGCAGTGTAGATGTACTAAAGGTTTTATGCTCATTATTCTCAATAGTGTATCATTGCTGACAATCTGGCTTATGGCAGCAATGTTAAGTAATATTGTCAATTTTATCAATTGTTTTACTTGAATGTTGAATATCAAGGAAAAATAAGTATGTTGGCCTAGGAATCCAGTAACCTTGCCTGCAGTGGTTGTCACTGCATATTTGAATTTAAGTGAAATTTGTCAATACTTTTGTCTTTACTTACTACATGTACTAGGAAAATATTTGTTCAATAATTTGTAGTGTATCTTTGCTATATTTAGGCAGTGCCAGGAACATACCATGGCACAATCTCAGAATCCCTGGAATATGCAATTTAAAAACAAAAATTGTCTAGCCAAACCTCAAATACATAAGATTATTTTGGAGTTTTAGCTATGTCACCGATTACTAATATTCTATAGGACCAGCATAATTTCAGTCGATTACCATAATTTACCTGATGCAAGGCACATGTAAACCAGGCTGTCAAACTTCCGTATGCACTGCAATAATGTAACAAGTCAGAATTGTAGCTATGTAGTTGTCGAAGTGGAAACCTAAATTCTCATCTGTTTTTCTCCCGAGCTATTGAAGTATTATGATATACTTCTTCTGTTTAACATATATATATAGAGTTTGATGTAACTAACTGTGGTATTCAGCTCTAATCTCAGCTAATCTGGTTTTGTTGCAGCATAGGGTGGATGGAGGATGATTCCAGCAGATGCAGCATGTGCACTGTGCTGCATGTGCTGTATACCCCAGCCACCCCTGCACCTTGATGCGATGCATTATATTTGAGTTTCCAATAGTTCAATATGTTTCAGCGGCATATAGAAATTTAGATATCAATAACTAAATGATCCATTAGTTCGTTTTATGTTTGCAATTTACTGGTGTGATTACATTATAATAATACTTCAGCACTGCATATTTTCCAGTTGAGAAAAAAGCTAACATGTATCTCCTACAACTGGCTATGGGTTCATGAGTTGTAAATATGTGTAGTTATTTGTTGTGCATGTATTAAGGAAGCCTCCATTTAAACTTGTTTATATAATTTTTGGCATCATTTATCGGATTGTGACACAACCATGAGTTGAAAGAAGATAAAATGCTGTTTGTCAATGCAATGCACTTTGCAAATCATTATTGATAAAATTGTTTTAAAAAGCCATTATGTCATCAGATTTAAAGGAAGCTTTGTAGGCATATTTCATCCATATCTAACATTTTCTAACTGTAAAATTATCTAATTTTCGTCACTAAATGTGGTATCTGAAGTTAGATCAATTCCTATTGAAATGTGGGCAAATAGTCTTTTGAAACCCTCGTTTTTGTTGCTTTTTGTTTACAAATTAAGCAATGCATGGCTCTCTCCTTAAGTATTGAAACAGGCAATTATGTCAGTTAGAAGCTTATACAAACCCAAAATCTATCAGTTTATGATCAATAACTGCAAGTTGAATTTTACAGAGAATCGGTGGACTTACTAACCTTAAATATGTGTAAGCAACCAGTATATGATCCAACCTCAGATATAAGGTAGTATCATTCTCAAAACCAACATTTTGATATAGTATGAGATCCATTATTCAATGGGGAATTGAAAAAGATCTTGAAAAATCTGAACTTTAACCTTTACTTCTAGTTATGGGGTGAGGAGATGGTTACATTCCCCAGCTGTTAAATTGGTGTTTGTAGTAGAACCAACAATACACCTTTGTAGTTGCAGCATAGAGAAGTTAACTTTGTAAACTCCATTCGGTGCACAAAACTTAATCTGAAAATAAATATGGTCTGATCTACGGTGAATATATTTTGCTGAAACACTGACAGATTTTTTTCTCTCGGTCGCCATGTAATTGATTTTTTGGCTTCTCAGATAAACTGACTTCTTTCATTTCTGCCTATTATATGGAAAACAGTTTTCTTCAATTAACATAATAAAAAAATTGAGATTACACATCTTTTTTCGTCCTGCCGACTGACCGACCAACGAAAAAGTGCTTCATGCAGATCTGAGAAACTAAGGATGGATTATGCCCGGCCTAATTAATATTTTTTATAAACATGTTTGCCAAATGTTTCAGATACCATAAGGCCAGACATAATTGATCTTTTAGCCTCTCAGGACAAAAACTAAAGAAATTATCTTTTAATAAAAATAGTGTGAGAGCTGAATTTGGGTAGAAAATCTACTGGGTCCAAGAACCAAAAAAAATTAAATTTGATATTTTCAGGTTACAAGAATTTTGAGAAAGACGTAAAAGCCATGTTGGGATGCCGGCCAAACATTTTTTGGAGAGTTACAGCTTATGTTTCTCCAGTTGGGATTTTTGTAAGTTTGCTGTTGCCTACTTTCATCACAGAGATCTATATTGAGAACTAATTAAACAATTAGAGAATAAAATGTGTAACTTTTAGTCACTTGTACCTTCTGGAGACATCTGATGTTATGAGTTAAAGCAAAAAATGGGCAATTCCATAATAAGTTTGATTTACAGATTTGACACTTTAGCAGCTTTTGTAGCCCTACCATTACACCTCAGCTATTTTGTTGTTAAACAGGGATGAAGCCAGGTAAAAGGGGTATCAGACAAGCCATCAACCAAAGCTCCAAGTGCAATAGGAGCTGAGCTACAAGGCGAAATGTCATGGTGTCGGACGTAATCACATGATGTCTGAACTTTTAAATTGGACTTTTACGGAATTGCCCTAATGAATCTGTTGTGATCAAATGAATCTAATTATGTTCTTTTTTTCATTTTAAGAACTTCGTGGTAGAAAAAGAACACAAACATTTCAATTTAAAGTTCAGCAACATGCCACCTGGGTAACTTAAGAAATAACTTACACAGAGAATAAAAGTAACTGTTATTCGAGTTTTAAAAACAGTTTTTGTAAGTAATCAAATAGATTACTTAATTGCCCCAGTGTATGATCCAATTATGTAATCTGATTTTTTTGTAATTGGGCTACTGACAACGCTGGTCAACATCTATTTTAATGCCCAATTTTACTTTTCTTTTCCAGATAATGCTAGTATTTAACATTGTGATGTTTGAACCCGTAACGTATGCCGATTATGTCTACCCAAAGTGGGCCCTGGGCATTGGCATTTTCGTCTTTGCATTTCCTTTGTTGTGCATACCAACTTTCGCTCTGGCTCTTTTTTATCAATCATTTGCAAGCATTCAGGTAGGTTGAAATTTGGTCATTATATTCCATTCCGTTAATTCCATTCCGTTCCGTTAAATACAGACGCCCAACTTTTGTTGCTAAATGGTGTGAGTGAACAACATCAAAGCATATCTTTGCAGTGGTAAAGATCATTCCAAAACTTGAAAAATAATGTGCAAGCACAGCTGCTTGCAGATAAACTATATCTACCTATCTATGTATATCTACCTATCTATGTATCTAAAAATCTATCTGACAATATATATAATTATATATCTCCCTTCCTTCTTTCCTCCTACCTTCTTTCCTCCTACCTTCTTTCCTCCTTCCTTCTTTCCTCCTTCCTTCTTTCCTCCTTCCTTCTTTCCTCCTTCCTTCTTTCCTCCTTCCTTCTTTCCTCCTTCCTTCTTTCCTCCTTCCTTCCTCCTTCTCTTCTTTTATAGTTTTAAGCCTTTTAATGAATTTGCAAACAATCCTCCTGCATGGCTGGCACTTGACTGTTGCTGCTGCTGCCACTGCAGCATATCATTTAAAACTTGCGGGAAAAACGTACATTTTAGTTTGGAAAATAAAAATTCATTGTCTCAGAAGTTTTCCAAAAGTTGATAGAAGCAAAATAAAATGATATTGAGACTGTATGCTAAGTTTTAAAGTGATAGGTGAAATGGTGCGACCTCCTACATGGTCAGAAGCTTCCCAAAAATTCCTCCTGCAATACAGGCTGCAAGCAGCTGTAATAAAAATGAAGAGAAATTGGACATATTTATTGAATTTCACATATGTAGGCCTATACATCAGTGTGGAAACCCTTATGACTTCTAGCCCTGAGACCCTGCGTGCAGTGCAGGGGTCATGAATCACTACATAGTAAAAACTTGAGATTTCAGTCTACCCTTCAGGAGAATCAAAATGGTGTCATTGTTGCAGCTCTGTTGATCGTTGTGATTATCTCACAATAATCTCCATGTATTTCGCTGCTGATAGCACATCATTTCAGTCCAGAACGTCATCATATACACTGTAGACAACAGTTTTAATTTTTCTTAGCCACATAAAAACCTCAAGAAAAGAAAATGGCTGCTCAACAGTGATTGGTCTAAACAGAGCAGCAGCACTGTTATGATGTCATAAACACTGGTGACGTCACAATCTCTGGTGATGTCATAGCAATTATGTAAACAATCATGTTGTGACATCACCAGGCAGCTGTCACTCTCTCTTAGCCAATCAGAGCGCAGTTTCACTACAATGTATAAGAAAAAATTATTAAGCTCAACTTCAATGCCTTTGTATTGTAGGTGATAGTGTTCTCACAAAACTGAAAATATGTGCTATCAGCAGCAAAAAATGTATATTTTTGATATACCAACACATAACATCAGTCATTCATGGAAAACTTAGCTACAGCCATTCTCCTAAACCCTTGTTGAAAATCTCAAGTTTTTCCAATGTAGCGACCCATGGTGTCCGCCCGCCAGTCCGAGGGCCCGCCAGTCCGAGGGTCGGCGATTCCGAAGGCCCGTCATTCCGAGGGCCCGCCAGTCCGATTTTTTGATGCACTGAGGGCACCATGGTGCCCTGAGGGCATTACTTGTCCATGGTGCCCTGAGGGCATCGTTACGGGGCCCGCTAGTCCGAAGGCCCGCAAGTCCGAGGGCCCACCACTCCTACAGCTAGGGTCCCACTAGGAAGAGAGCCAAGGCCCGACAGTCCGAAGGTCCGTCAGTCCGAAATGCCCTCAGGGCATTGTCAGTAGCCCTTAGGGCACCATTCTCTTTATGCATGAGCCAGACTGATTGTCACTGAATTGCCTGATTGCTATTGAATTGCCTGATTGCTATTGAATAACCTGGTTGCTAATTTGATATTGAATAGCCTGATTGCTATCTATCTGTGAAATATATAATTAAGATAGAGAAACTCTCCACCTAAGAAGTAGGAACTTCATTAATATATCGTTAAAAATGAGCGAATTGGGTCTTCCCCAGACTGATATTTCAAATGCTTGGCAAATTAAGGAACTGGACAGATTCAGAGATTTAGATTTTAATCATGAGTTTTTATTAAACACTGATGAACTTATAAATGAGATTCCTTGGTACCTTTGTACCAAGTAGTTGTTTTTAACCTTGGTTTTATTGCTGTAAATATTTGTAAATATCTGTAAGTATTTATTTATTTGACTTTAATTGTCTTGTTTTGACGAATGAAATATTTAATAAATATAATTGCATAATTGCTTTTTAATTGCCTGGATCACCTGGACTTATGTTGGACTGCAGTTCCAATCAAGCTTCACCACATTGCTTTGTCCTTCCTTGCTTGCTTGCTTCCTTGCTTGCTTCCTTGCTTGCTTCCTTGCTTTCTTCCTTCATTCTTTAGAGGGAGAGTAGAGGGTTAGCCCAGTTGGTAGTTCACTACTGGTCAATCACTTTGTCCAGAGATTGATTCCTGCTCTGGTCTGGCATGGATCAACTAGATTTGTGTTGGAAAGAAATTTTCAATCATCTACCGCCTCATTCTTCGTTCCTCCTAGTGGCTCCTACTGTCGTAATTATCCTTAGTCCATAAGGACATGATACATTCATAGGGTCGGAGTAGCCCCCTCAGATTCAGCTGATAATTATGTCTCCCCTGAGCAACCCCCCCTGTATCCAATCGACCTCCCAGTTCAGCCTCCTCCCCCCACAGGTCAGATGGCTCTCTGATGCCTTAAATTTAAATATGTTGCTACATGCACAGGGGTTTCTGAACCAAGTTCAAGTAAATATCATGTACATTGGTTAAGAGTTCCCCGTGGTTACTACAAGGCCCCATCAGTCGATGCATTAGTTCCTCTTGTCTTCAGTGTGCTCCAAAGGGGAAAAAGTGCTGGTAGAACATAAGTGTCTCGAGGAATCAACAAGTTCCCAAAGGAAAACAAGGGTGCCCTGAGGAGAAATAAATGTGTCCTGAGGAACATAAAGGTGCCATGAGGACCAAAGGAACAAAGAGGTGCTCTGAGGAACATAAAGGTGTCCTGGGAAAACAAAGGTGCCCTGGGAAACACAAAGGCACCCTGGGGAACACAAAGGTGCCCTGGGGAACACAAAGGTGCCCTGGGGAACACAAAGGTGCCCTGGGGAACACAAAGGTGCCCTGGGGAACACAAAGGCGCACTGGGGAACACAAAGGTGCCCTGGGGAACACAAAGGCGCACTGGGGAACACAAAGGCGCACTGGGGAAGACAAAGGAACCCAAGGAATTAAAAAGTACCCTAAGGAACACAAAGGTGCCCTAAGGAACAAAAAGGTGCCCTGAGGAACATAAAGGTGCCCTGGGGAACACAAAGGTGCCTTGAGGAACACACAGGTGCCTTGAGGAACACACAGGTGCCTTGAGGAACACACAGGTGCCTTGAGGAACACACAGGTGCCTTGAGGAACACACAGGTGCCTTGAGGAACACAAAGGTGCCCTGAAGAACAAAAAGGTGCCCTGAAGAACAAAAAGGTGCCCTGAGAAACAAAAAGGTGCCCTGAGGAACAAAAAGGTGCCCTGAGGAACAAAAAAGTGCCCTGAGGAACAAAAAAGTGCCTAGGTAAGGAACACAAGGGTGCCCTAAGGAACACAATGGTGCTCTGGGGAACACAAAGGTGCCTTGAGGAACACAAAGGTGCCCTGAGGAACAAAAAGGTGCCCTGAGGAACAAAAAGGTGCCCTGAGGAACAAAAAAGTGCCCTGAGGAACAAAAAAGTGCCTAGGTAAGGAACACAAGGGTGCCCTAAGGAACACAATGGTGCCCTGGGGAACACAAAGGTGCCTTGAGGAACACAAAGGTGCCCTAAGGAACACAAAGGTGCCCTAAAGAACATAAAGGTGCCCCGGGGAACACAAAAGTGCCCTAGGGAACACAAAGGTTGCCTGGGGAACACAAAGGTGCCTTGAGGAACACAAAGGTGCCTAAGGAACACAAAGGTGCCCTAAAGAACACAAAGGTGCCCTAGGGAACACAAAGGTGCCCTGGGGAACACAAATGTGCCTTGAGGAACGCAAAGGTGCCCTGAGGAACACAAAGGTGCCTTGAGGAACACAAAGGTGCCCTGAGGAGCACAAAGGTGCCCTGAAGAACACAAAGGTGCCCTGAGGAACACAAAGGTGCCTTGCGGAACACAAAGGTGCCCTAAGGAACTCAAAGGTGCCCTAAGGAACACAAAGGTGCCTTGAGAAACAAAAACGTGCCCTTAGGAACAAAAACGTGCCCTGAGGAACAAAATGTGCCTAGGTAAGGAACAAAACATGTATATATTTTTCATTATTTGGCATCTTCACGAATTCGTGGAGGTGTAAAAACGAGCATGTACGAATTTGTGGACCTGAAAAAACGAGCATAGGTGCTCGTGTACATGCTTTAACTAACACTCGTGACTGTGCTTTATTATTCATTCGTGTATCTGCTAAAACTAACATTCGTGGAAGTGAAATATCATTAGGGTTTAGTGTTAAAATTATGTTTAGAGCAGGTTTTAGCCAATTTTCTGATAGCAATGTTCGTAATTGCACCTGTACAAATTCGTGAAAAACAACATCTGGCACTTACACGAATGCCAAATTCGTGTATATGTTCGTTTTTACAGGTTTACAAATTCGTCCACATGCAAAATATTGAAAAATATATACCTCAACAAAAAGGTGCCCTAAGGAACACAAAGGTGCCCTGGGGAGCACAAAGGTGCACTGGGGAACACAAAGGTGCTTTGAGGAACACAAAGGTGCCCTGAGGAACACAAAGGTGCCCCGAGGAACAAATGAAAGTGCGCCAAAAAACAAAAATGTTAAATCATGTCCCTAGCTCATTTTGAACCCAATTTATGACAGGTACTATAATTTCATGAGCCGAAAAGTATTTGTCTCACAAAACTCTCATAAAATCATAATACCTCAGTATTACATCATTTACAGCTCAATTGTCTCACAGACAATATTGTCCATTGGTACAGTCTTACACAAATGTACAGCTCTTTTTAAATCATGTATTTAGCTAATTTAGAACTCATTTTATGACAAAAACGAATTAAATTCAAAGAATTTGAAGACTGCAAAAAAGTTAAAAAAAATAATGATATCTCAATATTACATCATCTAAAGCATATTTTTCTATCACACAATATTGTCCATTGTGCTAGGCATGGTCTAACACGTACATACAGCTCTTTATATCACGTCTGTAGCTCATTTAGAACCAATTATGTGACAAAACATAATTTCGGCAACAAAAGCAGTGCAAAAAATTTGCGAAAATCCTGTCATTTCAATATTAGGGGAGACCGGGTCTGGTTGTCACAGGGGCAGGTTGTCACACTGTGTAGAATTTAAACATGCTTTATTTCTATTTAAAGCAAGTAGGGGCACAGCCATTGTATATATGAAAGTCAGTACAGGAGTAACTTAAATCTATCTGGTGAATATATACCTATGTCATTCGAAATCTTGATGTCATATTGGACAATTTTCAAAAATTCAGCACTCGGGGCAGGTTGTCTTACTTTCGGGGCAGGTTGTCACACTTTTGGTTAAGAGTTTGAATGCAGGAAGTGAGACTCTGTAAGTGAAATCCTGAATGAGACAAGCTATTTTGGACATGTCAGGAATCCCCTACTTGCCCAGTGCAGACCTTAACAATCATGTGACTCTGTACAAGGGTGCTACCAATTTTGACTTATCAAGGCAACAGAAATGCAAATTGCAATCATCAGTAGAATGTACTAAGGATATGACAATTTAATATCCATGAGAGCGTGACAACCTGCCCCGAAAGCATGACAACCTGCCCGAAAGTGTGACAACCTGCCCATGAAAGCGTGACAACCTGCCCCAAAAGTGTGACAACCTGCCCCAAAAGTGTGACAACCTGCCCCGAAGGTGTGACAACCTAACCTATGACAACCAGCCCCGGTTTCCCCTACATCATGTAAAGTAAGTGCTTCTGCATTTTTGTGCTTTCTAATAAGTTTGGTATGGTTATAAACTTACTTTCAGCTGTTTAAATCATGTCTCTATCTCATTTATAACCCTTTTTAGGGCCAAAAACAGCATTTCTGACGCCTCACAAAACAACGAAAAAGGTGATTTCAAAACGCCCAGGGTAGGTGTTACAAAAATTACCCAAAATGGTCATAAATAGTAATTTTTAAAACTATATTTGACAAGTTTTTGTAGGGACTCTTTTTTGAATTTCACATTTTGACTTTTTTCACTCCACCCTATTAAATATCTGACATGTTCTGGGCATCATTTTTTCCCACGATTCTACTAATCTGTAGTTTAGACTATTTAGTCTCTTCAAAAGATTTACAAACACCTTCATTCTCTGTTGGGCGTTTGGCATTGGACAAAATAGGCCTGTTAAAAGCCCTCATTTCAAAGATTGTTCTGGATGTTGGATGATACATCATGCAGACGAAGATCATGCAGACCAAATGAAACGTACATAGATTCAATTAACCCTCAAATTTTCACTCTCGATCCCGTACAGCATGTACACAAACAGCGTCTCCAACTTGTCCCATTTTAATACATTTTTTCAAGTTGCAATAGAGTCTTACTTCAGAAAGTGTCAGCATGAATTTCAACAGGATTTCCATCATGTGAAGTAAAAGTATGCCTCTCGATCCCCCTTTTTTTCCTCTTTTCCCCTTTTGCTTCGCCCTTTTCCCTTATTTTTTCTCTTTTCCCATTTCCCCCATTTCCCTAATTTTATCCCATTTCCCCCCAAAAAGTTGTCTGGTGGGGCAACTTACCCCCCCCCCCCCTGCCCCCACCCCTACTAGCCACGCCACTGTTAAGAGTAGCTGCAATTGACCACCATTTAGATTCGGGTTTTTTGCATTTACCAGACATAATTAATTTTTCCAGTATTACTTCAAAATTGATCATAACTTTTCATAAATTTAGTCAGTGGAAGTTAGACAGAACCAGAGACGTACATGTAGGCCTACACATACAGAGACAGTCAGACAGAGGCATAGATGGAGACAGCGACATAGTTTTCACACCTCCTTACACATTGTTACACCTGACTGGTTTTTTTGGTTTACTTCCTCTGCCCTTTGCAGGTCAGGTTCTGGGATATCAACACTTTGTAATGCACCAGACAACTTGAACATTATCTTTTTTCTCTTGTAATTTTATATGTAATAGATAAAGATAAAGACATTAATCTGGGGGGGGGGTACTCAAAATTTTTACTGTTACATATGCTGGGCTGGAAGTTCGGCGACCAGACCCTGTTCTAGGCGGTCGGTCGTCGTGAAATACGCCGACTCTAGGATTTTTTTTTTGTCACCGCATTGGTAATTTGCCTGTTTTTCCCAGGCATTAACCAGTAATTTCACCGAAAAATGACATCACGATCTGATAAAAGTTCCCATTTAAATTTAGGGGCCAACTCTAGGAATTATGTCAGATTTTTAGACCCAATTTAGGGGCCAACTCTAGGAATTATGTCAGATTTTTAGACCCAACTCTGGGAAATTTTCAGTTGAAAAAGGGGGCCTACTGAGCCGAGCATAGGTGTTCACTTGAACATAGTAAGCACAGGGGTTTTTGCACCAAACAGCTTTTGTTATTTATTATATAACTGTTATAGTATATAATTGAAAGGGAAGTCACTATTTTATGCTGATTTGACAATGTCTTAAGCGGCAGCTCCTGGAGTGGCAATATATATATATATAGAATTTTATTGACATGTAAAAGCATCAAACAGATACATATGTCATAAAATAATAAAAATAAAATATGGATATACAGCATAAAAATAAGCAACTACAATCTAATGGGATTAGGCTATACATTCATAAACATATATGTATATATACAATTCAATTACATTAATACTGAACATTTGTTATAAAATATAGAGTGTAAGGATTATTGTTGTGAGCAATTATAAGTTAGAACAGCTTAATTTAAGTTGGTGTGAGAGCTCCGAGGCACCGAGCCAGCGGTAACCGCTATAAGGCCGGACCAAGGAACTCTCACATTCTACTTTCATTGTCAATAAATGTCCATACATAAGCACATAAAAATATATACACAGAATGTCAATTTGAGCACCATAGACAAGTAGCGCACCTTTAAATTAGCACCCAATTATGCACCAATAAAGTATATACAGCATGGAAAGTAAGTTAATAGCAGAGTACACAATAACAGTAAAATTTACAACATGTACATACGGAGGATTAAAACAGCAAATTTTCAGTAGCACCACACCCTGAGGCCAAATAACGAATACAAAATCAATATGATACATGCATTGATAAAAACAGTACCTATAATTTGCCAATTGTCACCAAGAAGAGCGAAGGTCATGTCAAATAAGGAGGTCTATGCACTATCATCATTAAGTGAATAATACAGGAATTGTCCCAGGGCTATATTTATTTCAGAAATTTTACTTTTTGCAATCGCTAAGAGCTGCTGATACCTACTAGAAACTAAAAAGCCTGAAATATGTTTCACCACAATTTTCACTAATTTGACACGTTGGCATGTCCATTTTGGACATACCATTAGGAAATGCTCTTCATCTTCTACTACATTCATATCACATCTTTTGCACTTTCGGTCTTCTGGTTGCACATACGGTCGCTTGTGTCTTCCCAGTTCTATTTGTAAATTATGGGAACTAAGTCTGAAACGAGCTATACTGCTATAGAGATGTTTAGGCAGGTCACAATTTAAATACGGTTCAATACGTATTTCCGTTTTGAAGTTTTTATAAGTTCTTAGCTTCGGATTGATATTTGAGTCAGAAATTTCACTAAGTAACCTATTGTGAGTATGCTTGTACATTTCATTTGGTACGACAGGAAGATCACCATCTATTGTGATATCATATTTTCCTAGTGCATTGCATAGTTTAGTGTACCAACATTCCTTATTGGAATTATGCATTTGAATTTGAATATCATAACAAGTTTTAAGTATACTAGGGCAATCGGGTGCAATCAACCGTTGCAGATATTTGACAGCTGAAACTTGTTGTCGGACGACAAGTGGAAATCTACCACAGTCCGCCAGAATACCTATAGTTGGTGTTTGCCTTCTAACACCAAGTATCTTTTTCAAATACTGCATCTGAATTTTTTCTATTGCATCAATTTTCTTGTCACTGAACCACACTTCGCTGTTATATTCTACGATAGGCAGGACATGAGTGTCGAACATTTTAAGGCTAAGCGTAGGAGACAGGTGCCCGACAGTCTTTCTAATGTTATCATAGAGTAAGTGAACAGCTCTTTGAGCTTGAGTAGCAACATGGCCATGCATTGATGCATGGATGTTCTTACATGATGTTAGGACATGTCCCAAGTACTTGAAAGAATTAACAATTTCTAATTCCATGTTATCTATTACAAATTTATGATTCGTAATACCTTTTTTGGAAGTATTGTAAATCATAACTTTACTTTTACTGCAGTTAACAATCAAGTGCCATTTTCTACAATATGCAGCTATGTTGTTTAACAAAGTTTGGAGTCCTTTTTCACTCTCCGATATTAGTACTAAATCATCAGCATACACCAAGTGAGTGAAAGTGGTGTCATTCACTGTAATCCCTTGACTGGTATCTAGATACTCATGCAAATCTGCTAGGAATAGATTGAATAATTTTGGACTAATAATACCACCCTGCAACACCCCATGAGTACTGTCTATTTTCTCACCAATTTCACCATTCCAACGGACTCTAGCATTTGCTTTAGAAAACATACTGACTACTATCTTAACCAGTTTGCCTCCAAAGCCACTTTTCAGTAGTTTGTAATATAGCAAATCTCTGTTGATGAAATCAAACGCTTTGGTAAAATCAATAAAGCAAAGATAAAGCGGCTTCTTGACAGAGCGCTGATGTGAGCTTAGAGTGTCTAAGACGAAGACATTGTCTGTGGTTCGGCGGTTTTTACAGAAACCAAACTGGTTTGGATCATCAACTGACATTACCTCACTTTGAAATATGAGTCGTTTGTTCAATATACCTTCGAAGATTTTTCCCATACAGGCCATAAGCGTTAGTTTCCTGTAGTTATCTGCTATACTCAGAGACCCTTTTTTGTGCAAAGGTTGTATAATTCCCTCAGCCTGATGTCCATGAATAATGTAAAAGGCTTACATAACATGCAGTCTTTGAGATCTGAAAATTTCATGGATCTGCAGCAAACCATAGCTACCAATGAATTTTTTGGTTTAGTTCTTGGCAAAGTATGAATAGAAGCTGATTTCATGAATGCTGACACTCACTGTGCCTCTCCGGGCAGTCAATCTGCTGAATACTTCATGGGTGAGACTCTCAACCAACAAAAAAGGGGTTACGGGTTCATGGAATATGTTTGACATTTATACCATTAAAATCACTTTAATTTTCCATTGTAGTTCTCATTTTATTCTCTGCTTTACAACAATTCACAGCAGCTCTCACGAGACCCTTCAAACTTGCCACCGAGGAGCCGCAGATCACAACAGATATTAAAGATATTGATGGGAAAATACAGACAAAATAAATCTAGTTTGGCTGTGTTTATTTCGTCAAAATACCCTCTGAGGAAGATGATTGAGTATTTTGGGATCCCAATCCCCTGAATTGGCAACCAGAGCTGATAGGCTATTCAACCATAGGTGCAAAAGCCCTGATGAAAGTAAGTACCCCCACCCCCTTCACAAGGCAGTGGCGGATACAGGGGGGGGGCCTAGGGGGCTTAATAGTAGCATTTTGAAGAAAAATTGCGATAATGCGGGCCCGCGAATGCCGAAACACGTCCGGCCCCCCCTAGACTAACTTGACTGGATCCGCCACTGCAAGGGACATAGATAGATAGATAGATAGATAGATAGATAGATAGATAGATAGATAGATAGATAGATAGATAGATAGATAGATATTGGCCAATGATACAGCTCCATACAGACTATCCCCCAAGAGCATCGTCCATCTCCCCTGAGGGCATCACCAGCGTTGTGGTGCCCTCAGGGCACTTCGGATTCGGACTGGCGGGCCCTCGAAATAGCGGGCCTCTAGCGACGATCGTAAGCGGTGCCCTGAGGGCACCTCAGACTAAAGGTGCCCTGAGGGCACCTCGGAGTGGCGGGCCGTCGGACTCGCGGGCCTTCGGACTCGCGGGCCCTCGGACTCGCGGGACCGCGATTTGGCGGGCCCTCGGACTTATAGGGTGTCACCAACATTCACATGCACATTGCTCACATAAAATAAGGGAGCATGAGGTTTTTACATCATTGTTGTCAGTTATGGCTGTTTTAGTGAGATGTCATGCATCAAATGTCAGGGAAAATCGACATGTGAGAAGATTGGAAGCAAAAATTTAATGAAAAAACACAGGGTCTACCTAAACTCAAACTCTAACCCCATCCATAAATGTAACCCTATTGTTAGCCTAATTTTAAACCTAACCCTTGGTCTGTTTTCACATCTGATGTGTTGACCCTGCGTCTTGTCATGAACTTTCTAGAACAGACATCCTCACATGTTCATTATTTTTGACAGTTTATTAATAGTTGAAACAGCCATACCTGAAACTGACTATGGTTGCCGCCTTGCTCCCTTAAATTATGTTAGCAGTGTATAGTTTGTTGTTTTAAGTTCTGACACCGACTGATTATCATAACTCTCAACAACAAGCTATGTTGGCAAAGAATTGTGCAACCATCTCACTCCTTCATTTTAGCTGACTGAAAATTTCAAATTTTGCAGTGTATCAGAAAACGTGTCACACCACTGATCAATGAGGTCACAAGCTACCCAATGACAAATTGACAGTTTATTTCAATGCGTTTGATAGGGCTTGCTCTGTGGTCATTGAGACTCATTGGGTACATTCGATTCGCTCTGCTCCAACTACTCCGGAAGTGACGTTTCTGCTCTGGGGTCGCTGTAAAATGGTTAACCGAGGCGCGGGACGGGCGGGGCGTACTAATTGACGTGAGAGGACTTACTTGAAAGCAATAAATCGATGAATATGCCACAGTTAAGCAACCACTGATGCTACAGAAATGGCAGACCACATTTTAGAAAGTCCAGCTCATTTGCAAGCCAGTTTTCTGCATAACTGACGGCTAGCTCTGGGCTAAATGTGGTTTTTCAAGAGACATTAAATTTGATCGGACATACTTTTTTGTTTTTCACAATATCTTCAAAATGGACTAGATTGAACTGTTCAGAATGAAATATAACACAACTGGGTTACGTTACAAGTGTTTTGAAAGCTCCCATTACACAGATATTTCAATCATATTTGGTATTCCATAGCTTCAATTTTAATAGCGTAACATGACAATTATAGATCTATTTAACAAGAGGTTGGCACTCTGTAGAGTGCAAAGAGAAGGGGGGGGGGGGGGGGTGACTCATGTCTTTCCATAATTTGCTGCATAAGTACATTGGAGCCTATTCAGTGTTAACGGTGATGTGAGTCATATTGAATGAGGCTCTGGGTCCTTCTGGTCAGGCTCGAATGACAGACATTCTAGGAAACCGTTCCATGTGCTATTTGACATTACCAAAACGGCGATTTTGCTTAACCAAATTAAACGCTGATTACCTATGTCAAAAATGCTATTTCTTAACACTAATGCTTCACAAATAAAATATATAGCCTATAATCACAAAAACAAATGTTGTTCAGTTATCATTATTTTGTTCTAAAATCGTCTCTGTTAGCCAACTTGATAGAAAATCAAATAATCCAGTGAGAAACAAAATGGCTAGCAGGTATTGGTAGAAATGTTGAGCTATAATATATATATATTGTAAAAATGTATTTTATTTTTCATTAAAAACTACCCAGCACAAAAAGGAGTACATTGAAGCTCAAATTATTTAAATTATGCTTCCCTTGTATAAAGTATAGGCAATTTTGCAGTACAATCCGAATGCATTTGGTAATTTTAATAATTTGAGCGCTTCAAATGTACTTTTTTATGCTCTTGGTCTAATTACATGTATACAGGGGTGCCGGAAGGATCGCGGACGGCAGAGGCGGTCAGACTAGCAAAGGGCAAATCATATTCGCGCCAATTTCGCGTGACAAAATTTAAATAGAGTGTCAATTATAATTTTGAATATAAAATTACTAATTTGTGCCTAAAATTACTAAAATAAGGCATAATAATGTTTTATTATTAAGATCAAAAGGGCACACCTTGCCCCCTGCACCTCTTGGACAAGGGCAGGAGGGGCAATTGTCCCCCCTGCCCAGGCTGCCCCCCCCCTGTTCCGGCACCCCTGCATGTATACATGTGCAGACCAGAGTGCAGAGCTATAGACCCTGAAGTCGACTACATAAAGTCGACTAGTGAAGTCATAATAGTTAGCTTTGAGGCTCTGGATGGGGTTTTGTGCCCCCCTGTCCCTTGGCCATTTAACTTTTGAATTCCCTGTCTCTTTTCAAGTTTACTAATGATGCTTTTGAATTCCCTGTCCCTCAGCGCTGAATTGAGTTTTATGTCCCCCTGTCCCTTGGTCATTTTACTTTTGAATTTCCTGTCCCTTGATAGCTCTTGATCATTTTACTTTTGAGTTCCCTGTCCAGGGGCGTAACTACAATATATAACTTACACCATCCCAATATGGCGGCCATCTTGTGGCGGCCATCTTGGATGGCGTAGAAGCAAGAGGGCTGGCCTATAAGGGAAGCTATTCATGCCCGGAGGGCATGAATAAATTAAGCTAATGAGGTAATTCGATACCTTTGAAGTAGGGTAATCAATCAAGTGTAGTTAATTGACCTGTCAAAGTTGACATGCAAGCTGTCACATGAGAGGGGTACATATAATTCACCTGTCAAAGCTGACATCTGCTTAATTATAATGTAGCATAAGGTAGCAAGTTATGGTCTCATGCCAGTTAGTTGTATTTGAGTGGTTATAAAATTTGTATTTGAGTGGTTATAAAATTGCTTTAACTTATTACCCTCAAAAGTATCTATTTGTATATTAGAAAAGAGTCAAAGTGTTAGTCACCAGCAATACTTTTAAAGATGTGTTTATATATTGAAATATCATATATATATCTTTTTTAACAAATGAACTTACTACTGCTCAAAAAATAATAAAAAAAAAAAAATAGTCATTCTCATATACTATTAGAGTCAGAGCAGAATCTTAGGTCCCTATGGACCCTCAGTATCTTATAGAAGGTTAACTAGGCATTGTTGTCAGGAAAACTATGAGAAAAATGCTGCTACACTTGGCAATACACAAACTTTAAAAACCGCTGCTGTTTCTAAAATATTTTCATGGATACCTGTTACTACATTCACCAACATCGCAAAGTTAGAGAAAAACTGTGAAATTAGTCTAAATTTCCAATCCACAAACTTGTAAGAGAACCATCTGACAGCTGTAACTGTCAGACGAAATTGACTATGTATATCAATGTAGCCATGTGAAAAAAGGTCTGTGCTTTCCCTTTATTCCCTGAATATTGTCAGGCGGACTAACCCAGACATGCTCAATAGCATTCTGTGAAATATCGCGAGTATTTTATTCTGTTCGCTTTAATGGTTGAGGTCAATGATACAGGAGATCGACTACGATGGACTAACAATGTCGACAAGACTATTAAAATGCGTGCTGTAGCTGTTAGACTCAGTAGAACACCCGCGAACGAAATACAACCCAAGGGGGAACATTTAGACGCTTATAACCAGACGTCAACAACAACAGACTGCACAGGTGCGTGATTGCACCTGTGAAACTGAAAAAGTAGACCTCAATACATTCGCATCATGTTTTAAGCTACAATCCCCTACCTTATCCTATGCCTGCTTCTTCCTGAATCTTGTCTCATAGCGTACGATTGCAGAAGGCCATTCCACGTCACTTATTCGGTAAAATCCAGTTCAATTCGTTTCGCAATGGACGTATATTCGACATGTTTGTTTGGTGCAATCCACAAAATTTTGAAACTGCGCATCCTCCACCGCGCACATCTCCGGGCGCAGGTGTGCATTCTGGGAAGTCTGCAGGAGCTCAGGCTGATCAAGGCGACCTCTCTCGGCTTAGCAATGTACTGCCTGAAGTGTGCGTCAAATCAACTTCTGACTAATTTTAACATCTATTTTTTCTTTCTTTTTGCCCTGGTCACCCCAACAGCGTCAATTAGAATGCATTAACTTGGTCCTGTGTCTGTTGAACTAAGGTCTAATGTGTTAAAACTTTCAGTCAGAGTGAATGTATTTCAGTAGGTGGCTGGCAGTCGGACAGATAACAGTGAATGAAGTGCATCAGACTCGATCAGTTGAGTGAGCATATTAAAATGAATTCTCTTCATTCAAAAACTCACAGAGGTGAGGATAAAGTGCTATTCGAGATGGGAGAGGAGGTTCAAGACAGTGGTGAGCTCAGGGATGTTGAAAGGCTGAGTTTAAATAGTGACTATCATTCCATTGACATAGGCAGTGCTGAAATACCTGATGACCGTGATGAAAGGCATAGTTTAAAAAGTGAGCAAATACCTGATGACCATCATGAAAGACAGAGTTTAAACAGTGGCCATGATTCTATTGACATAAACGAACTGCAACTGAATTTGCCTCAAAGGTCGGATTGGGATGATGAAATAGACTCCAGCAGTATTTTGTATTGGCCCCTGTGTGGTAGTTCATTTCCAAGAGCCGAAATAATATATCTCGTGCAGGTCAGCATATGTTTTTTAATAATCACATGTTGCCTTATAAATTTAAGTCTGCAAATTGGAAATAGCAACTTATGGGCCATATTGCTCGCCTCGAGCCTCGGTTACATTTTACCAAGTCCGGGGCTGGACAGAGCTAAAAAATTTACAGCCAAGAAGGAATTGAACAAGATTTGAGAGAAATTTTTTTCTTAAACCTAATTTTTTGAGAAAATTTTTGTCCTGTAAGAAAAAGCATAATACCCCGACCCCACACATTGTCACACAGTCAAATTACTTCCATCTAACATAGGCTTTGATAGGAGCAAAGCTTTTCTTTGCTGAAATCCAAAATATTGATGTTGTTTCTGTTGACTTCCTTTGATTCACAGAACTTTCATCAAGCATGGCTTTTTCCTGAAATCCAAAAATTGCCACCCCAGATAATTCAATTTGAAATTCCTGTTTTCACTCTAATTATAAAGGGACCCTAATGAAGCTTGTCTTGTGGGCATGATGGAATTGTTTAAACAGCTAGGTGTGCTGTTTACCCTACATTCCTCAATGGGTACAGTCGCACTCACCCTACACAGCACCCTGGGAGATTACAGGAGGGTATTTTAGACTGGCTTTTACAAGGACTGGCTTAACATGCCTCTGTAGTTTTGGCACCTTCTTGTATCAACAGGACAGTCTGGTAAAGGCTTGGTGAGGTGGGAATTGAGCAGTAATAAAAAACTATTGTCAGCTCTCTGCTGTTTTGTTATTTTGGAACATTTCTTATAATGCTGCATTGGCTGTGGATTAAGGACTGCACCTGTGTTCTACTCACTGCATCTTGAAAGGGAATGATGACAAAAGGTCATTTCATAATTGGCTCCACTTCAGTAATTCCTTCTTCCATGTATGCCCTCTGCTAACTGTCCTCTGTCCAGAATCTTTCTGATTGCCATTGCCTACACATCTCTGCTACAACTTCATCTCAACATTGCACTTTACACCACAGGATTATTTTACTCAGGGATTTCAACTCTTTTGCTACCAGCATTTCTAATATTGAAAATGGCAAATTTTTTCACCACTGACCAGCTGACCAGTATCACCAGCCAGATCGGAGATGGTGTCTCCTCCATGGAGCTGGACCTTCAGCTCGCAGAGAGGAAGGAGCACCATCGTGTTATTGTCAAGCAAACAAGCGGTGACATCCGACAGATGATTGTGCTGTTTTGGAAGGACCTCGAGACCCTAGTTCAGGAGATGAGGAACCATCGTTATGCCCTGCTGACAGTGCCAGCACATCAGCTGATCACCATTTCCCCTGAGCTGGAGCTTATTAAGACCCGACTCCCCGGTGACCCCTGGATCACAGGAATTGCAGCCATCAGGCCCGGAGACCCTCGGTTCCTGCAAATAGACTTTCTGAGAACCGTCATGCCCCTCTCCATCACACTCTTTGATCAACTCATCGAAACGCTGGATGAAATAATAGCCACAGGACATGCCAGGGCCTTTGTACCCCCATATGTGCCGTCAACACGCTACATGACTCTGTACAGGAGGAGGAGGATCACCGAGGTGACAAAGGAGGATCGCGATGTAGCTGACAGATACTACATTAACCGGGAAGAGGCCCTCGTCATGGAGCCAGGACACCGCATTGCCAGTGCCCGTGAGACCGAGGCATATCAGGCCCGGGCAATGCTGTTCAGGCCCTACGCTCACATTAACACTACCACCACAGGAAGCATTGACAACCCCATAGTTATTCGAGACGACTCAATTCCACAAAGGACTGCAGGTGGCTTTCTACCAGCAACTCACATTCTGTCCGAAACGTACACTCAACTACCAACTCCCGAGGCCATCTGCAGTCACTTTGCCAAGAAAATTTTCGCTTTGACAATTATTAAGACTGTGGGCTTGCCCATGCATGTGACACATTATGACCTGAACTCTACAGCATCCTCGCATGCTCATGTTGCTCAAAACTGGAGGTACTTCCAGTACATATGCGATGTCGCACTTAGACATCTGAAATTCCCCAGGCCAACTCCCAGCAGTGCTTACGTCAAGGACCTCCTTAATGGAGCAGGCCTGGGGTCTCCATACCACATGGCCCTTCGCGAACTCAATATGTCGACATGCCTGACGAAAAGTCAGTTTATGGAGACCACTGCCTTGAACGTGATCTATGCCAGCTATGTTCATAGCTTCCCCTCCCCTAGGCAACTTTCTGCATACAGATAAGGGAGAACAAAATGACAATGTTGATATGCTTGTGTGACAATGTTAAAGTGACAATGTTGATATGCTTGTGTGAATGCTAATTGAATTGTTTTGTTTTTTTTTGTCTTTTTTTTTTGGTTGGGGTAGGGTTGACAGACGCATTTGTAAATATAACAATTAGGGGAAGGGATACATTTCGTATATTAAAATTATTTTCTATCTATAAATATTTCGTTTGTATATATTATTTCACCATCTACTGTTAAACTGAACCAGCTACTGTTGAATTTACATCAAAGTATCTCCATTTAGAAATACAACTGTCATGCAAATGAAAAATGAGATGTGAATCCTGCACTCATTGTGAATCTCAAAGAATATTATCGACTGATTAATTTGCATCAAAGTATCTCCATTTAGAAATACAACTGTCATACGAATGAAAAATGAGATGCGAATCCTGCACTCATTGTGAATCTCAAAGATTATTATAACAAAAAGAAAGAAACTGCTTCTTCACAGTGGTCTGACAAAAGGGTATGAGCAGAATTGTTTTATGTCTGGTAAAGTCTATGCATTTGCAAAAAAAAAAAAAATGAGGGTCTATCTGAAACCCTCATTGTGAATCTTAAAGATTACAGGCTTAAGAACAGGGTCTGGTGACACCTTGGTAATTCATTTTGGTTTTTTCTGAACAGATTTGTTTCCTCAAATTTGCTGCAAAAGAAAAAGTTTAGCCCACCTGGCTTTGGTTGTAATCCTTTTTTCAAAAAGAAGTGGCTAAATCAAATTACATTTTAACATTATCAAGAAGGCAAAGAATATACATGCGACAAATTAGAAATATGACAAACTCTTAAAATCTCATTTTAAAAACCTTTAATAAGTATTTGTTTCTATTTTGTCAAGGACACAGGTATGACAAGAAAATAAGCACAGCAGAAAGTATGACAAAGTAAATATTTTCTAAAGCACCTTTACTTTTATTAATACAACCCACTTAGAAAATTTACGCATAGTGACTTTCTTTCTTAGAATACCATTCAGAAAATAAAATTCTCTATATAGTCTCATCATTACCCCCATCATCAAACCCCATTAATATTTGTTGACTTCAATTTAATAATTTTTCAGGAATATAATACTCTTTTACTGGCAATTGATAAAAATACAAATGAAAGCATTTAGTTTAAAATCAACATGTTCTGTTTGAAATAATTTTAAAATTAAAATGAGACTTCCCCTAATTTTAACAATATTAAATCATAGCTTGTCAGTGCTGAGCAATTACAAAAGAAAAGCACCCTTAGCTCAAATGAAATAGTGACATTTCAGTACCATGTGTCAAAAATACAACTTGACAGATGCCAAACAGGTATCACCAGGTTTAACAGTAAAAACTAACTAAAAATACAGTGAGTCTAGCCTAATTTTAAACAATATTAAGCCATAGCTTGTCAGCACCATGAGCAAAAATACACCTTGACAGCTGTCAAAACAGTTATCACATTACACAGTACAATGAAAATAGTATTACAGTGCTACTTAAGTCTAATATATATGTACAGACACAAAAAATGATGGTACTCTGAACCAGTTATAAACTTGGAAAAAAAAGAAATAATTAGAGAAAATTGCATTTAAAAATAAAGAACCCAGAGCTGAAATAAGGCTTGGTCTACACTGGAAAAATTAGCTATTGTTATCAGTCAAAAAAAAAAAAATGGTTGGTAAGCACATGAAGATAAGAGCAATATTTACTTAGTATATCAATGTATTTTAAAAAGAAAATTTGATTAGAAAACGGATTTAGTTAAAGAAAGTTCTGTTTAAATATGTTATCCAGTGTCACAAAACAAAATTTTTACAGTTCTAATGTTCCTCACGTTAACGTCGTGGTCTCAATGAACGGGCATCTGCCCTAATAATGTTAGCCGGGTCTATATCGGCAGGAAGACCTCTTCTTCTGGCACGTCTTCGGACGACATTTTGTTCCTCGAGGGGGGCAATGACTAGGGCTGGCGGCTGGGGCAAGCGAGGCGCCGGGTGTTGCGCTGCCCGGGCGACTAGAGGACCGGCCTCTGGAGGGTCTACAGCTGGACCGGGAGCCTGGGGAGGCCGAGCGTCCTGGTCAGCTGGGTGCGCGGGCCCCGGGGGCCGAAAAGGCCGGGGATCGAGTCGGGGGGCTCCATCAGCCGCTGGTGCGATCACCGGTAAGGCGGCTCCCTGAATACCGTCTGGTGTATTCAGGGGGGCAGGTGCAGGGGGGAGTCCGAAAATCGTTGTGAGGGGCAAGTTCCAGGTCCATATCCTTGTGACGTATCCCTGAAAAGAATCAAAAAGTGAAATTAGATAACTAATTAACAGAAACACATGGAAGTGTATTTAATTTGATACAAAAGGCTGCTGTCACAAAGAAAATTTACATAATAAAGTATACGTACTCTATTTAGATGTCAATCAGAGTGCTGTCCGCAGGTACAAGGCGAATCGTTTCTGGAGTACGTACTCTGCACTGTTCATTGACATAGCCCAGGTTATTGCTAGCTGCATCAAGTTGCCTGTCATACTGCGAGGGCTTCTTCTGACAACAATTCTGTTTACAATTTTCTCTTATTGTTGACACGGCCAAACAAGGTAACAAGAGGAAATTACAGTACGTCTCGGCAGTCTTGGCTATCCAGTTGGGGTACACTTTGTCGTATGCATCAATACGGATAAGAATAAAAGCGGAAATCACCCCTAAAACGGCCATCAAGATCAGCAGTGCAACAGCGGTCCATCCACAGGCCTTCTTCCAGGTGGGCGTCGGGGGTGACAGGCTTGCCGGCGTCGGGTTCTCGGGCGTGGTTCCCCTGGAGGAGGCCCCCGTGCTCGCGTCTTGAGTGCTCCACAAGTTCACAGTGTGACTTTCCACAGTACACGTAGACTCCAAGGGTGCGTCGGTCTTGAGACTGCTAGGGTCAAGAACACTACACTGCAGCCACCAGTAATCCTCAACAACCTGTGCGCAAAATTCCTCGGAAACCGTCTCAATTCTGGCATCTTGAAATCCATAGGTGTTGTCCAGGGAATCCATATCAAATCGGTCGGGATGGGTGATCGTCATCGTTAGCCATTTGTCACGTCGCAGTCTGTAAGGAATTTTAGGAGCTGTATCACTTTCCAAGCATGTGATACCATCATCCTCGCAGTCGCAATTCCTTGTCTGACCGCAGAGAAAACTTTCTCCTAAGTCGAGACACACCACCGCTGTCACCAGCAGTAGCAGGCCTTTCATGATGGATCCTTAAAATTCCTAAAGTTATTCTCTGATATTCTGAACTTTCTCTCTCAGTCACAAATACAATCTGACAGTAAAGTTGGCCTCAGCAGTTCACCAAGTAGTTTTGACAGTTGACAGCAAGCAAGCTAGCAGCATGACACGATTACGTAATCGAATGCATTGCATTCACCCTTTGTCTCTGTCTGGATCCAGGGTAGCTAGACAGGGGGCAAGCTAGAACCAACTAGTGAATGTTACATAATATTACATCGCATTGAGACTGGTTGTCTGCTATTTTAGCAGTTTCATTCTTAAGACTGCTATAGAGCATTGTCTGGAATACTATAGAATCTGTATAGTCTGAGTAATATTTGTGTCTGTAATATATGAGTGATTCTGCCCTTTTTTTTCAATGAGCTTTTGAATACTATTGATATGATCAGAGGTTCAGAAAATAATGGGCATTGACAGTACAAATTTCTACTCATATGAACAAAAAGCAAAAAGAAAATAAAACAAAGAAAGTGACCATATTTGTTCTGCTTTTATTTATTTATTTATTTATTCCTTTAGCAGTCACAAAAACAAACAAAGAAACAATATAAGCCCTGAAAAAATACAAAAAGAAAAAACAGTTTAACCTATCTATTAAAGTTATTGTACAGTTGTTTGTGTTCTATTTTTTATTTTTTTTTGGAATACTTTGTCCTGTTCACAATTTCATAGGCTAGTATACATTGAGGGTTCACATGAGCTTTTCATATAGTGTAAATGATTGTCAAGGACACCAGGCTGTCAGGCAGCTGGTTACCCTTTCAGAGGGGTGAGTAATTGTATTACCACCTTTGAGCATGCAATATAACAGTCAATTGAAACTTCTCATATGAGTTGTCCCAGCACAAAAGCCTAATTTGTTGTTGTATAGGGAGCTGGGGTGAGGGGGCTTAAAGTTGCAGGCAGGGGGGCTGTCACAATTAGGGTCAAAATGAAATGGCTGCCCCAGTGGCCTGTGTTCTTTGCATTTTTTATTGAGGCCATTTGACTGCTCATCAATCATGTGCAATTGTGCTCACGCAAGGGAAAACTTTGAATTTCAGGGAAGAGTCTGATCAGGTTACTGAACATAGTCCCAATGAACAATCACATCAGGCAAGCAGGGGATTACCAGGGGGGTGCAAGGGCTAGGGACTAAAATGAGGGGGCACCTCTCTAATCGTATATTGGCATGTCCACCTACCAACTCTTCTAAACTCTTGGTTCAATGAAGCATGAAAAAAAAGAATTATGTCAGTAGCTGTTGTCACAAATTCCTCATCAGCCAAAGGTAGAACATCTTTCTACCAGCTTTGGTCAGCTCAGGTAAAAACCTGCTTTAAACAAGGATCTATGCCTATCAGTACTCGCAAGTGAAAGCAGTTTTATTCTCATCCCAACAACAGTGAACTGTACTCATTAGCTTTTTTGTTGCTGAAAAAACAAAAACAAGGAAAGAAGACAATTCAGCAACCTTCAGACTCTGGACTTCAGACTCCTCATCTCCAGGGGACCTTTTTGATCACAGGTAAGTCATTTGTTTATCATATCAGTGTGCTAAAACTCGAAATTAGATTTCCTTTTATTTTGGTTAGATTATCGTTCTTGACCAGGTGCGTCGGCCGTGTTAGTGTATTTGAGTGCGTTTTTTGACGGTCAAATAGTCAGTTTTTAGCAAATTGAAAGTTGTCAAAGTGTGGACACTCTCAGTCACTAGCAAATCACGCTCGCAGGTTTTAAGGAATCATGTCAAGGGCCGTATTCTCGTTAAATTCTCAAAAGTGCGCATATCATACAAGGTCCAGAATTGGCATTTTCCAGACACCTTCATGACATTAAACTCCAAATTCGCCTAACTCGGTCATCATTTTACACGTACAAGACATGTCGAGTGCAGCTAAAATATAGGCCTAACGAATTATAGCTTTATATCTCCAAAATGTCACCATTGGGCCAAATTTTCGTTAAATCTTGATGCCCCTATTTTGACGAACGCTGAGTAAGTTGGAAGAGCAGGCTTAGATTACATGAGTTTACCTGTAGAGGGCGTAGTAGTACGGTGTAACTTGAAGGAGCCCCCTAGCGTTAAAACATATCTCTGTCATGAATCCACAAAGCTCAGAAGGGGCATCTCTGCGCATCAAAAAAAACGTTTTGTTATTCTTTATTTCTTTAAATCTGGCCATTTCAATGACCCTGAGAGTAGAGACAGGCAGGATTGGGGTGAATCTTGGTCAGCAGTCCCTCGTACCAATGGCCGAAGCAGGTGGGGAGGGTTAGAAATTATTCATTTTTAATATTTTTTCATTTTCGCAATATTTTCTGGGTTAAAAACTACGTAATTGAAGGTAGGCAACTCATGCGCCTAAGTTTTCAACAGCTCGGTCTCCCCTGAGCACTGGGGTCTTAGAGAGTAGAGCATTGTTGTCATGTCTTTTCATGCGCCTACTTTTCTTCTGCGACAACTAGCTCTCTGAACAGTCCGCCAGAGGGGGCTTATCAAACTTTTCCATCGGCGTCTGCCTCCCGCGACAGTTAGAGCAGACGCTCTTCATTTTCAGGCGACTACTTTTCTAATGCGACACCTAGCTTTCTGTAAAATACGCGAGAGGGCGCATGAGAAGCTTTTTGCTCGGCGTATTTTCCCCTCGACAACTAGAAGAACCGATAGGGGCGCTGTGCGCAGTATGTCGTCTGCACGTCTGCTCTACTCTAGGCAAACACGCCACCTATTGCTCTCCCTCTATAGCTCTTGGTCCTCTTTGTTCAACGTTTTGCCCTGCACCGCGCTGTGCGCACTCAAACATCACATCACTTGCTCTGTCTGTTAGTCAATTCTTCGGGCATCTCATGCCTGCGCAGTTGGTGCTTTAGTCCACAATATTATTCTGCAATGCTTTAGTCAGTCTGTCATCCCTGCGCCTCGCTCGGAGGTCTTTGTAAACAACTCGTTTACAGGCCTGTGTCTCATGTCATTGTCAAGCTGTTGTGTCAGCTGTCGATAGTCCAGGGCCTAAGCATTCCCCTTTGCACTCTTAACATTCAGCTTTCTACCAGCGCTGCTAGGTCGAGTCGTCATTGCTTTGCAAGTTTGGGGGTGGTTAATTTGATAATATTGAGAAATTACCTCATGGAATCCAATAATTTTTTGTTGCTGTTTGTTTTGACATAAGTCAGCTCTGACCAAATAATCGACTTTGGCTTTAGATTTGAATACAAATGCATGCTTTAATTCGAAAATATTGCTCTGCAAAGTCAAAAAAAAAGTTGGCAAACAATAGCAAGTTGCAAAGCAATGCTGAGTAGACCTTGCATGGGCTTTTTGCAGGATCTCAAAATTAAAAAACAATGAAAAAACAGAGTCAATGATACTTTTGTTGATGAAAATAAATTTATTCTCTCATATTAATATACACAACACTACACAATATACGTACATATTTGAATATCCAACACCACACAATCTAACTGGACAAAATTTCAGTTTTTTTTTTTTTTTTTTTTTCACAAGAAAGCCAAACACCTCACTGATGAATGGGCAAATAGGAACATTCTTACTCATGACAGTCTACTAAATACAATGTCAGAAATACATTTACTTCACACATTTTAAAAAGCTCACTGCTGAGCTCTAGACCTTTTACGACAACAGAGTGGAACACTTCTACCAAAAAACAAACTAGAATCACACGCGATGATGAAATATTTTGAAAATCATGCTTCTTTCAGCTCATCAAGTTTTTTTTCAACCAAAAACTAGAACCGCACGCGGTGCTAAAATGACAGGAGAAATATATGTTGTCACTACGATTAAAAATCCACAATGTAATACATATAGCTTTTCTGCAAAAACCAGTATTATTGACAAATAGGGACAAGGTTGGTAATAAAGGCATGCTCTAAGGCTCCTCGACATTAGGAACCGAGACCGAATAGTCGTCTGCATTCAGTCCTAATGCAGTCGCGCTTTTTCTTCAGCTTGGCCAGCACTCTCTCCCAATTATAACCTCTACACCAAAAGTAGGCAAAAATTAGGCAATAAAACGCGCAATGTTTAGTGTCTAAGAGTTCCTTATTGAGCATTTCGCATTTGTGCTTCTTGGTGAACTTCTCAAATTCTTTTCCGTAGGTTTTGTGCCAAGCTTCGCCAAGGCTGTCGAAGAGCAACACTGAATCATGAGCAACCACAAGCACAACCCAGTGACCAATATCAGGGTTCCGCGAATGTCCCATTTGGCTGGTACCGCCTCCGCTAATGGGCGACCACAAGAAGGACTTCTGAAAGCCCGCTCCACTGTCGCTCACCTCGGTGGCAGGAATCGAGATGTTTTCCTGGGGGAATGGCCTGGCAACTCCGCGACTTCTGTTATCCCCTGCAGAATCCCCAGATTTACAGGGATCACGACAACTGTGCCTACTTCCCGAGCTGCGTTCGCCACTCCTGCTACGACTCCTGGTGCGGCTCCGACTTCGGCGCCCGTCTCCATCAGACCTCCCGCCTCCAAAAAGAGACCTCGTTCTATGAGACATCCACCGTGGTGCATAACCTCCACAGACTCCTCGGACTCCTCCCGCTCCAACGTACCCCATCCTCCCATCCTCCAGGCCTTCCGTGGGAGCCCTCGACGCGGCTGTAGCAACGGGTGAGTACACATTTTCATTTATCGTGACATTGAGAATGTAGCAGCTTTGTGTAGAGTCCTTGCTGATGTATGGTAATATTTGACAGGGTGCTATAGCCATCACAAAGTCGCATGTTTTCTGGTCGTTCCATAAAATCTCATAAATGGCCGAAGTGTTCATGTTAGGAAAGGTAGACGTTTCTTTCAAAATCCAATTCTAGACAGGCGGGCGTCTTGATCAGGGTTAGCATAACTACGCTTTCGGGTAGGGCTTTAGAGAAACGCAATTCCACCCGAACTGAACCGTCACGTGCGGTAGGATACTGTGTGTCTTGGTTTTGGGGATTTAAATCCACTACAAACAGACTGTACCCTCCGGGGAACTCTTCAAGACTGATTCTCTGACCGTTTGGAGGGGTTTTACTCTTCCCAGCATACAGGCCCGTGTAGCCCTGAATATATTTGCCTCTTTGGAAATCAAAAGTGAGCGGTCCTCTAGCCGTTGGACAGCCTGACAGACTTATGGTCAAATTATTTAAAAAATAATGATGAAAAAAAAATGGATTTTTTTGGATATTTCCAATTAAGCTGTCCCCTGCGACGAAGGCAATTGCAAGCGAGCTCGGGATTTTGGATTGAAAACAATCCTCCATATAGTACGAGGTTATTCCGCGGGCTAAACTAAACTTGCGGATGTCCTCTTTCAAGTAAAAGTAGCGAGCACGGGAAAGCCCGGAGCGGAGTACTTGCTGGTGGCCTACAAGTACTTGCGGACTAGGCGTCACCTGTTTCACTATCAGAGTAATATCCTGTATTTCCAAAACGTAGTCGGTGTCTTTGGTATTCGCCGTTATTAACCTAAACTCCGAACTGGTGGGGACAAGCATTATGTCTACAGAAACTGAATTTAAGAGATATTTCCCCGTCTTGAATACATCCACATCCAATTTCGACTGCACTTCCACCGATTTACTGCCTTCCATGAGCGTCGCCCTCTTTCTAAAGCCTTCATTACCTCCGTAAGCCATGGAATTAGTGTCCATATACCCGGCAGCGTCTTTGTAAAACATGGCGCATTGGAGTTCCTCATCGGACATTTCCCTCTCCTCCAGTAGAGTGTTCATCATGGCCATATAGCAGTAGCCCGTCACACCGCCCATTACGACCGTGTCATTATAGCGTACCTCGGCTTGATGCCAGAGTGCTTGGGATAAATTATTCACCGGACCCACCGAATATGGTCCTTCATCACCTTGTTCGACGTCTTCACCACCGCCGGCTTCTTCGGCGTCCTCATCCCTCGTTTTCTTGGGTTTCTTTGGCACCCTACTCCCGTCGGAGCGTAAAATGCGAAGAGTAGTCCTAACAGTCACGTCGGAGAGGTCCAAGTACGAAGAACCCGCCCCGGGAATTCTAAATTTGACATTGCCCTCCGTTGAGAACTGATTCGAAGCTTTGTACTGAATATACTTGCAGTCCTGCACACCTAAATTCGAAATGGGCGTGGTGAAGACGTCGAGGGCTGTTTCGTATGCGAGATCGGCTTCCTTTAAAACTTTTTCTCCACTGGCCATATTGACAGTTTGATGATGCTCTCTCTCTCTCTCTCTCTCTCTCTCTCTCTCTCTCTCTTTCTCACCGAGATCTAACCGAAAATATCGGAGTTGTCCTTCCCCTTTCTCGACTTTTTCCCACCGCTGGCTGCCGATTTCTTTCGAGAATTTTTGTCACTAGTCTTGGTACGCTTGCCTGTGCTTTTGGTTCCGCCACTACCGCTGCTCTTCCTTTTCCTCTTGCCCTTACCTCCCGATGATTTGGAGGCGACTGAAGGCGCCACATACTTGGGTGTGTTTTTGTCCATTTCCGCTCGCGCCATGTTGGTGAATTGCTCCACAGGTGTGACAACTTGGAGGGGGAGATCTTTAGAGGTGCTGGTGTGAGGTGCCCCCGACTTATTCTTAAGAACCACCAGTTCGGGTTTTGCTCCCCACGCATAAGGTTTTCCGACCGTTTGTTTGAAATGCTCCACCCAGGCGTCATTACCTATGGCTGCCACGGACTTGTATTGGGGATCCATTTCAAATCTAGTGAGCAGCGGCTGACGTGTCTGTCGTTGTTGCTGTTGTGCAGCTCCTGCAAGGGTACGTTGTCGCTGTCGCAGATTTCTATACTCAGCTCACTCAGACTAGTCACTCTTAGAGGTACGTATCGAACTGAAGGAAAACGCACGCAGCCGTCGCGTTTTATCTCGCCAAGGCTGAGAGAGGCTATGATAGGTCTGTACGTATCCCCCAAACAGGAAAGTTTGCACTCCTTACAGATCACATATAAACTGTCGTATTTTTGTCCCCTCTTGATGGGCGGGAGGGATAGTTCTATCAGCCCTAGGCACCAGCACCCTCGCAGCATACCCTGTTGAAGATCATAGCGTTCGACCAGCCCGCACGTGAACTTCACCGGTGTGTTGCCCTCATGCGTCAAAGCATCCCGATTGCTCTCTAAGAATATTAACATGGTGGCCCTTCTCTTCACCGATGTTTTTTTCTTCCACCAGTTCTCCCCTTTGCAGTTGTTGTTGTTGTTGTTGCGGATGATGTTCTCTTTCTTCTTCTTCTTCTTTCACCAGTAGTGAGCTTCACTATGGAACTGGCTGCTAGCCATTCGTTATATTTTCGTGGCCAACTTTGATATTTGACCAGCTGCTCCTTCACGCCATTCCGCACGCGGCTCTTCAAGACTTTCTCTATCTTGAACAGGGCATTGGGGTCGTATCTAACGGGGGTTATTTCACCTGAATAGAATTGGCCTGCAACGTCCTCACCCGAGAAGTCCCTCAAATAATACACGGGGACGCCTTCGTACACGCGTCTGTCCCTCACGGTATACACTTCTCCTGTAAATTGTTCATCGTATGCCCGGTCAAAGGGTTTCTGTCTAAAGTAGGCCACGCGTACAGTCTGGCCAATGGTAAAGCTGTATTGCTGTCTCTTTCCCTCACCGGGTCCAACATCCTGAGTCCTTCGCTTCCTTTGGCCCTTGGTAGGCAGAGCGTTCGCCCTTTTCAGAGCCCTCTTCAGGGAGTCGCGGTAGCTCTTAGAGTGCGTGACGTACTGATAGTCCCACACGCTCTGCTCGTTATCCTCGGTCACTTTGGACGGTTGGATGCCTATACTACTATGAGGAGTGTTGTTGTAGGAGTCGACAATGGCCTGTAGTCTTCCCTCATAGGCGTAGGAGTTTGTGTGTTGGAAAAATTGAAACAACTTTTTCTTTAGGGTTTTAATCATAATTTCGGAGTAGTTCGCTTTGGTTTCGGTATTGGCCAGTACGTGTCTCACTCCCCTGTCCTTGAACAATTGCTGTACTCGGTCATTGCGGAATTCCATGCCTCTGTCCGTCCTCAAGAACGAGGGCGCTAGACCCGCTCTGTCGAAAATTGCCGTGAAAGCCCTCTTCATTTCGACACCTCCCTTATTTTTCACCGGTTCGACTCTGCAGAAACGTGAGAAGATGTCCACGGTGACCAGGATATAACCGTTGCCCGAATTACTCCGGGTGAAACGATTGCCCGTCAATACCAAAAGATCCGCATCCCAGTTGTGGTTCAACCCCTGAGAGATCACTCGTCTGTAGGCGGGCTGTCTCTGTCTCACGGCCTTGTGGAGAGTCACGAGGTCCTGTCCTTTGGCCCACAATTTTATTCTTCTCAGAGGAATGCGATATCGACCCTCTTTCTTTATGGCCTGGTGTAGCTTAGAAACGCTGGTGAAACTCCCAGAAGCTGACGGGTCGTAAAATCTCTTGGAGAGGTAGGAATCGATGTCACGAGGTAGTGCCATGAAGATTGTCGTTTTATCATTAATATTATTGAGTACGTATCCCCAGGGTGGTTGGGTGGGTCACCTCCAAAACTCTACAACTCGATCCAGGCTCTGCGCGCTCCCGAAGTTCCGCTACCTCCGACTCTCCTACCTCCTCTGCCCGTTTCCTCAACTTTGCTCGCTTTTCCTACGTTCGAGTCCGAGGACTTTTTAACGACTTTCTTGCCGTGCTTGTTCTTCAGGAAGTGCAGCACCCTCCTGAGTTTCTTATTGCCTATTAGTCTCAAAGGCACGTTTTTCTCAAGCAAGATTGCGTAGAACGTTTTGTAATCTTTAGGCAGAGGGAATCCCGAAGACTGAGTGTGTAGTAAAGAGGCCGAAAAGTTCCTTCGTCCCCCTTTACCTCCTTTGTAGGGCGCCAGAGCTTTGTAAATGGCCTTCGCATTTCCTCGAGTCACGTCGTTTCCGAGGGATGCTTGGACCTCGCTCAACACCGTGCGTTTCTCCCCCTTAGATTCGACGCGTCTGGAAGTTGTGGGCTTTGCCAACTCTGCCGAGTCTTTCTCGGAATCCTTTGAGGTAATATTCTCTTTAGGCTCCTCGACCTCATTATTCTCTTCCTTAGACCGGGTCACTCCGGTCTCCGAGAAATGGTTCGACTCGTCGCGTTCGGGGGAATGGGTTGTGGCCCGCCCCAGCATCCCGTGAACGCCTTCGCCCCGAGTCGAAGTTTGTCCATCTTCGGTCGTCGGAGCTTTGGCGGGGTCCGTTTGAAGGGGAGCGTCGATCCGACGCTCCCCTTCGCTCGGACCCCGTAGCTTGCGATCCTTCATCATGCTGAGGTATTTTTCTTCGGGTACCACGTAAACTTTCCTGTTGAACTTCATTGACGAGGTCATTATTGGGGAATAGCCTCCGAGTCACAACGTCCTAATGGTTTGAGGATTTCCTTGTCACCGCCAGCGCAGACGCTAATGTCTTTTGCGTCCTCTTCCGTCTCCTCCTGACTGGGGAAGTCACTGGCTAAGCCTGACGAGTGCTCGCTTCGACTCTCGCTTTCACTCTGAAACTCGTCAGTGTTGCCACACCCTTCGCTATCCTTCAACTCGGAGGCCTCGCGCGGTCTTTTGAGCAATGTCTCTTGCCCTTCCAACGCTTCTAGTTCTTCCTCTTCTACCTCTCCTCCCGCTTCCGACTCATCCGAATCGGTTGCGTTAGAACAAGAATCCGTAGCCGTGAGCTCATGAGATGATGATGATGATGATGCTGATGATGATGATGATGATGATGATGATGATGATGATGATGATGATGATGATGATGATTCGATCTCGGTGTAAAAACCCTCCGTCTCAGTGCTGCTGCTGCTGCTGCTGGACTCCTCACTTTTTCCACCCGGGCTAGGAATGTTCTCTCCAGCACGTCGTGTGCACTGTCTAAACTTATCTTTCGGTCCCTTCTCGGAACTCCTCGGTTTCGACGCGCTCTCCAGTTCGCGTAAATAAGGATAGCACAGTTTCAGAAAGTGTAAAACTGTCTTGTGGTGACGCCTAAGGGACTCCTTGGCCTGAGAACGATGACGAATGGTCGCAAGCCTCCTCAGGAGAGCTTTACTCTTGGCCAGTTCCAGACAGGTGCCCGAGGATACTTGCAGACCCCCTCTTAGCACATTCACAATTAATTCTATAACTGCCAGCGCGTGTTCTCCATCAATCCGCTCGAGTAAACGTTGTGTTAGCCGCGGGGAGACTTTGTTCGTTCGAACCAGTAGTCTGATGAAAGGAATACATTGCAGCAATCGTGTTGACATGATGACAATTACGCCGGGTAATGCGGGTGTCCCTGGGAGAGCCAAAGAGAACGAGAGCTGGAGAGCGAAATGACTGTCCCTTACTTTTTCGTGTACAGAATCAGAGCGTCTGAGGGTAGAATGCCTGTGCTCAGTCTTATGTCCTCATCGCCAGAGCCTGTTAGGTTGTTGACGAGCAGGTAGCCTCGCGGAACGCGAGTGGCGTCCTCCCACGCTTCCAAAAGTCTTTTAGGGGTGGAGGGGAACATCTGACGTGACAGGTGATGTATTTGCTGAATGTCTCTGCAGGTCTTCATCAGAATGAGGTAGCTGCTATTCAAATTTATGGTTCTCGAATAGCGAGATTGGTGAAAGATGTTCTGAGACAGCATTATAACGGAAATGCGACGGTGATGCACCTCCCGCGTGAATAGGGCACACATCTCGGAAGATTTGCCAATCTCGTCAAGCAGGTCATCCAGCACGAGTAAATTGTGATGTTGAGGGTCTTCAGAGCCCAGGCTCTCAATCAGTTCCCGTCCGGGTAGGCCTTCGTGTAACGTTAGGTTTTCCACATCAGCCTCCAATTGAGTAAACACTTTTTGATACACGCCATAGGCGTATAATATTCTCGCAGGAGGAATCTTGTACAGGCTTGACGCATTCCTCAGTATTTTCATTGTTAATACGGTCTTTCCTGACATCGAAGGGCCCGCAATCATAGTCGAGGAGGGGCATTCGAAACGGAATACATTCTCCCCTGGTGATGAAACACTAGCGTCATCATGCTTAGCCGTAGTCGCTTCCCCATTCATGTTGATGACTCGTAAACCTCGAGCAGTGTGAGAGAGCTCTTAGAATGTTTTTTTCCTTTATCTTTTAAGAGCAAACCCGAGAGATGGCGCTCAGGCCACGATTGGTACGGGTATCGTCAGAGGGCCCAAAAAGCGAGCAATGAATGCCCAAGTCAAGAGACCTCGCACTCAGTCGAGTTCTGAAGAGGAACGGCCACTGACCCTCCCCAATAAGATGTCCTTGGGAAAAAGGAAGCAGCCTGTTGCGAAAGTCCCCAAGAGAGGGGGAGTTGACGATTGGGAAGGCTATCAGGCCGCCTTTAGTCAGGTGAGCTCTATTCCTCAAACGATTTTTGACAACTTCTTCTTCTTCTTCTATGTCTATAAATCAATCATTAGCTTATAAAAATTTACTCTTATTCAGGACCTGCTGACTCACCTGGAGGTTGCATGCGAGCGACTGGTGAAGATCTCAACCATTTGCAATGCGGCCTGCGGTGGCAAGAAAAGGAAGCGGGAGATGTCTGAAGATGAAGATGGAGGTGCTGAGAATGATGATGATGATGATGATGATGATGATGATGGTGAGGGAGAAGAAGAAGAATTGAGGGCTCATTTGGAGGCTACAGCCAAACGTTATTTAAGGTAAGTCTTCTCTCTTCTTTTTACAGCAGTAATAAAATACAAAAAGAAAAAAGAAACCCTTTATTACACGGTACATTGTACTGAATCCTGTCCCTTGTTTTTTTTTTTCAAAAAAAAGGTTGCGAGAACGTCGAATGCGTAGCAAGAAAAGACGCGTTGCCAAGGCCGTACGAGTGCTAGGACAAAACGACGCGAAAATGGCTGAGGACCACAGAGACGACACCCCAGTAGCGGAGACCAAGAGACGCGTTCCGGTGACATTCAAGGAACCAAGGGAACCAAGGGAACCAAGGGAGCCTGTTGAACCCGAGGAGTCTTCGTACCCACGTTTCGTAAACATTACGAGCGACAGCTCTTCCTCCATACTGATACCTCCCACCCCTCCGGTGCCAGGGTCTCGTCAGGAACGAATAAGCGCAATTACTCAACCGGCTCGACCTTCCAATTGGGTTCCCAATTCTCAACCCGATGAGAAGCTGAACGCTGTCTCCCCGCGACCATTTCATTCAACACCCGAACCAGGTCCGTGTCCTCCGGATGATGTGATGCGAGCTATGGGGTGCAACACTTCGCAGGAGTGGAGGGCCACCTGTGAAAAAATGGCAGCGCATTTACGTCCTTGCGAAATAAACATCAGGTGGGTACTATTCTCAAAGTATAGTATTTGAGGCTACATTTTAATTTATTTTTTCCAGGAGAAAATTTATGAATTTTAGTATCTAACACCACCATACCTTTATACTTACAGTGCCATTCGAAGGGAGAGCAAGATGGAAGAAGAAGAAGAAGAAGAAGAAGCAGCGTCAAAGGTTAACCGAATAGACGAGACACCCCCCAATACATCCAAGGATGCTGCAGGACGCAACGTTCAACCGCCTGTTCCTGAGCCTACCAAAACCAGGGCACGTAGTCCAACAGGAGAGCTCTTCTCATCATACAGCTCCATTCCCAGTACCATTCCCGAGCACGTTTACACGGACTCATCCTATGACAGGGACATGGTGGCGGCTGCTGATGAGTGAGTGTGCTGTTTATAAGCATTATTTTTTTCGTTATGACTAAATAAAATAGATATAATGGACTTCTCCTTATAACGCTTTCATTCATTCATTCATTCATTCATTCACTCCCTTGCAGAGCGGAGAGGCTGGCTGAGAAGGAACCCATTAAGCCGGCGCAGAAGGAAGACAACCTCATAAGCGAGCCTCAGCCTGGGTGTTCAACGGCAAAACCGGACGTATCGGGTGATAAGACTCCGCGTCAGGGCTTCAGGTTACATGTGCCCGTGCCTGAGGATGATGCCAAAGCCGCTCCTGATGGACTCACATCCAGGTGAAGTTTGCGTTTAAACTATGAAAATTCCGAATAAAAAAAATTTGTCAAGAGAAGGGCTATTTTTAACTTTTTGTCATTTTCTATTCCAGTGAGCGACAGGAAATTTGGAAAGCCATGAGCACAGTTGGCAAGGTGAGCGCAATGCCTGAAGGCGACATCGAAGGCGATAGTGACTTGAAGCAATTGGTTGACATTCTATACAATGCAGGGGAATGCACAGGGGAGGGAGGTGTTGCGGAAAGACTAAATGCTCTTGATGGGGTGGGGGAGGAGGAGGAGGAGGAGGAGGAGGGGGAGGTTGGGGGCGTAGAGGTAGGGGAGGAGGAAGAAGCGCCTGTTTTAGACGCTGTAGACGCTCAGGTTGCGAATGAGAGTGATTTGTGGGATGACACGCCACAGGGCGAGCTTCCCGGGTATGAGTTTGATGATAGGATGCTTTTTAGAGGTCGCGATTATGCATTAAATTTCCATAGAAATATGAGAATCGATGCGAGACATCTAGAATTTGCTGATGGTCTAGCGACAGAAATTGTCTACAAAGTGTACTTTAATCAGAACTGGAATAACGTAGTTTTGGCAGAGGTTTTGGGGGAATTGTTGGACATCATGGACGCCATAATCGAGAGGCTTAGAGTATGCTACAGTGACAATGATCTGGTTAGGGTTTATATTTCGAGCAAGTCCTTCTACGCGCCTCGCACAATAGGTCTGATGCCCCTCGGCGAATTGACAGTGGGACTGGTATCCGACGTGATAGAAAGCGTGCTGCAGTCGGACGAGTCCCTTGTGCTGGATGAACCACTGGACATTCATGTCGCTGTGGTGAGGAACCCGAGAGGGGCTGGCCGTGTGGAAGGGTTGCTTTACAACTTCGGAGAGGGAGATTCTCTCCGCTACTCAAAGGCCATTTCACAAACTAAAGTGTTGGACAACCTGTGTCTGGCCAGATCGGTTACTGTAGCACTAGCGAAGGCCCGTAAACTGGAGTGCGAGGAGATTGGTGATGGCGTTTTACTCAGACAGGCCCAAAATCATTTGGACCAGCTGTACAATGCCCGACGTCAAGTGCTGACCCGAGAGGCCAGATCTCTACAGTCACTGGCGGGCTTCGCTCTCGATTATACGCCCTCTTTTACTGACATTGCAGCTTTCGAAAGGGCTGTGAACTCGCAGATTGTAGTGTTCCAGTCCGGTACTGATTTAACGCCGGTGTATGTGGGCAACTCTGAGAGGCAGAGAACTATCTATCTGTTCTATGCCAAAAGGGACAGTAATGACAAAAGCCCGGGTCACTTTCATGCTGTTGTGAATCTTCTGAAGATGTTCAGAGGCGTGACCTTCTGCACAAAGTGTAAGGCCTGCTTTGGAAAGAAGGACAAGCACGCATGCGCGAATGAGTGTAAATCCTGTGGTGTTAATTCGTGTCCCATTATAGAGGAGAAAAAAATGTGCACCACCTGCAACAGGTTCTTGAATTCTCAGGCCTGCTTCGACACTCACATTGAGAAGGGTGTGTGCGCCGAATCCCTCCGTTGCCTAGATTGTAACTATTTTTACCGGCGGGGCGCCGAACACCGTTGCGGCTATAGATTATGTCGAATATGTCAGCAACAGGTGACGGGTGTACACTATTGCTATATACGCCAAAAGAAACCTAAAGCCATTTCGGCGAAGTACATGTTTGCGGATTTCGAGACGGACCCGAATGGCGAAATTCATGAACCGAATTTGGTTGTGGCGCATTGGCAATGTGAACACTGCGAGGGTGTCAGTCATCGTGACAACCCTCGATGCGCTCACTGCGGAACCCCTTGTGTCAAGTGTCGCGGTCAGGTGGGACGTCATAGGAGGGGCGACGATCTTCGTCAAACCTGCATGATGAGCTCCGAATGCGGCCTGAGAGGTATCGAATTGTTTGGGGAGAATATAGCTCACGAATTTTGTCTGTTCTTTTTCGATCGCCCTTTTGAGGGTTACACATTGCTATTCCACAATGGCCAGGCGTATGACGCTTATTTCCTGATGAATTACGTGCTGAACAGTCTAACAAGACAACCCCACATGATACTCCGGGGTAGCAAGGTTATGTGTATCGACACAGGCAAATTCCGAGTTATTGATTCCCTTAACTTTCTGACAATGCCATTGGCACAAATGCCCAAAGTGTTTGGGTTGGGGGGTATCCGCAAGGGTACTTTCCCGGTCTTCTTCAATCAGAAGGAGAACTGGGACTACATAGGGCCAATGCCGCATCCCTACTGCTACAGAGTAAATTCCATGAAGCCTCGGGCCCGGAAGGACTTCATGGAATGGTACAGGCAGCAGAAGGGAGCTGTGTTTGATTTCCGTAAGGAAATCTCTCAGTACTGTCAGGATGATGTGAACATCCTGCAAGAGAGCTGCAATGCCTTCCGAGCATGGCTCCTTGGAGTCACCTCTAGGGAGGAAGTGTTGGACGTAGGGGAGGGAGGGGAAAGAAAGACACGCACCCGCGGAGTGGATCCTTTCCAGTACAACACACTAGCGGGGGTGTGTATGGCCGTGTACAGGCACCTGTTTCTCCCTGAGGAGTTTGAGGTGAAGACCGAGGAGGGGCGTACACTTAGTGAGGTCAGCACATATGACAGAACAAAGTTCTACGATTGCGATGGCCATGAGGTGGACGCCTCTTCTGTTGAAATAAAGGAACGCACTTTCAAGTCCACCCCATTCGCACACATGCCAGCAACGGGGTTTGGTGGTCAGGATAATCACAGCATGCTCTCCATTCTGTGGTTAGAGTACGAGGCCCGACGTCACGGTGTGGACATCAGGCACGCTCGTGCAGGCGGCGAGCATAGGGTACCCAACACTAGAGCATCGGGAGGCTGGCTGAAACTAGACGGCTACCACCGCGATGAGACCACAGGCAAGGAGACAGCGTGGGAGTTCATGGGGTGCGTATTCCACGGCTGCCCAAAGTGCTATCCATCGAATCCCTTTGGCACTAGCCCCCGCCACCCTCACACTCAAGAGCCCCTGGACGTGCTGTACAAGCGCACCCTGAGCCGACTGGAGTACCTGAGGAAAGAACTACATCTGGAAGTACATGTCATTTGGGAGTGCGAGTTCAGGGCTCTTAGAGCGAGCGACCCTAGCATTGAAGAGTTGGCTGAGAAATACGATCTCATGCCCCGCTTGGACCCCCGCGAGGCCTTCTTTGGAGGGAGAACAAATGCTCTACAGAGAGGCAAAGGATGGTAAAAAGATTGGATACATAGATATTTGCTCCCTGTATCCCATGGTGCTGAAAAATGACATTTACCCTTATGGTATTCCAGAAGTCATTGTTTCACCCGACACAACAGATATATCCCAATATTTTGGTTTGATCCAGTGCCGGGTTAGAGCTCCGCGAGCTCTCTACCATCCCTGTCTCCCAGTGCGCAGTAACAATAAGCTCCTGTTTCCTCTCTGTCGCACGTGTGCCACAAATCTCAGCCAGAAGAGCTGCACGTGTAGTGATGACAAGAGGGACCTCATTGGCACTTTCACAACGGTCGATCTGGAGGATGCCTTGTCAGTTGGCTACGTGATTATAAAGGTTTATGAGGTGTATCACTTCAAGAGGAAAGCCAAATACGACAGAGCAGAGGAGGGCTCTGGGGCTTTTGCCGAGTATGTGAACATGTTCTTGAAGGGCAAGCAGGAGGCCTCGGGTTGGCCACGACCTGACATGACGAGCGAGGAAAAGGCAGAGTACTGCAGGGAATACGAAAGAGTTGAGGGTGTTGTGCTTGACCCTAATAATATAGCATACAATTCTGGGAAAAGGGCAACGAACAAGTTATTGCTCAACAGTTTCTGGGGAAAGTTTGGCGAAAGTAATAATCATCGCATTCACAAACTGGTGAAGACAGCTCCGGAACTGCTTAGGGTAACAACCGATTCCTCAATCAAATTGAAAGATGTCAACGTGTTCGCCAGAGATAAATGCCTACTGCAGTATGCCCATGCCGAGGGATTTCTACCCGAGATGTCTCACGTGAATGTCTTTGTGGCGGCATTCACCACCTCCAACGCGAGACGACGGCTTTATAAAACCCTTCTAGCCTTGGGGGAAAGAGTTCTCTATTTCGACACCGATAGTGTCGTATATGAGTATGATGAGGGTGATGAGCACGAGTACAAACCCCTTCTGGGCGACCATCTAGGTCAATGGACAAACGAGTTGGGTGAAGGCGAGCACATCACCCGCTTCGTCAGCAGTGGACCAAAGTCATACGCGTACTTGACAAACAAGGGGGTGGTGATAGTCAAATTAAAAGGGCAGACATTAAACCACGAAAATTCGCAAAAGTTGAACATGGATGCTATATGTCAACTCGTGTTATTCTGGGCTGACCCTGACACCTACCCCCTACCCGAGGGAGTAGAGGCTTACATAGAAGCGCGATATGACAAAATCAGGCGCTGCAAAAAACGCTTTGTCCTCCACAGTAGAGAGGAGCTCAAAAGATTTAGAGTGACCTACTGTAAAAGGAAACTAGTAGAGGGTACTTTTGACACTCTGCCCTATGGTTACTAAAGTTCTGTTTTTTTTTTTTTAAAAGTACACGTACGTAGTTCAGTTTTGTATTTATTTTAATCAAGCTCCTATACTATTTAGAACATTGGTTTACTATTGCGACTTATCATTTCAGGCCCCTGGAAAAATAAATAAAAATGCCACCCATTAGATGATGATGAGGAGAGAAAACTATATTTTAGTTCTGAATGTTAGCCAGGCGAAAAAAAAAAAAAAACGGCTATTGTTATTGTGTAGAGTTGTAATATATATATATATGTGTATTTTGTGTTATTCATCTGTACATTTTCATTGTTAACCGTAACAAGGATTTTTTAATGTAAATAAACGTACTCTTCATTTCACAAACTACGTATTCGTTTTTCATATTTCCATGAGCAAAGATGTGTAACAAACAACATAGTCAATATTTTCAGTTGAAATTATAATCTTTAATTCACAGCAAACAACTACAAAAGTTCCACAACATAGTCAAATATTTTCAGTTGAGAGTATAATCTTTAATTCACAGCAAACAACTACAAAAGTTCTACAACATAGGCAATATTTTCAGTTGAGAGTATAATCTTTAATTCACAGCAAACAACTACAAAAGTTCTACAACATAGTCAATATTTTCACAGCAAACATCTACAAAAGTTCTTCAGTACGGATATTAGAAAATAAAAGTGAACATTCAATTCATAGCGCAGATATTACAAAATAAAAGTGAACATTCAATTCATTTCATCACAAGCGACATCATAACAATAGTGCAGGAGTCTGGTGTACATTTTACCAGAACCGGATACATGATGAGCAATAAGATTGTTCCTGACTTTTTCCAGGCCACCGAAATACAAGAACATATTCACAAATTCGGTACAGAGGTAGACGCTCTTATACGAAAGTTTCATCAGCACTTTCTTCACCAGCACTGTGAAGGGTATGTGCTCGAATTTGAACAGAACTAGTTCGATATCCTCGGGATGAGGAGGACCATCGTCGGGCAAGGACTTTATATTCTTCAGTTCCTGACAGGCTTTAAGGTATGCCAAATGTTCAATCACTTCGTATTTGTTTGGCCTGTCGACTGTCACTTTTTCGTAGTCGTAGGATAGCTTATAGTCGCACTCCATGGGTTGCGCCTGCATATCGTGAAGGTTAAAATTGTGAACGCTGGAATCATCCTCGCATTGGCTTAGAGTCAGAAACACCTTTGCAGAGCGAGTGCCACTGCTCCTGTGGGTCCACCTGTAGCCCTCAATGGTAATCGACTCCTCATTCTCACCTCGGGGAGTGGTGATTTTGAGATTAACGACGACAGAGAGTTTTTCGTAAACACTCACGAGTTTCAGGAATTCGGCTTCGGACAAGTTGATGGTCTTGAAGTGACTGATCGGGTCGGTTGGTTCCAATGACTCCTTTTCGTGTACCGGATGCATGAAGCCGACGTAATACAGAGTCTCCTTATCATCACGAGCGAACTTTGAAGTGAGCATGTGCTGCTTCTTGGTCAGCATTAGTTGAAAATCGGACTTGCCTTTCAAAGCTTTCTGGAAGTCCTCTAGATGCTGACCCAGTTTTTCGAAAGACCTCTTGGACAGATGCACGTTACGTCCTCGTGATTTCGCCGGTGCGCTATCCCGTCCTGCTGGAGGTTTCCTGGTAATAGTAAGGTAACCACTCTTCCACTTATCACCCGGGTGTGCGGTTGCAGTAATTTTTTCACTCAACTGGTAGCACACGGGGCCCGAAGGAGGCTCAGGGTCTTCGGCAGAAGTACTCGGCAGAGTCATGTTAGTCGCGGGAACCTCAGGCGGAGGCATAGCAGCGGAGTCGTCGGTCGAGGCCTTTGCCTGGGTGAGTTGTGCTGAAGCCATGGTAATGCGTATCTTTTCCTTTCCAAAGAGAGAATGGTTTATGTCTGCTCAGTCCCTGCTTTATATACTCCTTGACCATTTCGCGCCACCACCTGTTCGTGTCTAATTACAACAAAGCAATCTAGCATACACGCTACGTTATAATTAAGCAGATGTCCGCTTTGACAGGTGAATTATATGTACCCCTCTCATGTGACAGCTTGCATGTCAACTTTGACAGGTCAATTAACTACACTTGATTGATTACCCTACTTCAAAGGTATCGAATTGCCTCATTAGCTTAATTTATTCATGCCCTCAGGGCATGAATAGCTTCCCTTATAGGCCAGCCCTCTTGCTTCTACGCCATCCAAGATGGCCGCCACAAGATGGCCGCCATATTGGGATGGTGTAAGTTATATATTGTAGTGGCGTATCTAGAAATGGCCTGAGGGGGCATTACATGGGGTGAATATGGGGCGCTCCGCGACTTTTCTCATCTATTCCATGTTAATTTTTGGCCTGAGGGCCCCCCTAAATATGCCAATGTCCCTGTCCCCCATATTCCCCCATCCAGAGCCTCAGCTTTCCAAGCAGCATGTTATTGTTCAGTCCAGCCAAGTCAGAGTTGAGTCAGCTAAAGTCAAGTTATAGTTGCATAACTATTTTCAACTCACAGAAATGGTTTAGGTACCATTCTAGACAGCATAAAGAGCACAAGATACATTCCACACTATTCAAGGACTTTTTTTAAAGTCTCTGCAATATAAAACTCAACAAAAATGGACGCATTTGCAACCTACATGATTTCTGAGTGAAAAAATGCTGAAATTTCCGAAGTTATAATGTATTGTTGAAGATTGTTTCAGAGAAGGGAAATTGCATGTAGACCAGAGTAAAGACCAGAGTGCAGAATAAAGTGCAGAATAAAGTGCAGAATAAAGTGCAGAATAAAGTGTAGAATAAAGTGTAGAATAAAGTGTAGAATAAAGTGTAGAAGAAGTGTAGAAGAAAGTGTAGAAGAAAGTGTAGAAGAAAGTGTAGAATAATTATTTAAAGTGTAGAATAAAGTGTAGAATAATTATTTAAAGTGCAGAATAAAGTGTAGAATAAAGTGTAGAATAAAGTGTAGAATAAAGTGTAGAATAAATTGTAGAATAAAGTGTAGAAAAAAGTGTAGGATAAAGTGTAGAATAATTATTTAAAGTGTAGAATAAAGTGTAGAATAAAGTGTAGACCAGAAGACTAGCAGACCAGAGTGCAGACCAAATGCAGACCAAAGGCAGACCAGAATAAATTAAGTGCAGGCCAGAATGCAGCCTAAAATTAAGACCAGCTAAGTATGGCTCAGTTCACTTTTATTAATACTTAATTGAACAGTAACTGTTATCATGTGCTAAACAAACCTTGACATGCAAGGGTGCTCCTGAAAGCAAGAGGAGGAACTTCCAAGAGGAAGAAGAAGAAGACCAGGATGCTGACAAATCATTCCTTTATAGGCCTATATAGTTTATATAAATTGAAATAAATGTATGCATGTCCCAATTAATAATTCTCTTTGGATACAGTCTACAGACCAAGACACAGCAGTCTACCGTATTTATTGAAAAAAAAAGTTGTCTTTTTCCTTAATTAATTAATTTATCTGATAATTTATTGCAAAATCACTATGGACCTGTTATCCAGTTGGTCCACATGGTCTGCACTTGGACTGAATAGTGTTTTCCCAAGACTTGAACAAACAGACTGGCTGCCCCGCTGCCGAAACGTCTGTTCCGCATTTTACAGTTACTGCTCTACTCCAGGGAGCACTTTGGAGCAGCGAAACGAATGTACCCATTGATGTAATAATGTCCCCCAACAGCTGAATGTAAGTAATTGTCATTCTTTCAATGTAAACACACTCATCATTAAAATGCTTGAATAATTGGGATTTTCAAAGTTCTGCAATCTTGATTGAATATTTGGAAGTACAAAGTTTTTTTCGCCAGACAATAGATTTATGTTTAAATGATATTATAAACCATTTATAGTGGCTGAGAATTATTCGAAAACTTTCTATGGGTGTCCTGGAAATATTGATCATCTTTATCGAAAAATCATCACAAATCATGGCTTATAGGCACAAATTTTCAATATAGGCAAAAAAGGCCAACTTAATTATGATGTATACAACCAAAAACCATCACAATATAATGTTTAATGCCACATACATTGACCTCAGCCTTCACTGGACTTTACTTTGATTCCACAAACTTGTTGTTTTTTTTTTTGCTTCTTTTTGACGGATATGACCATTCTTAATTCAGTGAAAGTTACTTGCGCCTGGTTAAGATCAGTGGGTGAACCTCCCTCTTGTGCGCAGAATAGCCTAAGATGACTCTATACACTCTAAGAACGAAAAGGGATTAGAACAACCAAATAAGGTGCTTCACCTTGTCACAAATACAGCTCCCGATGGGGTGCCTCGAAGCACCTTTTCAAAGGGTGCTTGGGAAGCACCCTAGGTCAAAGAACCCTGGGGAGTTTACAAGAACCCTACAAGGTTCTTCAGGGTAAGTGGTTTTGTAGAACTTTTTGGGGTTCATGGCATGAGCAAATTTAGGAAAGGGGCCTCTTATAAGGATGCTTACAAGTGGTCCCTCACTTGGTATATTGTTTATAACTTTCTTGTATTATATGGGTGTTCCATACGGTTCACAGCGAGACAATCTCACTGTCTTTCAAATAGCCTCCGATCGGTCGTCAGTCTGAAGATTACATTCATCCTCAGATAACTGATGACCATTGTGAGAGGTAAGCAAAGGAGGTGTCTTCACCTTCTCAGGACTTTATAATTAAATGGTCATGTGAGTTGGATATTCTGTATATGTATAAATTTTGCTTGCTACATTTTAGTCAGAATGTGCCTGAATTTCAGAGGACTGAAACAATTACACATGAGCTTTAAGCCACATGCATTGTAATTGAAAATGTTCTTTGAAGAGAGTAGTACATATTCAAATAAACATTATGATACATTTTGTTAATTTGATATTAAAATTATGCAAAAACAAATTTTACGAGTTCACATCTGTTATAGGTTTGGCCACATGCATAACAACTGAGAATTTACTGCAAAAGCTTTGCATTATAGATGACGCCACTTGTCCCATGTAAGATAATATCACAAGCCAGTCCATTAAAGACCTATCGTGATGTAGATTAACCCAATTACTTTACTTACCTAATTAAACAATCCCTATAAAGGTGTGCAATAAACCTAAACAGTATATTCTAACCAATTCTGTAATCTTATTTACTGTAGGTAAGACTTCCTGAGTCAGACAAAGAAATTTCTGTTTGCTCAACCAAGTCAAAATTCCTGATTCAGATTTGTTTAAAGATGCTGAGTTTTTCAGGATTACATTGGGATGGGCTGCCCATTGCACTGGGGCTGGTGAATAGTACATTTACCACTCTTGGTCATGATTTTCTGAACTGCTGGTAAATCAGCGTGGCATCTGGTTTCTGGCGGTTCTTCAATTAATGTAGCATTGCCCCTCTTGACAAGTCAGTCTGCTGTACAGGCAGGTGAGAGTAGATTAGTTGCAGATGGTGAGTTTTAGGGTCAATGGGTATCAAATTGGAATCTGGGACAGTTGCCTATTACGTCTGTGTTCAGTAGAAATGCCCACCAATTAATAAGCAGATGTGAAAGAAAGCAGCTCTGATGTAAACATTGCTGTCAGCTGCCTCACAGATACACCTTCAGCATTCCGTTGAAGCTGGCATGGCTACGCTTACCAGGATATGGGACTGGAGGCAGGTCAGTGAAGTCAGTGGTGCATCTAGGGGTAATGGCCTTCCCATAAGGCCTGAAGTTGACATAGAGGAGATAGGAAAAACCTAGAGTGCTGCCCATTCACCTCATGTAATGTTTCCTCCCCCCCCCCCCCAGGCCATTTCTAAGTATGCCCTGGGTCACCACCTCCACTGTCCCACAGCAGACCAGCTTGTCAGTTAGGCACTGCCTGGCATTTTTATGCAATAACCCAGCTACCCAATTATTTCGTAATTTTCCATATCAAGTTTCAGAAAACATGGAAGGATGGTGAAGCACCCCATGCACCTTGCAATGTGTGATGCACCTCTCGTGTGATGCACCCTATAATGTGTGATGCACCTTTTTTCCATGCACCCCTTGTTTGATGCACCAAAACGATAATGATGAACCTTGTGCACCCCAAAGGTTTTTACATCCACCTTGCAGGTGTTTCGCTCCACCCCTCGCACCTTTTTTTCTTAGAGTGTATAGTGTTATCTACGTTCCAAGTCGGGTGAAGGCACATTGGGACATCAATGAAAAAACCATTTTAACACTCCGACGGGGCACATTGGGACAGTCATGATCATGACTCACTTTGAGTCATGATCATGACTCACTTTTGCTGTCTGGCTGCACAAGGGTAGGTGCAGTCTAATTTATTATTCCTTGTATTTAAGCTCAATAGTATTGGTGATATTCATGCAAACTTTAGCTCAGTGTTTTTAGCATTGAGCAAAATTAGTAGACATTAAAAGCTTCCCAATGTGCCCCGGTTCCCCATACACTCTTAATATAAATGCTGGAATATTTTGAGAATTGTAAATTCCATCTTTAGTCAATATATCCTGCATGGTACATGTTTCACAGAGCTTATGGAAAGATATTTGTGCGACGAGAAGTTGGGCAGATACTGCTCGAAGACTGCTGGCTCATGGTGGTGGTTCAGTGCTTGTTTGGGTGTCATCCATTCCATTATGATGGAATTTTGTGTCATGTTTTGCAGAATGGGAACTTCAAGGCTGTCTCCTATCTTTGTTGGAAGAGGAAATGGTACTCTAAAAAATTTCAGACAAAATTGGTTTTTTAGATTCAAAACGGTTTTTTGAAAAACCAAATTTCAATGCAAAAAACCATTTTGAATCTAAAAAACCAATTTTGTCCTGACATTTTTTAGAGTGTACCTCAATGTAGAGAACAGCCCTGTTCATCGCACATCAAGATCTGTAAGCTGAATGGGTATTTCGCGAGTTTGTACAAGTGCTTAAATTTGCATTACATAAATTTTACTTGTAGCTATATAATGTTTTATTTCCAGGTTCCATGCTGGGCCCTCCTCACCTGTGCCCTTGGCCTCTTTGCCTACCAGACCCTTGATATTATTGATGGCAAACAAGAACGCAGGACTAACGCCAGCTCGCAATTGGCAGCATTGTTTGACCATGGCTGCGACGCTGTTTCCAATGGTAATTGCCTTTTTTTTAAATCTGATAATAGCAATGTAAAAGATGAGACCCATTTACATCTGTTTCTTAATTGAAGACATTAAGCTTCAATAGGTAGGGGAGACCGGGGCTAGTTGTCACAAATTTTTGTTCCTTCCGAGGTTTCCACAGTGGCGTCCCTATGGGGGGGCCACAGGGGGGGTACATGCCTCCCCCCATATTGTACCTTTCCCCCCCCCAGGTGCCCCCCCATATGAACTTCCTGACTTTGGCAATAGTGGGTGCTCCCCCAGAGAATTGTGTGCCCCCCCCCCCGGCTCGAGATCCCTGCCATGTTATATGACCATTACTTTGATTACTCATAAACTTGTTACTGACTCACAGCCAATCAAAAAGGATATCACTGAAAAAAAGGTTGAAACAGTGTGAAACAGACAAAATTAACGTTAGCTGGTGTCCGTCCAAATTTTGTGTAAATTTACACAAAAGTTATGCATTCTTAGACATCTAATTGATTAAATCGCACAAAAAACTGATCAAGATTGACGATTTCTTTGTCTATTTCCCAATAAAAATCTTGTATGAAATACACAAAGTTTTAGACAGACACCATCTAACGTTCGTTTTGTCTGTTTTACAGAAACCTTTTCTTCACTGATTGGAAGGTGTTACATGGAAAGTCACGTTCTTGTTGCGTAATTGTTGAGGAATCTTGGTTAAAGATACATTAATTATTGATACATGCTATTATGAATATATTTTTTGTTTCAGTATTTGTGATAATTGGGATGTGCATAGCCATGAAGCTGGGCAACCAACCCTACTTGATGTTCTTCCAAGTTATAACTACCAATTTGTTATTTTACGCCTGCCATTGGCAGACCTATGTTTCAGGGACATGCAAGTTTGGCAGGTTTGTTCTTTCTGTCTTGATATTTTTACGTGCGATACTGGTATTAGTCTCAAGACAAAGCTGGGGATCGAAAGGAGTGAACATTTAATATCCCAGGGGGGGGGGGGGACTGAGAGTTTAAAATGAATAATGTCTTGCTCACTTTTGGTGAAATGAATAAATTCTTATTGGCAGTCCTGAAATAAATAATTCTGCTAGGGGTATTTCTTAACAAGGTGTTGCTTGATTTTGGAATGAACGTTCAGGGTTTTTGCACGCTTGAAATGAATAATTACTAGGGTGGTCTAAGAACACCTTCTTCTAAATTTCTCTAATTTGAATCTGGCTTTGTGATCTTATATAGATAGAAGGCATTTTGTAAAAAATTCAGCAAAATCAATTAATATTTAGAGGTGGCACAAAGCCATTGAAGTTTAACATGCGATTGGCCATCTGCAGACCTCAAAATCATTGATATATTTGCAATTCTTGCAATAACAGCAAATTATTTCGATCAAATAACCTTTTTTAGCCGATGCCCAGGCCATTAGCAATACAAGATATGTGAAGTAACTTACTTGCCATAGGCGGATATATGTTCACCACCAAGAGTCCACCAGGTGGATTTGTCAATGGAAATAAGGAAACATGTGTGAAGACACATCATCAAAGTTTGTGCACTTTTGGGGAAACCCTGGGCTAAATTTAGACATGTTTGGGAAATGTCAGTGTGACCTTGCTGCAGCTGAGATTCCCAGAAAAGGCCACAACTGCATTGTGGCTCTTTTCATGGAGCAGAGGAGATCTTTTAGAGCTGCCAATAGCACAGATCATCTGTCAGATGGTTAAATAAATATGATAGACAGACAGAAGATCTGTAGACAGGTATATAGGTAGAAAGGCTATGAAAGAGATCAGACATGAAGGAACTTGCAGCATTGAATTGAAGCTGTCAATGGAATTCTCATCAACTCCTCAACAAATCTCATTTAAAAATCCCACTATCTAGCAAAACATATTATAACTACAAATATCGGCTATATTTTTTTCTGAAAAAAATTTTCTTGTTTTTAGTATGTCCAGGATGCCCAATACAGTCACTGATATTCTTTTTGACTTACAAGGTTTCGTAGCAGGTCAGCATATTATATGTATGACATAGGTCAATTATCAAGCATTTTTTCATAAAAATAGGCACATATTTCACTTTCAATGAATAATAAATCAAAAATAACCCCCAGATATTACTTTGCCATGCCTACTTTATCATATTCTAGAAAAACGCAAAAAGGTATTCACCTCTTAGAAAGACCTTGGATATTGACCGATTTTTAAGTTGCACGAATGAGGAATTACATTATAAGCTTCAAAGGCTTTGTAGTCCAGTCCCCTCTAAATATTAACCGAATTGGCTGAAATTTTTGCATGTGTATGTTTTACTTATGTGGTCATCAATTTCTACTTTCAAATTGGGGGTTTTAGGAGATTTGATGTTTCCCATTAAAATGTGGACCACCCTAATAATTACTGCCGCCATTAGCGTTAAATAAATAATTTCCCGCCAAATAAAACTCCCAGCACCCCCACCTGGAAGTTAAATGGTCACCCTCCAATGTGGCCGCCAATTTGAGAGTACTACGTGATGATAGAAAACTTCAAAATCTGCTTCTGTTTGTTTTCAGATTGGATGTAACAGAGGGCCAGTTTGGTGTTATGTCTCTCTATGTCATCAGTGCACTTTTAGGAACAAATATTTGGGAGTACAAGGTATGGCGTAACAAGTAAATAAATTTCTGAGTCGGGTAGCAACTACCGTATGGTGCCCTATTTTCGTCAGGGTCCTATTATCGTCACTTTGAAGCAATGTACCCTAATTTAACCAAATTTTGTGAAGGTGGGCAAAAAATTCACGATTCTTAAAGTAAAATCTCTGTTGCTTACATTTATCCATCTACGGCATTAATGACTCTATTGACAACTCCACAATAGCTTCCTGAACTTGGAGTGGTCAAAAACACAATATTTTTTATAATTTTGAGACAAAATTGCCCTGAGCAGGCCTAGCTTCCTCTGATTTTTAGACCCATCTTTATGCCTCTGTTGCACTTAGTAAAAAAGTGAAAACGATGCAAGTCTCAGAAATGAGGGACAAACTAAGTAATCAAATTTGTTTTTAGAAACACAAAATGCATGTTGGACTTATTGCTAATTTACAGTGTGATTTTGAAATCTGATGGAATTGGGACACCCTAACTGATGATAATAGGACCCTGTCATAATGACTTTGCAATGGATAACTGCTCTCAAAACCCTGTAAAGTGGTGCATGCCATCTCTTCTTCTGAAAATTTTTGCTAAACAATATTTTTGTGTGCTGGAAGTGAATAGACAATTTGTCATAGTGATGGTATAGCACTGATATTATTTTAAAGGGAACAACTGACGAAAATAGGGCACCACACGGTAGCAAGTATAGGCCTGCAATATATACTACATAGTGCAACAACGTGGCAGCACAGTACATGCTGTGCATGAATTGGTGTTTGACCCAAACATTGGCTTGGAGAAAGCACAATGTCATGTTTCAGAAAAAGTCAATTCACATATAACCGAATTACTGTCAGCTACAGAAAAACCCACTTAGAACTTTGTATGTAGTCACTGTGGACAAAACTTTGAAATAACTTTGTTATTGACTAACAGCCGCCAAAGTTTCAATGTGAGTTGGCAAAAAATTCTGTGTTGACATGGCCATAGGAGAATTTCTCTTACCTTCTTTTGTAAATTAGTATCCTACGATTTGTTCTGTTAGCCATTCCAAATAATAGATATCCCATGCAATATAGATATAGTCCATGAACAATTCCGTATGGATAAATGGATGCTCATTGCTCAAACGTTCCAATCATAAATTCTTGGGCAAATACTTCCTGGCTCTGTCACATATTCTTATGATCTGACAGCGTTTTAAGGGGCCCTATTACAAAATAGCAAGCTGGATTATCCTGTTTAGCATTGTTTGGCACTGACTGTTTATTGTAATCAACTGTTTCGAACCTCAGTTCAGTGGAGGGCGCCAATGTAACTGTGAATTCCATATACATGTATGGTTGTGGGATCATGAATATAGAGGTTGGTGATTCCACAGGAATGTTCTAGTTTGGGTCAGAGTCAAAGGTCAAGGTCAAGTCGAGGGTAGCTTGAGAGGGAAAATATCAGATACAACCAGTCAGAAGCAGTGGCTCAACTACCATGGGGGCTGGCTAGGGCTGCCCTACGGGCCCCCACCCCTCAAGGGAGGCCCCCACTCCCAAAGTGGGGTAAAATTAAAAGCAAAAAAAAAACTTTTTTTAATTTCATTTGGGGTCAGTCATGGATGAATTAGCATTGTATCTGCATTAATTTCTAAAGAACTGACACATCAAATATAAGACAACTAAGTAACCAAAAACTCAGAAGTGGGGCCCTGGGGCCCTTTAAATTCTCTAACGTCAGTTTGATACAATTACAGAATATAATACATTATTGGTCCAAAAAATTCCTTTAGGGGCCCCCCACAGATAAAAAAAAATATAAGCTTTCTTTCAAAAGAAGGGACGCATCAAACAAAAATTGAAAGAGGTGGCCCAGTGGCTCAACTACCTGAAAATGTTGGAGAGTTATGTGGCGACCCTGGAGTCTTATAACATGAATGAGGTGTTAGTGGGGGCCCTTTAAAGTAAGTCTATAAGTCAGGAAGGCAGAATTATATATCTGAAAATTGTTGGATTAATTCGGGGGCCAACAGAATCTTTCGCCATGAATGAGGTATTAGTGGGAGCCCTTCAAAGTATTAGTCCAAAAGTGAGGCAGGGCCGCGCGCGCGCAGAATTATGTGTCTGAAGAATGTTGGAACAGTTTGGGGGCCACCGGAGTCTTTCAGCATGAATGAGGTATCAGTGGAGGCCCTTCAAAGTAAGTCTAAAAGAGAGGCAGGCAGAATTATGCATCTGAAAAATATAATGTTGGAGCAGTTCAGGGGGACCCGGAGTCTTTCATGAATGAGGTGTGACAAATTCAGGCAGTCAAAATAACTTAAATAAGTATCTCAGAAAAATGTATTTCTGGGGCCAGAGAAGTTTGTGAAATGAATGAGGCAATATATAAATTTTCAGTCTATGTCAATTTGGTCTGTTACTACTTTGTAAGCTGTTATTATATGAATAAAATTTGAAGCGTGGCCTTGATCAGACATAATTGCAATTAGCAAAGGGCACAATATAAAATCAATCAAACACAATAAGGGTGATGGAATTTAAATTGGTGCTTTTTAAATGTAATTTTAATGTAATTGTAAAATGTAGCTACAAGTAGTTAAAGGTAGGAGGTGATTCACAGGTAGCCAAAAGGTGTGAAAGGGGAAAGTAGTTGCTGATTCTTCCTTCCTGTTAGGGTAGCCATACTTTATTTTGGGTTGTACTGTACTTCTCAATCTACCCTGGCACCTAATTTCACATAAATCAGACAGAAATTAGCCAATGATATATTTAGCTGAAACAAGAATATAAGATTTGTCCAATGAACCAACATAAATTTTCAACGGATGATCAGCCCTACTAAATGACGTCCGATGGCGCGGGTAGGGGCCCCCAGCCTTCCTGATCCTACGGGCCCCACAACCTCTAGTTGAGCCCCTGGTCAGAAGCAGCCTGAGTGATGATGTCACCACGACGTCACAATATCACAATACATAGAGGAGAGTAAAAAAAAACGCTCCCCCTAAGGGATATCATACTTGAATATCAGGATGATAATCACCGTTAAGTGTATAGCTAGTATACGTGTGTCCATTTCATTCACTGGTAATTATTGCAATGCTCCAGGACAAACATTTGGGTGAGATTTGGGGTCGCAAGACTTGTTTCTATTTTATTTGTATAATTTATATTTAATCTGTTGAAGGTGATTGTTCTGGCTATGGTCCTGTTGAATGAGTTTATTACTTTACTCCTGGTTGGATTGTCATGGTGACTACCACCAGTGAGGTTTCTAGAGTATAGCGCGGGGCATCCAGCCCCCCTTAACTTCGCGATGTTATCTGACCTACTTTTTATGGTTGATTATTTGAATGCGTATGCAGTCAGGAAGGGATCGCTTCACTCTACTCATAAATTATATACACTCATGATCAAAATGCTGGAATAATTTGGATTTTCAAGCTGTCAGAACTTCAAAGTTCTAAAATTGGCGATTGAATGTGAGGAATTGCAAAGAGTTGTTCCTCAGACATGAGATTTATGTATAAATGATATTATAAACCATTTTTATTGGCTGAGAATTATTTGAAAATCACCAATTTTAGAACTTTGAAGTTCTGACACCATGAAAATTCAAAATATTCCTGCATTTTGATCTCTTTGATCAAGAGTGTAGTGATATATTTTATTTGTGTATTAGTTCTCCTTCAACCTAGTGTCCTACTATCTCCCAGTATAATGTTCATGTTGGAGTAACCTGAAATACACACTAATCAGAAGAAAAAATAAGAAATATGATAACATACATGTTTACAAGTAATTGTCTCTTTTCAGACGCCAGTCACGGGATTGGCACTAAAGACATACCCTCTCCTAGTGAGCGCTGCTGTAACACTAAAGTCCTGGCATCTTTACTTTACTGTCATATTTGCCGAGGGCTGGGTGGGAAAAAATGGCTCCACATTTGGTGTAAGTGGATCGTCTCTGATAATTTATAATTCATTACAATTGAACTTCATCTCTGGGTCTCAATTATCAAGTTCACTGTTGTAATTCTTTTCAGAATTGCATTAAATACGATGCAAAGGCTCTATATCCATTGGTCTATCCTCACCAGTGGCGGATACAGGGGAGGGGCCTAGGGGGCCCGCCCCCCCCCCCCTAGACCATCAAGATTAATAGTACATTTTCAAGAAAAATTGCGATAACGCGGGCCCGGGTATGAAACACGTCCGGCCCCCGCCTAGACCGTCTTGTCTGGATCCGCCACTGCTAACTGTTGCAAATTCCAGTTATTTCCATGCAGTGCCCCTTAAAAAAGTTTTGGATTTTCGGAATGAAGCTTGAAAACTAAAAGTGCACGATTTTAGAGTAATGTAAGAAGAACAGTTTAAGGCAAAAAACGAAAAATTCTATTTGCTGAATTTTTAGTTATGTCCATTTTAAGGTTTTGGTTTATCACACTCTTTTTTTCAGGCTGAAATGGGGGGGGGGAGGATAGAAGGCCGGTAAATCGGGTAGAGGTAATTTAATGAGATAGATGTTAATGTGACAACATTATTCTTCAATTTCCATGACCCTCATGCTTCTGTTAGACAAGTTTGGCAAAAAATTGTGTGCAAAGTGTGACAAACACATGGGACTGCATGGCAGCTAGCAAGTTTGTAGCATAACAAGATGGTCTCTGTGTTTCTGCAGTATGTTTTATGATATGTAGACCAAGATGACTAAATAAAACCTTATATATGAATATCTCACAACAGTTTACTGAATATATACTAAAACAAAGGTTCCTTTTTCTGCTGCCATTTGCCAGTGAGAATTTATTTATCCCCCACGAGTGACGTCATGGAATGACTACCGAGCTCTGCAATGGAGGGATGCTCCTGGCATTCTTATACATGTAGCTCCCCTTGTTCATCAAACAGGTTGCTATATTTTATACAAGCATGCATATATTTCCTTCACACTTCTGCCATGATTTATAACTCGCTATCACAATTCAGATGAATAAGCGTTCATGGTGACTGACTGTGTCAACACCACATCTTTCATGAAGAGAGCAATGATTATTGTCAAATGGGTCAGATTTATGACAACTGTTCTACTGCTCCTTCACTTAGCATTGCTCTGATACACGTCACTGCCAGGTATTGGTCACTGCTGCATTTATACACATCATTAGAAGTCCTATGAGTCAGTGAAAGGGCCACCAGTTTCAATGGTAAAGATTCAAGCAACAGCTTTAGTGACCTCATTGATGCTCTGAAACCAGTCATTTGTAAGCACTCGAAGTTCGTCTACTGTAAGTGTCTTAATTTGTTCCATCCTTGCTCTTATCTCAACCTATACATGTTTTTGTGTGTGTGTTCAACCATATAAATGTTTTATTGTAAAATCACATTCAATTTTTAAAAAATTGTCAAGTTAACAAAGATGCACATTCTGTTAGTCTGGATGAGTAAATCGGTCCATTTAAGAATGTTTCTTTGCCTGCAGGACATCAGAAACCCACAAATCTTACTGGATTGAAGGTCTTCAAAGACTACATTTTGTCTTAGAAACGTTATGAAACTATTCTAATGGGGCTTAACTAGTTCAAATATGGTCAAAATGTTCAAAACATGCTACAGAATCAATTCAGCAAGGCTGCAAACATGCTTATTACGATATCATGCAGTCAAATGTGTTTGTCACATTCTGTACTCAGGTTTTTGGCTAAAGTTGTACAACACAAATATAATGATCATGGAAATTGAAGAATAATGTTTCTAATTAATATCCATCTCATTTAATTACCTCTATACCCGCTTTACTTGCTTTCTATACCTCCATTTCAGCAAAATGAGAGTTTGATAAAACAAAATCTTAAAATTGACATTACTAAAAATTCTCCTAATATTCGCGTAAGCGAATGGGCGGCGAAGCCGCCCATTCGCGAAACGCGAACTTAGCGCAACAAGTGCCTGAAATGTTGTTGTTGTTGACTGTTTCACTGACCTGGTTTGGTCAACCGCCTGGACCTGCGATGCGAGTCATTCGTCAGCTCCAGATTTAGTTTCGTAGGAACTTACATAACTTAAATTTATCATTCCAATGTATCGGAATATTTTCATTATGATGTTATAATCACTCCTTAGTGCGTAATAAGTGAATTTCAGAGGAAAAAGTGTCAGTTTTCTGAATTTTCTTCAAGAAACATCGGCGATAGTTTCCGTCATTTTCCGCCAGATGGCGTCTGGTGTTGTGCATGCTACTGTGGCGATCCTGTGGTTTAGTTAGTTAACTAGATTTCTTCTTTGTGCAGTGAGTTTTTATCGCACATATGAGTTTTTGATGTCGTTTTAAAGCTCTTGAAGAGATCTAAATGATGCAGGTAGGCCTACTACATAAAATCAGGCTCACGCGAATCTTTGGCTGTGCCAACTATATATTATAATTTTTTCGTGTTTGTCTTTTAAAATTTCGAAAAAGCAGTGTAATTTTTAATGCAGTCAATGAAGTAATTATTCGTAACTTGTATGCCATTTCATCATTTAAAACGTTGTTCTTAAATTCTTTCCTTTCAGGAAACCAGCGTTCTATCTCCAATTTTTCCCATATCCTTCGTGGTGGCAGCAGCGTACTCAATTTGCAAAAATTCCATTTCAAATATTTATGAAAATCGTCCATGTCTCTACTTATTCAGTTTTGGCATTCCAATGGCAAAACTTACAATCAAGCTTCTGGTAGGTTTCAATTTTAAAGAGTGACATCCGCAAACAGATTGGTAAACAGGCGATCAAGTCAAGTTACTTATTTAGTTAGACAATTTCTTTCCTGAAAGTAATGTGTCCATGCATTTATTCTGATTGCGTAAAAATCATCAAAGATTTTTCTTCTAATTCAGGTAGCAGACATGACAAAGAGTCCTATGAGTTTTTGGGACTCGGGAATGATTGGCCCTCTGCTGCTATTTTTCAACCAATGTTGCGACTGCTTCATACGGGAGTACATTGTATTGTGGATGTCTTTTGTAAGTGTTGATGGAAGTTGTTCCTTTGGAATTAATTGCTGTTGTGTAATTAAGGTTTCTTTTTTTAACCATCAAATTCTTGCTCAGTTTCGGTGAAAAAAAATAAATTCTTTTTGGCAGTCTTGAAATATATACATTTCTGCTAGGAGTATTTCTTCATAAGGTTTGCTTGATTTTGAAATAAATATTCAGGGACCGCACACGTTGAATAAATAATTACTGCCAATGCTACAGCCCACCATGAAATAAATAATTCACCATTAAGGAAATATCCTTGTGAATATTAAATGGTTGCCCCTTAAGACAATACATATAAGAAAATTATTAAATTTAGCTGAGCGAATTGCTTTTTAGTGGATGTCATAAATTGGTGATTGAACAAAATGTATTTTGACAATACATAATTTGAAACTTTGTCTTGATAAGTCACTGATTTCCCTTGCAGATTTATTGTGCATGTGACTTGTTGCGATATTTTTACCTGGTTATAAAAGACATCTGTGGTTATCTCCAAATTTGCTGCTTCAAAATAACGGTCCCTAAAAAATCGGAAATGAGGTATGTTCCTGGAATTTATGTAACTTTCGTTCCCTCTTGATACGGCTTCAAGGATTTTTTGAAGTCCAAAATATAAATAAATGCTTTGACATATCTTCGATGTAACTTGGTAATAATTACTGCTTTTGTAGATTTGAGGGAACCATCAAAAGACATTTAGTGTAACACTTTATAATTTATAAGATTGTAATTCAGAAAGATGAAATAGGGGTGACTGAGGCAAGTTGTGCCAAAGGGTAAGTTGTACCAAAGGGTAAGTTGTGCCGTCCACTGGTTGGGTGAAATGAAGAACTGGGTTTACAAAGAAGGCAATGCCACCCATGTATACACACCTGGTCAACAACATTGTGCACCAAGAAAAAACTGCCAAATATAATGCTACGAAAAGCTGCACTCATAAATTCAATTTTGTAGTTGAAAACTTGAAGTATCGAGGCCTGATTTCTTGTTTCTTGCTATTTGGTATTTGGTATTTGTCATAAAATTATGTCCCTCTGGTAGGAGAGTTATATCTAGACATCTGTGAACATTGTTAGATTTAATATTGCACTGTTGGTTTATTTTTGACAACCAGTGTTCTCCAGAAAATCAATTTGGGGTAAGTTGTGCTGTTTTGATCGCCGTTTAATTTGAATCAATATATTTTGGTCTGAATGCTACGTAAAGCCTAAACATGTTTCATGTAACATATAAGTCATATTATGAGGTTATACCATGGGTAGGTGCAGTACATCCCCGGTATACTCCCAGAGACCCCAGTATATTCCCGAGACCCGAAGGGTCGAGGGAATATACTGGGGTCGAGGGGAGTATACGGGGATGTACTGCACCTACCCATGGTATGACCTTTTTATCCCATGTCTAGGCACATTTTCAAAATAATATCAAACTTTTACTTATAAATAAATGTATTATAACTGCTTTATTATAATTCTAGCTTGAACTGACAATTCTTGTTTCAGTAATATTTTTATTACGGAAAGAGTTTTTAAGATATCGCCTTAAAATTTTGCATCAACAACCTTTGGGATATGACAGACAGGACTGATGGAAATAATAGAGCTGGTGTAATTGGATCCTGAGATATAAAATTAAACGGCCATGAAACTTAAAAAACACGTTGACTCAAATTTGTAATTTTACGCTTGAACTGAAAATTCTTGTTTCACTAATAATTTTTTGTTGGCAAGAGTTCTTAAGATATTGATGTGAAATTTAGGATCAATAACCCTTGGAATATGATGGAAAGGACTGAAGAATATCATAGAGCTGCTGTAATAAGATCTAGAGATACAAAATTAAACGGCCATGGAACTTTGAAATACATTGACTTAAATCTGTAATTTCACGCTAGAACTAAAAATTCTTGTTTCAGTTTTAATTTTTTGGTGGCAAGAGTTTTGGAGATATCGTCTTGAAATTTTGGATTTGATATCTATACTATATTTATAACATTATCTGCTAATTTTTATACATCTGGGATGATTAGATTCAGAGAAATAAAATAAAACGGAAGTGGAATGCAGAAAAACGTTTCCGAAATAAATGAACCACAGTGCTGAAACTATACCAAAAAACCAAATTTATTGCTATAACTTACTCATGTGTTGTGAAACATTGTCTAAAACAATATTAGAAAATAAAAAGGGGTCCTCATCTCGACGGAAATTTATATAAATCAGTATTTGTACAACTAAGTCATTTCAGAAAAATTAAACAAGTTTTACGAAAATCGCATTGGACATTTTTCTATACAAAATAGAAAGTTGAAACTGCGTAAGTCTAATGCACTATTTTTTTCCGGATCTAATACTTCAAACCGCTTCTTTCTAACCCCAATACATCCCTTGCAAATTGCAAAAGAGACGCCGATTTTTGTGCTTGCAAAATTACAAGAAAAGATGATGAGCAGCAGCAGAGATTGTGACGCTATACTGAATTTGAATTTTTGTGTGTCTAAATGCAGCTCTCTCATTGGCTGTTTTCAGTATATTCCCTGCAAATTAGGGAGTATACTGGTCAGGTGACATATACTGCTTTTTCTCCCCGATACTGACTTTTTCCCTGCTGTATTGCCCAGGGAAAATCACAGTATCGGGGAGAAAATGTGCCTAGACATGGGATAATTATAGGTTATCCCATGGCTTGGACAGTATTTCCCTGATATTGTAACCAGAGACTCAGTATTTTCCCGAGACCCGAAGGGTCAAGGGAAAATACTGGTCGAGGGTGACAATATCAGGGAAATACTGCCCAAGCCATGGGATAATCTTTTTATCCTATGTCATATCTTCCCCCTTAATGCCATATTTCCCCTCTAAATGCCATATTTTCCCTCTAAATTTAATGTCACATTTTCCCTCTAAATTCCATATTTTCCCTCTAAATTCCATATTTTCCCTCTAAATATCATATTCCTCATTTTACCATATCCTCCCTCATTTTGCCATATCCCCCCTCATTTTGCAAAATCCTCCCTCATTGTGCCATATCATCCCTCATTTTGCCATATCTTCCCTCATTTTGTCATATTTTCCCTCGTATCCTCCCTGATTTTTTTATATTTCCCAGGGAAAAACACCAGTATCAGGGAAAAAAGTGACCTTGTCATGGGATAATTTGATTTATCCCATGTCTTGGCACATTTTCTCCCTGATACTGTGTTTTTCCCTGGGCAATACAGCAGGGAAAAAGTCAGTATAGGGGAGAAAAAGCAGTATAGGTCACCTGACCCTGTATACGACGTTTTTTCCCTGTAATTACAGGGAATATACTGAAAACAACGAATCAGAGAGCAGTATTCAGACACACCCACAGAAAGTCTGTATAGCGTCACATTCTCTGCTGTTGCTTTATGATCTTTTGTTGTAATTTTCAGAGTACAAAAAACGACCACTCTTTTGCAATTTGCCACTGATCTATTAGGGCTAGAGAGAAACGGTTTGAAGCATTAGATCCAGAAGAAAATAATACATCAGATTAAGGCAGTTTTTACTTTCTCTTTGGTATAGAAAATTTTCCAAAGCGATTTTCGGAAAATTCACTAAGTCTTTCCAAAATGACTTTGTTGAACAAATACTGATTTACAAAAAATTATGTCGTGATGAAGACCCCTTTTTATTTTGTTATATTGTTTTAGACAGTATTTTGCAACACATGACAAAGTAATAATGTTAAAATCAATTTATTGGTATTATTCTGGACGCGAGGGATAACGAGAGGATGAGTTTGATGCAGCATTTATTTCACACAACCAAGTAGACGTTGATCGACGATTGATCGGTAAATCTGTATACAAGAGAAATAAACATTGTCACCATAATGTCACAAAAAGATATGTATACATGTACCAATGTAATATTATCATAAGATTGTCATTTAATTAATTGAAGAACTGAAGGGAGTTATCACATTATACCATCAAGCATCTTATGAGCATGGTCATGCTATAAAGGAAACTTACAACAATGTGCTGCAATGAAATTATCCCAGATCCAGATTCCAAGTCAGTCATTAAATTTCTTATCTAAAAATTCAAATAATAACACTAAATTTCTACTGCTACCAAAAAATGATTTATGAAATATAAATATGTACAAATGAACAAGCTAATAGATCTACACTAAGTAATAATTAAATACAACATACCTTTTAACATAAATTGGTGTCATGATAATGCATTTCTGCACAGCTAGTAACTCTTCATATTGACTTCTAATGTTCAAGTGACACTACATTTGTGACACATCCTACTACAGTTTGCACACAATGTAAAAAACAAAGAACAACTGTGACTGACTTGGTGTCGCATTAATGTGTTTCACACTTTAAACAATTTCTGTACAATGGACAACATAGTGCTTCTCAATGAGAAACTCAACACTCCCACCTTGAAACATGTTTCAACATAACAATCAAACCTGTGAATGACATTCAATTAAGTATTAATATGAAGTTATAGAATTCAAGAATGATTATAAACAGTTCAATCAATTGGAAACAAAACAATTTAGATCTACACTCACAATGCATTTATGAACATTCAAAATCAATATGTACAACAGGCCAATATAAATGGCATAAAAAATCAAGATATTGTCATACTGTTACACAATTACTCTCCTTCAATAAAGACCACTTTTGTCACAGGTCTGACCAGCTGACTGGTTCTTGTCTTCAACCTTACAGATCTGACCAGATTATCTCTGCCAACAATAGCTTCAGTTACAATGGCAAGTGGCCACAATCCTCTGGGAGTTAAATCATCCACAATTAATACAATGTCTCCACATTTCAGATTTTTTGTTTTGTCAAACCATTTACGTCTTTTGGTCAGCTCAGGGACATACTCCTTCATCCACCTCTTCCAGAATTGTTCAGCAAGGTGCTGGACATACTTCCAACGTCTCTTGTACATGGAGCTTTGATCAAAGACACCAGGAGGAGCTACTGGACCATGCCTCATCAATAACAAATGGTTTGGAGTCAACGCCACAGGTTCATCACATTGATCACTGACTTTTGTAATTGGCCTACCATTGACTATGCTTTCAACCTCAGCAAACAGAGTTAACAAAATGTCATCAGTTAACCTTGAATCAACCATAATTCCACTGAGGACCCTTCTGATTGTACGAATTGCTCTCTCGTATATTCCACCCCAATGGGAGGCATGGGGAGGATTAAAGTGCCATTCAATGTCTAAGTCAGAACCATATTTTCTAATTTTGTCAACATTCATTTCCTGCAAACATTTAGACAATTCAGACCTGGCCCCTACAAAGTTGGTACCATTATCACTCCAAACTTTCTCAGGCTGCCCCCTTCGGGAAACAAACCTTCTAAAGGCATTGAGAAAAGACTGTGTGTCCATCCCTTCAAGTTTTTCAATGTGAATGGCCCTAGTAGTGAAACATGTGATTATACAACCATATCTCTTCACACTTGACCTTCCTAACTTGACCAAAAATGGACCGAAGCAGTCTATGCCTACAAAGCTAAATGGTGGCTTATCAGGAGTCAACCTTTCAGGGGGGATATCAGCCATTCTTTGAACACATGGAGAACCATAAAGTTTTCGACAACTGACACATTGAAACTTCACCTTCTTTATGACTACTCTAGCCTTTGTCAACCAGAATTTCTCTCTTAGCACACTCAAGGTCCACTCCACACCGAGATGAGCTCGATTGTGGATCTCTCTAACAATTACTTCAGCGATTGAATGAGTGTGTGGAATTATGACCGGATGTCTATTGCCTACTTCAAGATCAGCATGTCTGAGACGACCACCGACACAAAGCAAACCATCAGAGTCTAAGATTGGAGACAGATCACGAATTGCACTTGACTTCCCAACTGGTTTGTCCTGCCTTAGATCACGCAGCTCATTCTTAAAAGAAAGAGACTGTACTCGTTTGATGACTAGAAGTTCTGCAGCTCGAATATCTGACACAGACAAATAATTGGAAGACGCTTTCTTTGACTTCAACACATCCACAAACTTCATCAACCAGCCAACTGCTCTCTTCAGTCTATTCCAGCTGGAATAATGCTGAATCAGAGCATCAACAGGATGCGACTCAGTAGTCTCAGTGACACATGAAACAACAGAAGAAGATCCAACAGCACCTTGTGATTTAACTTCAGGATCATTTGACTGCAAAGGTGCTATGGGAACAGGATCACCCCAATCAGACTTGTGTTTGAGCAATATCTCAGGACCGGAAAACCATTCTGACAACTTCAGACCCTCTGGACTCACACCTCTGGATACAATATCAGCTGGATTACTAAATCCTGGAATATGACGCCACTGCAAAGGACTAGTATGTCTGCGGATTTCTCCCACCCTGTTGCCAACGAATACATTGAAACGCTGAGTCTCATTTCTAATGTACTGTAAAACCACTGTGCTGTCACTCCAAAATGTTGATTCACCCAAGAGAAGACGCAACTCCTTCCTATAGACATCATCCATCCTAACTGCAAGTACTGCAGCCTGCAACTCTAACCTGGGGATTGATAAAGATTTCAATGGAGTAACCTTGCCTTTTCCACCGAGAAATGCAACATGAATTTTGCCATCTTTGTTCACGCACCTTAAATAAGAACAAACCCCATAGGCTCTTTCACTTGCATCACAACAATGATGAATTTCAAAATGAGCATCACTAAATTCCCTGGGAATCAAACAACGCGGAATTTGAATTTCCTTCAAAGAATCCAACGACCTAACCCACCGATGCCAACGCTGTACCAGCTCACTGGACACCTCATCATCCCAGGAGTACTTAGACCGTGTAGCATCCTGAAAGATCATCTTGCCTGTGATTATAACTGGACTGAGAAACCCCAACGGATCAAAGACAGAAGAAACCATTTGCAGAATCGATCTCCTCGTCACCTTGGTTTCAACTGGAAGAGTAACATCAAAATACATGAAATCTAAACCAGGATTCCATTTAACACCAAGAGCCTTTCTACCATAATCCTGATCGAAACTCTTGACCTCTATGGCTCTATCTGACTCAGGAACATGTAGCAATAACTCTTCATCATTTTATAATGAATTTGGTAAGATTGAACCCACCGTCGGACAACAATGACTTAGTACCATCTATGGCTGTCTTGGCTTCATCTCTGCTTGCAAATGAGCACAGACAGTCATCAACATAAAAAGAGTGCTGAATAACATCTGACACCAGTTCAGAACCATGAAAGTCATCAATTGTTCGCCTCAATGCATAGGTCGCTGCACTTCCAGACCAAATTCCACCAAAAACATGAGAAGTCATTCTGAAATGATCAACATCACCGAGGTCATTGAACCACAGAAACCTAAGATAGTCCCGATCCGTCTCTGGCACTCTGACCTGATAGTACATCTTTTCCACATCCGCCATGACTGCAAACTCAAACAATCTAAATCGGAGAAGAACATGAAGAAGTTTATTGTTGAAGTCTGGGCCTTGAAGGCACTTATCATTCAGTGACTCACCAGCATACTTGGACGCACAGTCGTACACAACCCGCAGCTTGCCAGGTTTGTTTGGTGATATCACTGCATGGTGAGGCAAATACCACACATTAGAAGACCTTAAAACATCAAACAATGGAACTTTCTCAGCACGACCACCAGCTAGCAACTTCTGAATTTCTAAATTGTACTGATCAAACAATTCCCTCCGATCAAGACTGACTTTGAGAGACTTCAAACGAGAGACGGCAACCGACAGATTACTTGGAAATGCGCTATTCTCCCTAAATGGAATAGGCAGAACATAATGACCATCATGAAATTTTCCTTCTTCATCCCACAGCTGGACCACTTTTCTATCCTCAACAGACCAAGATTTTTCTTCCAGCCAACCATCATTTTCAATGGACCATAACTTTTGCACAGAATCTTCTACACTGTTGGTGGTAATGAAATGCGACACGACATTTTTGCTGACTGGACCAGAGCAAGGTGTTGGGCCATTTAGAGACCATCCCAGAAGTGTTTTGACAGCAAAAGGATCTCCAGCTGGACCACGCCTACTCTCGAGGGGAATTAATGCTTCTGAATGGTCCTGCCCAATCAAGATTTCAACATTTGATCCGTTTCTAACAAGTGGCACATCACACAAATGTGGGAATTTACTCAAGTCAACATTTGGAACTTTAACCGGAATGTCATCTACGACATACACACATGACAATTTCATAGCTTCAGCCCCATCTGAAGACACAAGATTCAAATTAACCATTTCAGTTTGTCTACTTTCATTTGATCTATTGAGCGTACTCAAGCTGTACTGCACGGCACTGCCTTTTAGACCCAAAGAATTTGCCAGCCTACGAGTACAAAAGGAGTTAGTCGAAGCACAATCAAGCAAAGCTAGTACATCCATTCTATCATTAACCTTGACAGTTACAACAGGTACATTTACACAAGTATTTGAATTACTATTTGCATGTACATTAGCATTCATTGCATTTACACTGTTTCTTATACCTGTAGCCGATGATGTTTGATGATTACGAGGTCTCTGATCGACATGGATATATTTCGTATGTTTCTGTCCGCAGCCTGGTACACTGCATGTGCTTTGCTTACGACAGTCCGCGACCTGATGATTCCCAAGCAAGCAATTCTCGCATAACTTGTGGTCTTTCACGAATTTGAGACGCTCATGTGGTCTCATGTCTTTGAAGACTTGGCAGCTGAATAGACGATGATTTTCACCACAAGCCTTGCAAGGCCACACACGAGAAGACACTCCTGAAGAACTATACGGCATCCGCACTTGCGTAGAAAACGATGAACCACCAGATTTTACAGTGGGTTTCGGTTTCGGAGTAGATCCAACATTTCCGTACACTGGATCATTCGCACCACTGGCCCTTTTGAGGACAAACTTCTCAAAATCCTCCAATGGCGGATACTTGTCATGTTTTTCCTTAAAGTCCAGGGCGATATCTCTCCATTTGTTCCTGATATAAAATGGCAAGCGCTTCATAACATCAACAATGAACATTTGATTGTCAACTTCTGCTAACCTTTCCATGCGGCTTAGCACTGCCTTACAGTTGGAAATTTCATCAGCAAGTTGCAAAAGCTCTGTATTTGATTTTGCCTCCTTGCCAAAGCGAACAGTTTTTACGACAGTGTCAAATATGAGATGGTTATCCCCAAATCTGCGCTTCAAGATATCACGAGCCTGCTTGTAACCCTGGGCACCCCCAATGAGTGCACAGTTGCGTATCGCTTCTTTAGCTGGACCAGTGGTATACTGCAGTAGTCTTGTCAATTTGACGGATGGCTCCTGCCTTTGCCTATCAACATGCTCATCAAATACTGCGAAAAAGTTATGGAAATTCATTGGATTTCCATCAAAGGCTTCGAGTTCCACCTTTGGCATGTTTATAGCACCAAGAAGATCTGAATGGGAATACTCCGCACTGCCAGACTGAGATGATGGTGTTGCATCTTTCTGAGCAGTTTGTGAAGCAAGCCATTGCTTAATTTTCGTGAGAGCATCTACATATTTACACTGAGCTTCATCAAAGTAAGTTTCTTCTGAATCGCATAACTCAGCATTTTCCTTAATCAGTTCCATATATTCACTGTGCACCTCTTCGAATGATGCAAACTTTGCCTTCAACGTATCAATGCGATTTCGAACCTCTTCTACTTTATCTTCAACAATGAATCGATTGACGTTGTTTATCTCACGTGACAATGCAGACTTACGGCCAGTTCTCGACTTTTTCTTTTCTTCTGCCATGATGGTATCGTTCAGTGATGTCTTGGGATGGGATGTCCTTCAAAGGTTGTCCTTCCACATTGTTATTTACTATTCTGGACGCGAGGGATAACGAGAGGATGAGTTTGATGCAGCATTTATTTCACACAACCAAGTAGACGTTGATCGACGATTGATCGGTAAATCTGTATACAAGAGAAATAAACATTGTCACCATAATGTCACAAAAAGATATGTATACATGTACCAATGTAATATTATCATAAGATTGTCATTTAATTAATTGAAGAACTGAAGGGAGTTATCACATTATACCATCAAGCATCTTATGAGCATGGTCATGCTATAAAGGAAACTTACAACAATGTGCTGCAATGAAATTATCCCAGATCCAGATTCCAAGTCAGTCATTAAATTTCTTATCTAAAAATTCAAATAATAACACTAAATTTCTACTGCTACCAACAAATGATTTATGAAATATAAATATGTACAAATGAACAAGCTAATAGATCTACACTAAGTAATAATTAAATACAACATACCTTTTAACATAAATTGGTGTCATGATAATGCATTTCTGCACAGCTAGTAACTCTTCATATTGACTTCTGATGTTCAAGTGACACTACATTTGTGACACATCCTACTACAGTTTGCACACAATGTAAAAAACAAAGAACAACTGTGACTGACTTGGTGTCGCATTAATGTGTTTCACACTTTAAACAATTTCTGTACAATGGACAACATAGTGCTTCTCAATGAGAAACTCAACAGGTATAGTTTCAGTTAAGTTGTTAATTGATTTCAGAAACGTTTTTCTGCATTCCACTGCCGTTTTATTTAATTACTCTGGATCTAATCAACCCAGGTGTATAAAAGTTATTATCCCATGTCTAGGCACATTTTCTCCCTGATACTGTGTTTTTTACCGGGCCAATATAGCGGGGAAAAAGTCAGTATCGAGGAGAAAAACCAGTATATGGTCAGCTGACCAGTATTTGCCAGGGAGTATACTGACTTTAGATTCATTAACCAATCACAGTGCAGGAATGTGACACACCCACTTTCAGCTCAGCCAGACAAGCCAGAATCCATGCATGACTGCACAGAAGAAAAAAAATTAATAATCCACCACTTCACCACTCCACCACTGTGCACAGAGTTTCCTGTGTTTTCATTGTTGCATGGATTAGACTTCTTGGAGCGTGGTAATATTGTATAATTCGATTAAAGCAACTAGATTCACCAATTTGAATAAAAAATGTATAGGTAGAGTATAATTGTAAAATGTAAAAAGGGCTCTCTTACAGTATTATTTTTAAAAGTTATAAAATCAATTTCAAACTCACTTAATTCTGAAAACACACAGTTCTGCTGTTTGGAAGTGTATAATATACTTTAATTTATCAATTTCTGATATTTTATTGAAAGTCAAATTTTACATAGAATCTGTAATAAATATTAGGCTGATTTTTAAAATACAATTTTAATGTCATGGTAAAAATAGTGGGCAGTTCAGTAGCACTTTATTTTTCATAATACTCAAACATAAGACTATAAGAAGCTTTACATAATTCAATCAGCAATCAACTTCTCGACCTGTCAAATAGCCAATCCTATTTTTGAATATTAATGCTAACAGTATAGCGGGACAGCTAGATAGATAGATAGATAGAGAGATAGATAGTTAGATAGATAGACAGATAGATAGATAGACAGTCAAATGGATAGATAGATAGATAGATAGATATATAGATTAATTGATAGATAGTTAGATAGATGGATAGATAGATTAATTGATGATTGGTTGATTTATCAATGTCTATTATATATAGGCTATGGAGTTGCTATATATAAGATGTATACATGTAAGTCACAGGCTGGTTCAAGGCATTTTGAAAGACAGATGGATGACTGTTTATCTTGCAGTGGCACTAATTTCAATTAAATAGAAAAATGTGCCTAGACATGGGATAAAAAGGTCATACCATGGGTAGGTGCAGTACATCCCATTATACTCCCCTCGACCCCAGTATATTCCCTCGACCCTTCGGGTCTCGGGAATATACTGGGGTCTCGGGGAGTATACTAGGGATGTACTGCACCTACCCATGATATAACCTCAAAGCATATACTGTTATGCATATAGTATAGATTTCAAATCCAAAATTTGAAGACAATATCTCAAAAGCTCTGGTCACAAAAAAATTATAACTGGAACAAGAATTTTCAGTTCTAGCGTGAAATCACATATTTGAGTCAACATATTTTCAAGGTCCATGGCCGTTTTATTCTATATCTCAGGATATAATAACAACAGATCTATAATGTTCACCAGACCTTTTTGTCATATTTCAAAGGTCACTGATTTAAAATTTTACGTTGATATCTCGAAAACCCTTGCCATGAAAAAATTATTACTGAAACAGGAATTTTTAGTTCAAGCGTTACATTACAGATTTTGTGTCAACGGGTTTTTAAGTTTCATGGCCGTTTAATTCTATATCTCAGGATCTAAATATACCAGCTCTACCATATCTACCAGTCACGTCCGTCATATTGTTAAGTTTATTGATCCAAAATATCAATGTGATATCTTAAAAACTCTTGCCATAATAAAAATATTACTGAAGGAAGAATTATCAGTGCAAGAGAGGATTACAAGAAACAGTTATAATGAACTTATTTATAAGAAAAACTTTTAAATTATTTTGAAAATGTGCCTAGACATGGGATAAAAAGGTCATACCATGGGTAGGTGCAGTACATCCCAGTATACTCCCCTCGACTCCAGTATATTCCCTCGACCCTTCGGGTCTCGGGAATATACGGGAGTCTCGGGGAGTATACTAGGGATGTACTGCACCTACCCATGGTATAACCTCATAATCTGATTTTCAGATAACATGATTGAGATTTGTTTTTTGGGAATACACCCTGAAGAAAAAAATGGCACAACTTCTCGGGTCTCCCCTATATTAACAAATATATATGTATTGTAAAGACTGTGAAGAACATTTTTGATATATATAATAAGAAAAAAAAACATTTTACCTAAAAACTTCTAACTTAGACAACCAAGTGTGCACTTCATGGGAGTCACTGGAACCAATATTTAGCAAAGACTGGGAGACCAATCTCGTAACTGAACTGGGCCATTTGGTCTCCCAGTTACTATATTAAAAATGCACTGTTCCAGTCATATTTATAATGCATTTTCTAAAAGCAAATTTCATTTTTTTTATCTCAAAAGTTGTTTCCCCCTTTTTTTAACTGCCCATATGCTGAACCAGTACACCAATACTGAGGCTTAGTTGTCTTACCTTCATCCTCACAATAAATGATGTTCACTCCCAAAAAATGTCACTCAATACAGAAAACAAGATTGAAATTGGCTGCGGTCAAGCATTTACGAGGGGCGTTCAGAAAGTTACACTGAACCCTTGTAGGAAAGCACTCCAGCATGCCAGATTTGGCGAGGGAAATTCCGGAGGCAAAGGTGTGTTTCCCTGACTACATAAGGACTTGTGAAAGCATGGATTCACTAGTATGAACAAGAGATCAAAATGGACAGCATTATCCATCCTAGCTATTCCTGTGACATGATGCTTTACAGAAGTCCTGGTTTTCCCTTACTTTAGTCCATGGGGGCTATAGTTTCAGGCACTGGAGGACAAAAGGCTTTGGATGACCGAAATTCTTTCACAGAACTTTGTTTGGAGGACTTCAAGGAACACTTACTTCAATGGGTCAGGTGTATGAATCAATGCTTTTGGTGAGCTTGGGAGTATTTTTAAGGCTAATGTTATATTTCTTGTGTCAAATATTGTCAATCTCACTAATACAAGTGATAGAGAGAGGTCTCTCACAGCCAAAATTCATTGACTTTAGTGGTTTCAGTATTATCTGCCCCAAGAAGCTGAACTTTCAGTTTCCGTGGCAACCACAGAATGACTTTAAAATATTGAAATTGTCCAAAATTTTGGAAATCCATTCCAAATATGCTGAATTTTATCCTGTGAAAAATCCATAGTTCTAGATTGAAAATAAGTGTCCATATAAAAAAAAGCCTAGAACTTTCTGAACGCCCCTCGTATGATGCATTGACCTATTTTTTTTTAATGACTACATTCAAAGTGTTTATCAATTACATATGTGTGTGCAGCAGCAATGGAAATGTGCATTATTGTTTACGATGATGTATGTTTTATTCATTTATACTTCTTTTTTCAGAGATATTAAAGGCGTCAGCGACAACAACAAATCAGAAAAGTACAGGGTGAAAGCACAGCAAAGGCCTCAATTGCGTTTTGATTAGATGAAAGTAAAATTTAGGGTCATTGAAACCAATTTCTGACATGAAGAAGAAACAGTGCAGTATTTAAGCATGATCAGCAAGTAAATCTGAGAAATTTAGGCAATTTTCATGAGCATACAATTAAAACCATGCTTTGGGCAGACCTTTAAAGTGGGTATACTTTGTCAATTTTAGCATGTAACCAGTGGCCCTTTTTCTGAAGCACCGTCCTTTGCAGCAATGCTGTAGCCTAATATTTAGTTCACATTCTGCCGTTGTCATTATCTGTTTACTGTACCTCCCTGGCCTTCTGTAGGGACCATTGGCGGAATTTTCAATATGGCTTATATGGCAGCCATGACGTCCAAAGGAAAGGTCTGCTTGTAACCATATTTTTGCAAATTTACAGTCAAGGGTTCAAAAGGCTGGCTGGAGGGTATTTTTATGTAATAATTAGCCAAATTTGGTGCTTTTGCCAAGATATGATATTAGTTAAATGGATTTCAGCAAAAAAGTTCCAATGGCCACTACTGATTGTAAGATACAAGAAGCTTTAATGGCTAAAATCGATGTCCGTCCATTACGTCCACAACTGATTTTTTTGGTAATTTAAATGAATTAAAGTCCAGCTAACATGTCAACTGATTTGGAAATGCATGTTTATCTCTCTCTACCTATGCATGCAACTGAAAAATTAAAAAACACAATGAATTTAACTTATACACTGGTCACAAGGCTAAAAAACGTAAATGTCCGTCCATTACGTCCACAAAAGTGCTCAAATTAGTCTGGGGACTGATGTTTGGAGGTCTGGTATGTCACAAATAAAGCAGGGATACCATGTTTAATGACAAATTCAGATTATTTTAGTGAATGCTGACAAGGTTCAAAAGTTGAATTTGTCAAAGTTCATGCAAACTGCCCATATCACATCATCGAAAACTGTCGAAAAGCCAATGGTCCATTTCAGCAGAAAAACCTAGATTTTCATGGAACCTTCATAATGTAGTTCATAGCAGCCCAGCAAATACCTGTCTTGATTTATTAGACAAGCATAATTCTGTAATCGACACATTATCAGGTTCAAATTGATGTACTACACTTGCATTTCAGATGAAAATAATTTTTAGGTCATAGGGGCCAAATATTGAGGCGCTTACTGTGCTTTCACCCTACATCCCTCCAACAACAAATGAAAATGAAGGAAAGCAGCATTAATGCAACAGTCTTTCAGCGAACTTTTTAATCTTCAAAATTCTGCTAATTAATTAATCACGAGCACAATAATTGTTGTATTCAAATATATCGAAGTCATTAGGGATTCAGGCTCAGATAGAATTTTTCATGCACTGAATCATGGAAGCACATGATGAGGGATTGACACTCTGCATACAGAGTCTTCAATCTGTGTCATAAATTTATTTATTTGTATCAACCAAATCGTTTTATTTGTCTAAATTATGAATAGTACACCATACATCCCTGCAGCTCTGTATATGATTTACAAATAAAATGATAAAATGACACTTCAATGACAGCTTGTTGCCAACTTATTCACAGTAGGCCCAAAAAGGTAAAAAATTCCCGCAATGAACTTTGCTGACAAAACAATGTCATGTCAACAACAATCTTGAGAGTTTTTAGTCAGGTCTAATAAGTCTGGCACTTACAGAGGTTCCACAAAGAGAGTGATAGCATTAATCTGCGCTAGAATGAATTACCAAGTACTTGACTGTCAAGCTATTAAGTGACAACTGAAGTCTCTTCATATTTTCATATCTTCCTGCATGAACTTAATTTTGAAGACTACTTGTTCGGATCAAGTTATCCAAATATTCAATGTGTAGTTTTTCTACGCTGTGACGAGTAGGCAATAGGCATTGAAAATGTTTTTAAGGAAATGACCAGTTGTCTGGTATTGTTTTTAGTATTTGAACAGTCTGGGAAATAATCGTCACATGAGGACACTTGCAGGGCAGGATGATTGAGTGTGTGGGGTTGATTAGCTGTCAGAGAGAAAGTCTGACTCTGGCAGCTATTCTCACCACACAGCAGCATGACAGTAGTTAGACTTATTCTGTCCCATTTCACGAAATACAGCGAAGTCATCAGCAGCTGATGACAGTTCCTTAATTTCTCTGGAGCCATTGGCTTCTTTTCCTCTTTATACATGTAGTGGATAGGCCTGCCAAAATTAATTAAAACATCTACATCCCAAGTTTGGTAGAGATAGTTGTTATTTTTAAATAGCCTGTCAATGATGATTTTGAGCACTGCCAAAGTTCTGGCCGTGCCAGGACACTTGAGAGGGTGAATCCGGTGAAGATAGTGCTAGGCCGCACTGTGATCTGTCTGTTCATGACATTGTTTTCTTTGCGGGCTTCTCTAGTTATACATGCTATAAAACCTTCCTCCTTCAATTCCATCTTCTTCCAATGAGATTCCAAATCAAGCCACCCTGGCATCATATTACTTTGAGCTTCTTTAGTAAAAAAAAAAAAAAAGTACTGTATAGTTCCAAGTCTCGACAAAAAAAAAAAAATTGGTCGGGCCTGTTCCAGGCACTGTGACACATCTCTCACTCAGGGCATGAAATTCACACAAAAGTTATTCAAAGGCCTAAAATGGAATGAAAATTTGACCATCGAACCTGAGGCGACGGGTGATTGACACAATTGATCATGAAATCTTGTTGAAAAGTGTCATCTTGGTGATGATTCTGTTAAAACAAGGTTTAATAGTCAGCTTGGCTGTGGTAATTGAGGCAAGAACCGCACTCTGGCCGGTCTGATGTCATTGAACTTCAATACACAACTATGACTCTGATTTAACGGTCAAAACAATGATTTATTTAATTACATAACATTTGTAAAATCTGCGAGTTGTTATGACATTCAGCAGATTGATATCAATTGATCACATGTCTGAACCTAGGAGCTGTAACTTAGACTCCTTCAATAAACATAATTGAAACATCACAATATCTTATTTGAGAAAACAAGCTCTCAATTATCCCTTCTATTCAAACAATTCACTCAGTTCACCCAAACAATTATGAATTTAGAATTGGATCAACTTGATGCCCTAACAAGTATGGCACCAATTTGATCCCTTAATATTAGTTCCTAAGATAAAATTGCGATGATGACTGTCTAACTGATGGAATATAAACCATGATACTTATCTGATGTTTAAGAAATAGACAGAGCTCAGGAACTATTCCCTCTGCTGGATCCCTCAGTTCATCTCAGTTCATCTCTCTGCCAGCTTGCTGATACACTCTGCCCAGCTATTGGATAACAGCTCTTAATAAGCTGAGCTAGGAATTGAAGCCAGAGGCCCCTCAGGGTTTTATCTCTGAGGGATCAGTCAATATAGCATGGCGCTGATGAGCTTGGCAACAGTGTAATTCTTTAGGTTGCCTTTTGGCTTGCTGCCCTCTGAGATCTCCTTGAGACTCGCACTGCTAGACATTGGAGCATGCCCTTTGATTTATAGCAGCACTAAGACGGCATGCTCGCCTTGAGTCCATTTCATATAATGCAAGAGTTTTCCCAACTAATTAATTATAAAAATGAAGTAATGTGACAGCACTTGTCACAACCCCCCCTGTTTTAAAATAACTCTTGCATTAATGACTCTTCAAGTTCCATCTTCTGTCTCCCCCCCGACTAACTTATCTCTAAAACCTTCTTCCTCAAATAAACCGCCCATCGCAATTCCTGAATCAGGAAACCAAACATCATCAAACCTTCAAGAAATCCAAGTAAGTAAATTCAAACAATCATCAACCTAACACAGGTAAAATTTAACAGTATCAATCAGAATAAATTCAAAATTCAACAATAACAGCATAATAAGTTAAAAATTCAACAATCATGATATGCTCATGTGTTGTTAATTATATATCATTCAAATTTCAATTAATTAAATTATTAAAGTTCTTGTTCAACAATCATCAACGAAGTCCACCGAGCAATGGAGGCGCAATTCTAGAGTTCGAGCAAATAAACCTTCTATTAACACACACACACGAATCTTCTTGTCATTGTCCAAGCGATCACACATTCGAGGCTGAAGTCGACCTTCAACGAGAGTTCGTTTTACTTGAGAGTTCGTTCTTCTTGCGATTCTACAAGACCAGATTCAACGTCCGACTTGGTCTTATAGATGAGAGTATCTTTCGCGAGCTTGCTCGTGCGATTCCAGTTCTCGGTTTACTTCAATTGATGACCAATTAAGACTTCCAAGGCAAGCCTTAATTCGGGTGAGGCAACAAGCTGAGCGTAACGAGTGGAGGATGAGCTGAACGAGAGAGAGCGAGAGGAAGACGAGAACCTGGCCTGCAATCAAAATAAAAGAAATTTGATTTTAGAATTAATTCCGAACTTCCATCAATCATTCAGTCCTCAACAACATCATTAGCCAACTCATAAATATAATATTCATAATTATTCATAAGACGAGTAAAGGTAATTCACAACCCACTGCAATTCTCAAATTCACTCTAAGTAGTAGAATCAACTAAATATAATCAAATAAATGTTTTAAGTGAATTTTCAGACATACGTCTTCTATGATCACTTATGTTGCTATCACAACCATACACTATCATCCGCAATGAAATACAATAAGTGCAGCAGGTTTCCCTGCGGATGACACTGAATTTTAAATTTATAAAGGCTGCTAGAACAGCACAGTTCCTCACTTGGAACTTATTATTAAACAACCAAATTGCCAAGATCATCACTTAATCCACTCACCTCTAATCTGCAAACAATTTATACATAGATTAAGTAACCGATAAAATCAAGAACTCAAACAAGAGTTCAAACAAGAATTCAAACAAGAGTACAAGTTTGATTAAAACACAGCACAACACTTCACTCGATTCAAACCAAATAATAATATTAAATGAGATATAATTAATGATTATTATTCTTATAGTAAGAAGGCAATTTAAATCAAGTACAATTACTTCAGTTAAATATCTTGAGAAATCAATAAACTTTGCTTAAACAGACACAACTCAGATTAAATTTCAACATTCGCGTGCAATTCTAGTTATTAGTCTCATGCCAATAAAATCTTAAATAATTAAATCAATAACTCAAGCGGCTTAATAACTCTATAGAATAGTAGTCTCCACAACTCCCTTCCCACAAGCAACTCCACAATTCGGAGCTGTAGGTTGTACAATATCCATTTGTACATCAGATTGACAGTTATAACCAGGCAGCTCAAGATTTCCCAGACATCTTTGCCTAGCCTGCAATTCGTCAATCAAACTCTGATAAGGCCCTTTATTATCAATCAATCTTGGGCTATCAGTTAATTTATACAAGTAATTATTATCGCTGACCAAAATTCCAATCACACAATCTCCATCCAGTAATTTCTGAACCTGATTTCTCTTCATCCTTCGTACTGGAATTAGAGCAGGTAAATCCAGTTCCAACTCTCCTACAAGCAATTTACAATCTCCTTGCTTCCATGAAACCCTTAAAATAGAATACAAGGTGTGATGATCCATCTTGATAAGACTAGATGTGATCTTTCCCTGGAAATGTAATTGTTCAGCAGCTGCTCGAACATTCATAACCTCAAGAATAATCCTATCCTTTAAATCTGAAAGCTCTAGATAAATCCTAGCCCTAGGGTGTTCTTTTAGCTCAGGGTGCACCATATACAAGCTTGCTTGCTGGCAACAATAATTAAACATTCTCTTAATGCAGTAGATTAACGCCATCATAATTAAGAACACCGTAAAGTTCATAGCTATCATCCTAATCATCGACTAAGAGCTGAGAACAACTTCCTGAGTCCATGGAGTCGGAGATGCTGTAGTTGATAAAGGATTTGCCCTCGCCAAATGCGGAGCTCCCATAAACATTAGAGATCTCAAAACTCCATTACTCCGAGTTTGTCTAAAACATAAAAATGTTGCCATAACAAATCCTATAACGCCAAAAAGGGCTCCCACAGCAACTACTCCCTTTGTCCATCCCTTGGGCGTAAACCAGTTCGTAATATCACCATTAATTCCCAGAAGATCCCAATCTCTATCGAATTTCTCGCCCTTTTCTCTTAATTCTTCAGTTAATTCTTGTAGCCTCATAATGGCTGAAGTAGTATTATGTAACCTAAAGCTTCGTAATTTCTCTAAAGTGTCGGATTGAGGAGCTTCCCACTCTTTATACTCGTCCATAATATCTAGGTTATTTAAAAGAGGTTGCATAGTCAAATTGGGAAATGCTTCCTTGGCAATCTCATTAGACACATATTGAATAATAAGCCTAGGTTGTTCGTTGTCTGGACAATTTGTAATTCTACGACCAACATGACGGTTTACCGAGCTTATGCTGCAACGACAAAGAATATCTTTGGATAATAAGGCAATAGGAGCTCCCTGCATCTCTCTGGGAGTCCTAGACTCTTCGCATTGCATCCTCCAAGGAGTCTGCAAGCCACTCAAGAGAAGATGAGCTCCAGCATCTATAACTTCTGCCTTAAACCTTACAGGAGCAAACATATACTCAACTTCACATAAGTCAAGAATTACTTCAGCGGATTTATTTAGATACAAAGCTGACATACAGTTCACCCGATGATTATCCTTCTCTAAGAAATTCTGGTAACAGTGGTAGGCGTTACCAATCTGCTCACACAATAGATCAAGGCTATTAACTTCAACAAAATTATACTCATTGGAAACAGCTAAATACTCACTCTCTAACTTAATTCGAGTATAATCATGATTAGACTCTGGCTTATTAAAACTACTATCAGTTATCAATGGTAGGCTGATGGAACGTGTTCTGTAAAGCCAATATTGTGCACTATCTTTAGCTAAGATAGGCCAAGATAATTGAAGAACCAATCCATGATGATTTGCAATAAAACTGAACTTCGCCCCATAGAACTCACTAAAACTCTTAAAAAGCAATTCGTGAGTTGGGTGCCAATCCCTTAGCAATTGACTTGCTCTAATAATCAAATCTTGCATATCAGTCGGTGCTAGAAGTCTATAACTGAGGTGTCCTCGATCAAGCTGCTGGACTGCAGTCAAAACAGCCTCGACTTCTTTCAAAAGATGCTTGAATTGCTCTACCCTCTCATTGCTTAAACTTAAATACCTAGATCCAAGCAGACTCAAAACACGGATAGTTCGTGTTCTCTTCTGCAGAACATTCATTCGCTGATAAACCCCTCTTAAAGCCGACTGCATTTCAATGTTCGTTGAATTGAGTAACTCATATAACTCCTCGATGTTTCTAGTCGTGTTTTCAAACAACTTAGTTTTTAGTTCAACTATTTCGATTAAGTCCTGCCTCATGGTTTGATGGGAATCTTTCAACAAGGACTGCCGCCCTGCCAAAAGTCTAATGGCTTTAACAAAAGCTTTGGCCCTGGTTTGGGTTAATGACGAATGCATAACACCACTGAAGGATGCAGTGGCCCATTGCCATATCTGAATCCTATCATGTTCAGATTCCCAATAGTCAGTGTCTAAAATGTCCTCGATTATCGGTTCATCCGTGGGTTTCAATTCTGGTTGTTCGGATCTGCGAAGTCTAGTCCGTTTACCAGGCAAAATTGGATCTTGGAAGATAGTTACCAATTCCTGGAATCTCTTAAGCACTTGCTCCCTCAACTCAACTGTCTGCCTATCTGCATATGTTAGGAGCGGTTGGTAGTCTTCACAGATTCTTCGTAACATCTCTTCCTCTCCACTACAAATCTCTTTTAGAATCTCCTTTGATTGTTCAGGAATCTCAGGAAGTGCCAGATTCGGCCAATTCAATTTTACATGAATCTTAAGATCCTCAAGTCCTATTATAAACCGTTTGTTCGCTGAGAAGGTGACACCATATGGAGCACTCACAAAACCCCTTGTCTCCTCATTCCTAATCCTCCTAGAAAAGCTGTTCAAACTGTCTCTCATATCTTCTGCAGGCAATGATATACCTTGTAAATCAAACAAATCTGCAGGAGGAGTTACCAACTGCTGCAAATCTACGTCTCTTTGCTGTCGATTTGGTATTAAATAATCTGGACAAATAGAGACTTCCAATTCACCTAATGGTATAGAATCATTACAACGTCCCACAATTCGCACTCCTTCCTGGAAAGCCATGGAAAATGACTTCCAAGGACAGCTACATTCCAAATCATTACCTGTTAAATTAATAACCTGCAATGATCGAGATACCCTCTCAGGAGTATAAGGAATACCCAGTTCCAATACCTCAAGTGAGTTATAGCTAAGATTAATCGTTCTCATTTTGGGGTAATACAGCAAATCTTCAGGTAAAATCATTAACTGGTTATTACTCATATCTATTTCAGTCAATTTAACTAACCCTGGGTTCAAATTCAATGACTTGAACCGATTAAAAGTCAGATTAATAAATCTCAAGTTTAGAAATCCTTTCCAGAATGATGGTCTAATAGTCTTAATCTTGCAGTTAACTATTTCAATTTTCTGCAGATTAGACTTTACACTAAGGTCATGCCTAGTCAATACCTCTTTCTCACCTAGGTCATTCAAAGTCAACTTCATAAGATTCTCAGGGAATCGTCTTACTTTCCCAAAAAACGTGTAAGGTTTATTGATAATAAGCTCTCTTAAATTCATCAAGGGAGTGAAATCTGTTTCTTCCATTAATTCAATTCCTGATAGTTCCAACACATTCAACTTATCAAAAACCTTGCCTCCCAGAAAATTAGTCAAGTTAAGCTCAAAACGTTTTCCACGAATCCTAAGAGTTCTCAAATTTGTATACGGAAAATCCTGTATATTGGCATACAATCTAGCAAGACCCTGAACAGTTAGAACCTCAAGCGTAGAGTGATTTGCAAGCTTGGGCCAATTGAATCTATATGCTCCTGGAGCATTTATCCTTAATTCAGTTAAATGTAGATTACCTAGTTGATAATCCTCCACTGCGCTTTCTAGTCTTAATCCCAACTTTCTCAATTTAGGCAAATTCAAACTGGATATTGGTTTCTCAAATATTGAGTACTGTAGACCTTCTAGCTGTTCGATTTGTGTCTCCATCTCAACAGGTCTGTGAGTATTAAACTCAGCTCTCTGAAAACGAACTTTCTTCACTGCTGGAAATAATTCCAATAAATCTGCCAAGTCTATCTTAACTGTCCAAAATCTCAGTTCTAGCTCCTGTATTCCTGCTATAGACGCGAATGGCCTCAATTGTATCACTTCAGTATTCCAATTCTGAAAAATGATAGTTCGTATTCCTGTCATATTGACCATTCGACATACTTCATTGAATCCAGTCTAAGGTACACACTGAAATGTTCCTGGCTCAATCAATCGACAGTGAGTATTAAATACTCTTTGTGAGCATTCAGGTCTAACCTCTGCATTGTCCTGAAGACTGATGCATATCATAGAAAAAACTATGAGCCCCACATAATTAAAAGATACAGCCATACTTCTATCTTGTCAGCCTGCAGCACAACAAACAGAAAATAACCAATACAGCTAATATCCCAATCAAAATTGCTATTAATTTCCAATAAGAAATCCCAAATAAGTTCAGAATCACCTTTAGCATGCCTTTGTTCCCTTTTCTCCCTTCACTCTGTAAATTTCAAAATTTCTCAATCAATTACACATTCTAAGTATATAATGAATTCATATGCTTAGCGATATAGATTATTAAATGCCTTACCTCTCTCAACATCAGCATGTGGTAGTAAGTAGTCTCAGAATCTATTGTATAATTGATTCTTTGCCCCTCGCTCCTGAGGTTGAGTCGAGACTGAATAACAGACTCACTCAAGCTCAACTATATACCAAAACTCAAGGACTCACCATCATTCTAAGCCAATCAAGTGATTGCACTCAATATCCAAAATAACACATTATCGATCAGTAATCACCCAAAGGTCAGGGTTTCTTGGCTTATGAAATGTCAAACAAAGGATATTATTTATGGCCAAAGGATGATATAAGCAATTAATCCTTTGGCAAGTACCAGTACTCAAACAAATAAGTTAATCATTCTGACCTTAGTCAGTACACCCACCAAGGTTGTCATAAACATTCCGACATGAAATGAGGAGCGTTCAATCAAATATATATATATCTGACCAAATATTAGTGCAATTCAAAGTAAATGCAAGTATCAAGCATTCACAGTTATTCATAATTATATAAATATTGTTCTTAGGAGTCAATGTAATTTCATGCTGATCTTCAAAGGCAAGTAATAAAGACTGAATATTGCACACATTCTTGCACTAATTGCATAAGTTCCCTCAGGTAAGAACTGGTGCATATTGATGGATTGGGTCATTTTTCGGCGGTTAGTGGATGGTGCATTATGTAATTTTAGTCGGTATATATTGGTGCATATAAGTGAAGCAGAGTAGAGTAATCGAGGAGGAGGACTTGAGCTGGATAGGGGACGAAGTGATGGGATGCGGTCAATATGGGATAGTGTTTTAAAGAGCTCCACATATGAGGCACATAATATGTTTGCGAGCATGTGAGTGGATGCAAACACTAAAGGAATTATGTATGGAGAATTGACCTGCTTCAGGGAGTTTGCAATAGATTGGTATAATTGGGTGGAAACGAGTGTGAAGTTGGGATTGCATAAGCAACACAAGGTATCGATAGCACATAATCTCGATTAGCCCATCAATTAATATGAACAGTCGCCTATGAGGCAATATCTAGAGACTCTTAACCCAACCAAACATCCATCTGTTCTAACGAGGTTCATTTTTTTTTTTTTGTGTTCTTTTCCCATAGCATCGACAAGATCTCCAGGTAACAATCAGCAACCACTTCATTCTGTCTTGTCCAAACAATGCATGTGCTATTAGCAGTTTAAGTTTTTGACTGAAGATTTGTGGAAAGTCTTGTTTTCTAACTTCTAAAACCTCATGCATTCTGCGAGTGTTACCACTGCTCGACATTGTATATGATTTATTATAAAAATAATGATGCGCTATGTTTATATGATAATTTCCAAGGGCAGTATGCGCAGCATATGTATATGCCTCCTCCTTTTTATTTTATTTTATTTTTTTTGTATCCACCACCACTATTTCCTTTCAACTGGAGGATTACAGGCCCTGCATCAGCAGAGAAGAGACCAGAGTAGCTGTGGTGAGCAAGGAGGGAATGCGCAATGAAGGTCCACATCAACATAATGAAAATCGAATAATTTAATTATAAGCATTGTATAAATAATTGTTAGTGTGACTTGCTTATTGTAAAAAAAGTAATGATGTGCCATGTTAAAATGATGCTATATTGAAAACAAGAATCAATAGCAATATTTGAATGCATAAGCAACAGAAGTGAAAAGTCAAGGACAAACAAATTAAAGGGCACAAAAGGCCACCAATATTAAATACGAAGTGATTGAAGAGCTCTTTCCTGTATTACAGGTAAGAGGCAATATCGTCTATCTCATGGAAGACTCAGATATAGCAAATTTTGCAATTTTCAGTAGACCTGAAATTCTGAAAACTAAACAAATCACAAGATAACTTCGGTTTCCCATCACTGATTGTATTGAGAATTATATCATTGTGTTCAGCTTGGTGTTGTGATCGTGCAGGAACATAAATGATGTTTAAAAAATGTAGAAATTATTTTATAAAGTAATTTTGACTGATTATTCCAGGAAGCTGCAAGGCAGTGGCTTCATTATTTTAATTTCCATACTAGGTCAAAGTGGTTCGACTGAAGCCGACTCTGTGAATCTGCCACTAATCTAGTGGAAGACTCAGTCAAAGCTATGTTTTGGCTGAGTCATCCTCCATTTTCTAGTGGAAGACTCAGTCATAACATTGCTTTGACTGAGTCTTCCACTAAAAAATGGAGGATGACCCAGCCAAAACATAGCTTTGACTGAGTCTTCCACTAGGCATGTCCAGATTCATAGAGTCGGCTTCAGTCAAACCACTTTGACCTTTTTAGCTTGCACAACAAACAACTTTTAGGAGGGAAAAAATCAATGGAAGACTCAGTCAAAGCAGGTTTAACTGTTTTTTTCCTCAAAAGTTCCCATTGTGCTACTCAGATTCTGTTGTGGAAGACTCAGTCAAACCATTGAAACCTAGTTTTACTTAAGACTAACCTTTCTATTTTTCTGAATGATGCATAAGCATAAAAGGTTAAATCAATTTGTATGTTGACATGACTGATTGTCTTCCTTCATTGTATCATGGAAGACTAGGTCAAATCAGTTGGGCTGAGTCAGATGAGCCATGAAAGATGTTAAGTTTTTCATGGAAAATGGCTATAAGACAGAGGGAAAATGTTAAAAAATACCGAGGGTTTGAAGGAGTAATGTATGGTAATAAATGGACCCATTGGGCTTATTTCTATTGCCATTTGGTGCTAGATATCCTCGAGATTATTTTTCAGATATATTTCAAAATTCAGTCAAATTGATTTGACTGAGTCTTCCTTGAGATAGACGATATAGTTGTTACTAAAATTTGATCGCACCCAATTATCAAGATCAGACATGTACATATAGAAGAATTGGTTCACAACTGAACGAAGAGCCTTAACAAGCAATCAGAGCATCACAAGTGGCGGTATTCGCAAATTGTGAATGGTTAAATACGAACTACAGTTGCTAACAATAATAACATTGTACCAAATGTTTTGCAACAGTGAATAGAGCAGGATGTTTTAGACAGAAAAGAGCATCTGTTGCAGAAAAATGAAAGCATGTAGCTTTGCGTCTGTTTGATACTGAAGTGTGTACTAAGAAAGTATGATTTTGTAAGTTGAGTTATTAATTATGCAAAAGTGCTTAGAAATGAATGTTGCTCTGTATTGGTTGGATGGATAAATTCCGCCATGTCTAATTGCGAAAGAGCCTGTCTAAACCCCCAACGAACAGTCATTTTGACCAAGTCTTAATGGAACTTGAGAATGTAAGAATTATGATCTCATTAAAGAAGGAATACTCAAGAATACACCAGACGTGCAGACTGTATTGCAACCTTGTCAGCCCACAGAGAATGCCCACAGAGAATGCCTGAGGAAAACCCTGGTAGTGACTCTCGGAAATGGCCCATCACCCCAGGTTTAGCACAGCAGACCCTATGGAACTGGTTCCAATGCATAGGGAACATTCAACTTCTTACAGGAGTCACAGCTGGTTATTAATATTAGTAGTCTAAAACTAGTCTCGATGGCCATCCTAAGAAATCCCAATTTGTTAGGAAATTTGATAGCAAAAGCAGCCCTACTAGGAAGGAAGTTCTCAAGAGACAATCTTTTATTACACTGATTCATTTTGTACACCATTTCAAGGATTAATAGAGGTGTTTTAAGTACTTTATGATTCGACGAGGCAAATTTTGATAAAAATGAAAGATGGGATCCAATATATACAATTTAATGATAAAGATAGAATGGATCAGATAGTAGTACCATCGCAACATACGAATCATTTGCTAAGTTCCTTCAAGGAACATTCAATTTCTTGCAAGAATCGCAAATTATCGCTAGCACACAACTCGGCAATGTGTGGTTCACTGCAATAGTAAGTAGGCTCACCCACCTGTACTACAATTGACCAGGATTGTGTAGATTGTATGAATTTTATTTATTATAATCTTGCATTTTTCCTTATGGATCTTTCTAGTTTCTCCTTGCAAAAATGTTAACTGTCTGTTTTAACACCAGATGTCGGTGTAAAGAAAGAGAGTGTAGCCTCATGTGGAACTTCCAACTGCATCGTGTCGACCTCTGGTGTAACTGCAAATAGTCGACCTAGCCTCCACACGTGATATCCAAGCTCTCCATTCTATAAATAGACTGCTCATTCTATAAATAGAACGAAACTCCCCTGCAAGTTAAAACTCCTCCCATTTCCTAGAAGAAGTGGGGGGTAGCACAAACGACCCCCTCTTAGTCCAAATTCCTCTGCATCTTAGACCGAAGTCTCGGCTGTCCCACTCTTATTCCTATTCAAAACGAAATGAATTATCTTAAATGTAGTTTACTAACTTGCTCTAATTGCACGTTTATGCATTTTAGTACATTTTCTTTGCGCTTGTAGCTGGTACTCTGGCAATCATGCTGATTAAGTTCTTTGTGTATCGAATGTTCTCAAACGAACTGCATTTTCTGCATTTTTATGGAAAGCCCGTTGCTGTTATTCACAGCCCCAAATTGCTGTGAATTCGGCTGCTTTCAAGTTTGGGTGTCCCACCTTTGAGAAGCACTGAATTATACTGTATTGTATAGTTTTTAGGAATATACCAGACGCAGTGCTTGCTTTGGTCATGCGCGCATTTATCGCCCCAAGAGCTATGAAAACCATCAATATGGCCATATTTCAAGAAATTTATAACACAGCTATGGGACAAGCACATGATTGCTATATTATTGAATACCTATTATGTCACCTCATTAACTCAGCCAGATTGAAGAAGAGCTCAATCCAATAAGAGCTCAAACCTCAATTTCAGTTCATTATTTTATTAATTTTGCCATTCATTCTATAATAATAGTTCACCTTACTTTACATCCTTATAACTTCTAAGCTAATGAAGTCGGCAGCACCATTTTCCCTCTGTACATACTTTCCTTAGCTGTCCATTTAATCCCATCATTCACTATCCTTCGCAACTTAGCGCAATCACACAATTCAGCTTTCAACTCAGCTCCCCAAGAACTGAACTTTTTAGCGACCAATGTTTACATTCTGAAATTTTTTTGCTGAGTCATGCGTAGGCGTGGGAATCTTACGTAATCAACCATACTGTATTACATAACACCCAATCAACCTCGCTGGGGTCACGGTGTCTTTTGAGTGCAAAAGATCCAAAATTAGGTCATCTTTGTTTACATTTTGTACACAGAATATATTAAAAGATATAAGAAGATACTTCTTATGGCCATAACGTCGTAAATAATGACCCTAAATTGCTGAAATTTATAGAACTCACTCTTCGTTAACCACTCAATAAACGACCCAAGTCTCATTTTCTTGACACCAATTGCATAAGAGCCACTAATTTATCAAATCTTCTCTCACAGAAATTCAAATTTCACGCAACCAGACTGCTCTTTTGAAGTGTTTGGCCTAGATAAAATTACCCAAGCTGGACTTCATTAATATTTCGACATTCTCTTGATCTGTCAGTTACCTGCCCTTACCATTATGAGCAACACATCCTGTATAATAGGATCGCAACCCAGATCAAGATTTCACAGTTCAATTTATCAATGATAATATACTTCGTAGATCACTGTTATGTAGACAAACTCAACTTTTCAATATCAACCATTTAATTACTCATACCGGACTTATTCCCGATATTTTAGCATGTATTCAAAGGACAATCTGTATCATGTTCCCGATATATTCGCATGTATGCAAATGACAATCTGTATCCTGTCAATTTAAGCACACCATCGTTATCTCAGATACTTAACACATACATCAAGGCGATAATTCAATTATAAAAGGCAACATGCCTTCTGACCTCAATAAAACGATGTATTTACAGTTCAACCCACAGTTCAATCCATTCACTCACAATGATCTTTTTTTTTTTTTTTTTCTTCATATTAAAAACTGTTCGATTACATTAAACTATACTATCATGTCCTCGTCATTATGTATGCGAGACATGCATGAAGCATTACGTTCGTCTGATTTTCTTTAATGTTTGCCAAAAAGAACTCCCAATGACAATCATACTAGAAATATGGTATTCACAATGATGACAGCAATACCAATACTTGATATGAACAACCTGTGTTCAAATTACTTGTAGTTTAACGACTTACCTGGTCGATGACAGATCTAATTACAGACGTAATCGAAATAACTGCAGTTTAACGACATACCTGGTCGATGACTTATGTATTACAAATCTTAAAACAGTTTTCATCAAATGATGGTATAAAATAACAATCCTCGATGTATATAGAGGAAAATTCGATGGATCGAATTAGAATTATTGTAGCAGTTGTATCAATAATAGCTAAACATTTTGCAATCATCTGCTAACCACTTCCCTGACTTAAACATCAGCAAGTATAGAAAAATAGCACCATCAACTTGCATCTTAATCACTATATCGAACATATACATTCAAACATTCAGTGTCCTTCACTTATTCCAATTATCTCAGTTATTTCATAAATCATTTTCACACTTGTTAATATCTTCTAATTATACAATTCCCCAATATTTACTCAAATGCCTTGTAATTAATAATTTATCATTTAAATGTCTCAAAACTTACATATACAACTAATACCCATAATTTTATCCCCTTAATCCAAATCTCACAACGTTCCCACCTCTTAAATCGCCCAATTACCCAAGGTCTCCTAGCTTCCGCCTGATCTTTAAACCGCCTAGCCATTACATGAAATACTGCCCTTAAGTTCTCCCTTCCCTTACCCACGTAAATTCCTGACAGTTCATCCATCTTCTCAAGGAAGGCTTCCTTCGATACATCCCCACAGGCTATTAGCTCCTCAATATGGACGTCATTGACTAATCCGTGATGGAAGAAGAATGGCGTTTTCTGTTGAAATTGTTGCGAATTCCTAAGTTGCTGCAAGTAGCACTCGTTAACAGTCAATAAAACACGCGTCTTCTCACCATTGTAGTGGTCACAACGTACGTTCGTTTCGACTGATTCCGTGTCTCGCATGTTGACATATTTCCCTTTAGTCTGGGTGACCGCGTCCTTCGGAAGATGACATTCTCGGCCTCCCTCCGTTTGACTTCCGGAGTCCGTCGTCCACTCTGCCTTCGCTTTCTCGAAACGTGCCAATTGCTCGTAAAGGTCCTTTTGAGGAGTGTACGGCTTGGATCTCTGGCTGACTGTTCTCTTGCCACTTCCTTCTTTCGAGACTGTAAGTCCAATTCGAACTCGTCGTTCGTCATCGACTTCTCGGAAGCGTACTCGTCGACCGCTCGTCACTCTTGGTTCTTCAGTTGGGATCGTCTCTTCATTTTCACTGGTACTGATTGTAGTCGACGATGCAAGGTCCTTCGATTCATCCTTCAATTCTTCCTTGAAATACTCGTTCTCTTCAGGTGCATAGCTTATCTTAAGCTTTAGGCCTCTGCCTAACGATGTAATAACTGTCCTTCTCGTAGGTTCAACTGGTACTACGAGAGGAGCTCCAGGCCTTGGCTCTTTGGGTCTAGCTCCGAAGAGTTGATACCCTCTGCCGACTCCAGGCAACTTATCCATCTTGTTTTTCAACCTTCTAAGTTTAACCTTCTCCAATGACAATCAGTAGTGATGTGAAGATTTTTGTCGATGCACTGTATCTTGTAGCATAGCCTCTTGGTGCGCACGGCCTCCAAAGTTTTGGACCCCTCTTTTCTCTTGACCCCCTCCTTTCTATGGCTTGTGATTGGTAGTTTTTTCTATTTTTTCTCCATTTTGGCCCTTGCTCACACTGCCCTCTGTACGGTCGATTGCTAACTACTTAGTCAATTTATTATTTTTAATTTTGAAAATTTATTAAATTCCCCTTCTACTAATTAGATATATCACCGGTAATTATACAGCGTTAGATCCAATGACACTAGTCAAAGTTAGCTCAACCGAAGATTTACCTGACTGAACGATATCCTTCGAATATTCGATACAACTGGACTGTTCCTGAATTAATTTGCAACAAAATGGCTGAATACTGAAGTCAATATGGGTGCTAAATGTTTCCATTCAACAAATGGCTGAAAAGGATATGGAGATTGATAAGAGGCTTCATAGTGATATATTTTCGTATCCTATGTACTCTAAGTCATCATTTGTCCTTTTATTAGTAATATGGAACATGCATACTGGGATATGCATTCCATTCTTCTTAGTCATGCTGACTTTACAGAAGAAATGTATTAGGTCAGTAAAACAATTACTCGTGGTGATAATTTTCTAGAATTATATCACCTTATGTTTGCCTTTTTGCAAACAGTACTCATCCTCGTCAGGATTTAAGTACTTCAAGCACCTTACTCATTCCAAATGGCTGTCAAGAAAACTTAATAAACCCGTGCACTGGTTCATAAGAACTTTTAAGCCCTCGCTCTAAGGTCACTTCTTAAACATTTAAGTTTATACTTATTGTAATGATAATACAATAAAGGTGCTTATATTCGTCGGCCGAAAACTAACTCCTGTTAGTCATTCCATTTTATCTCTCTATAATTACTCTTCGAGCTCACCTAGCTCTCTCTCTTCTCTTAACTCTGTATTTGAGCTCACCTAGCTCCCCTTTTTAATCTCTTTAGCTCACATGGCTATCTTATAAATCCCAATTGTACTTATCATGTATCCCTTCCAATATTCTACCTTCTCATATTACTACCCTGGAGACCACAAGATACTGCTTAATTCTTATAATCAATATCCTATAACCTTTATGTAACATATAACTACAATTTTCTGCTTAACACAATTGGTTATGAGATATTTATTTTTCTATATCTGTTATCTGAGTGCAACAAACGTGTTGTTTTGCACTTGTGACTTATTGTTTCCAGGGTGCTGTATCTGTTTGCATGCTCAGAATGCATGTTGCACTCACATAATGCTCATAAATTGATTACTGAGTCTGCCTTTCAACTAACCCTTGCCCCCGACTCATCTTTATGAGGCTTCTCCTATTACCCCTGAAGTGCAACAAAATGTACACGTGCTCGACTCAAGGACAAAATGAGAGCCTGCCACAACTCAGTTTGGCCCACATGTTGGATGGATGAGTTTTACATCCTGTATTTACACGCTATATTTTACATAATAATACAAAATTATGATCATACTATCAATAGTATTCAATATATTTCAATGCACACACAATAAGCAATAATATAATAAATACATAACTTATAATATCTCAATTTAGACTATATTTAATGCAGCTCACTGCATTATCTCGTTTAATTGAGATTCCTTGAGTAATGGATTTGCCATTAACTCTGATTGGAACCTACTAAATGAGCCTTTCACTCTAATCATTGAGCCACTGCTCACTGGTTCCATCATAGTTGACAATCCTGTTTCCTTGGCTATAGTGTACCATTGGTTTAATCTTTCCAGTCCTGTTTTAATATGCAACTGGAGATATCCCCCATGGAACCTAGCCTTGGTCACACGACCCAAGGTGACCTCGTCTGCCCTCAGGTCCCTTCTCTGGTCCTTGGTCCCATCGCAAGGTACCATCACATGGTCCTCAATGTCATTTGGAATTTTCTCGTTTCCAGACTGAACCTCATAAACCTGTAACCTTTGGCCTTCCAGGGACTTCCTTTCTTCGTCCAGGTTTAACATCGTGAGAAGCAATGATGCATCCTGCATTTCTAACTGACTTGTTTTCTGCAACTGCTTTGCCATTTCTAAGACATCATTATAATTCTTTCTAACTTCCTCAATTGTTGTCATTTGTTCCCCTTTGCTTCCCCTGACAGTCACATGGATCAGTCGACTTTGATGATAACTTCCTGGCAAAATTTGATTCAAAATATTTGCTATTATGAAAGAATTTACATCAAATCTTTTGTAAATCCAAAGTGGTCCAATGAGACTCATTGCTACCTTCAAACTTTTTTTCAACCCTGTATGTTCTGGTGCAAACAACAAAATCAACTGCCCTGGAATAAATTCTCTGATTTTCTTCCTTCTGCTTAAATGTTGGGCAGCTTGTCGCACCTTCTTCCCATTATTAATTTTAATGGTAGTTTGCATCAAGGTATCAAGTTTTTCTAGCATTTTTGTAACATGCTCTGTGTACGTAGCTGTCAGTTTGTTAATTGGCAACAACTCAAAATCACCAATTGACTTCTCTTCTCTCAAAAACACTAGGAATGTCGGACTGAACCCAGTTTGATCATTTACTGAACAATTGTAAGCCTTAACTACTGACTCGACCTTCCCTGGCCATTCATCGTAGTTGTACTCTAAATTAGCAGTAAGCCAACTTCTCAGTGTCTTCGCACTCCTTTCCACGGGTAACGAAGAATGCCCATGGACCTTACATGCCCTAGCGACTATTTTCAGGCTTTCCTGTATGGCTTTCATGATATGACCTTGAAACGAGGTCTCCCTATCACATGTAAGACGCGAAGGTATGAAATATGGCATAAATACCCTTTCCCACAAAACTTTCACAATTGTCTCTGCCCTTTTGTCTTTCAACGAATGAGCAATCAGGAACCTTGTTAGGACATCCTGGACCATAATTACATATTGGTACCCATTCGCCGACGGCATACACAACAAGTCCATACTTATATGATCGAAAGCCCTGTCGTTGGCCTCTATCAATCTGGGTTGCAGTTCTCTGTCTTTATCTGATGTGAGATTTCGAACGAGTCTCTGACATTGCAAACAAGTCTGTATGTACGTTATGACGTGCTTATACAGATTTCGGACATAAAAGTGCATTCCGATTACACTCATAAGCTTATCAGCTTTCATATGGGTTTCACCGGAAGTTTCATGATAGAACTCCAGGACACTTCCAACGTATTTCTCAGGTAGCGCTACTTGCAATCTCAGATTATCCAATTTAGCTGACACTTTCAAATGGTACAATAAATCGTCCAATATCACAAATTCTTCCGAGAGCCGAATTACAGTTTTTAAACTTCCTGTTTCACCAGTCAGCTTACCATACTGTATGTATTGGATCAATGGTCCCAGAAAAGAGTCAGTTTTCTGTGCTGCTATTAGAGCTTGCTTCGTCGTTGGGATCCTCACTTTAGTCAATACATCGGCAATGTATTTCTTAATTAAGGGGTCCAAATCTGCCTGCCTAGGTATCCTACTAAGTACTACAGGATTTGGATTGACCTCACTAAGGAACTTGATTCCACTCAGTCCATCTGGTATAGGCTCAAAAGTCAGTCTCTCTCCTTCCAAATCTAGATAACTATCATCCCTATGATGCATTTCACCATCAATTTCTATGTCTTCTATGTCCGAGGGCTCTCCCTCGGGGCCTTGCTCCGATGGGGCCTCTCTCGCCAGGCATTCTGTTGGAGCTGCAGCGGTCTCAGACCCCCCGGTCCTTTGACTTACTGCTTTAGCTCTCTGTCTGTTAATTGATTTTGGTTTTGGGCCTTCGTAAGCCTTATCTAAGCCGTGCTCAGCGACTCTTCTCATAGCTGCTCTAGTCAATACTGGATATAATGTGTATCCATCATTTTTTGACCATCTCAAGGTGTCCTCGAATTCACCTTCCTTCTGTTCATTCTGTACACTAAAATGAGTGTTTTCAGCTAAATCCTTCTCTGACAAAGCTTGTGGTATTATGTATGGGTCCTCCCTTTTCCATGAAGCATTTGGATGCCTACTCAACAAGTCAGCTAACTGTATAGTTGGGTCACTTGAAGGACTATAGACTATGCTAGTCTGGAAATTCTGAATTTTCCAATATAGACGTTCAATTCGTCTATTTGCGAATTCTGAACCACTTTCCATAATATGCTGTATGGCCTTGTGGTCTGTCAGGCACAGGAAGTGCCCTGTTCCCAATAGATTGCGGAAGCTATTCATGGCTATATACAAGCCCATCATTTCAATTTCTGTCGCACTATATGCTGTCGCAGCTATTCGGCTTAATGCCTTGCTCATGTAAGCTATTAAAGCTAATTTTGGCTTCCCTTCTGGACCTTCCTGTAACTGAAAAAGACTGGCGCCGACCGCCTCTCTACTCGAGTCACACGCAATTACAAACTTACCCTGCTCTGTGGGGAACGCCAGAACAGGTGGCGTAGTCAGAAGTTCTTTCAACTTCTTCCAAGCCACTTCCTGTTCTTCATTCCACTCAAATTCCACATTTTTGCACAGCAGTTTTGTCAGCGGACGCATCACCTTTTGAAAACCTTCGAGAAACATTGCTACGTATTGAGTTGCACCTAGGATCTTTTTAACCTGCTTTTTGCTAGTCGGTCTCTCCATTTTAAGCAAGGCCTCTATCCTACTCTCCTTAATTTTCAATTTGGGATCTTCGCTATCAGAAATGAGGATATCGTAGCCTAAGAAAGTTACCTTGTCTTTTATTGCAAAGAAGCACTTCTTCGGTGACACCATCAGCCCGTGCTTCGCGAATAACTGAAATATCTTTTCAAGCAGTCGCAGATGTTCTTCTGCTGTTTGTGAACACAACAAAATGTCATCGAAGTATTGGAAAACTTGCTTCCGATACTCTTCATCAAGCTCTCCCAATATTCTATCAATTATTTCATTGAATATGCTGCAGCTTATCCCGAGACCCATCGGTAACGCTTTGTATTTATATATGGGTCCATTTCTACTTGTACATACTCCCAAGAATCGTTGAGATTCTGTCGTTAGTTTCACACTATGATAAGCTTGTATCAAATCAATGGAACTTAGGAATTTTCTGGGCCTTCGGCCGAACTCCTTGATGAAAGATACTACTGTCGTACCAGGTCTATTTGCAGGACGTAAAGCCCTGTTGACGGCCCGTAGGTCGGTCACGATACGAGGCTTCGATGTCGGCGTTCGTCTAACCAAAAACATACTGCTCGTCACTTCCGCTAGGCCCTTCGTAAACACCCCAAGTGCACACAACTTCTCCATTTCCTTTTTTACGAAGGATTCGTCTTCTGCACTGGCAATGTACGGTACACCATTGTGTTTAAGTTTTCCCACTATTTCTGGCTCTAAATCCAAAATATATCTCTTTACTAATCCAATCTCAGAGAAGAGAGAGACTGCCTCTCGATGTTGACATAAAATGTCAATCAATCTTTGGTTCTCATCGTCACTGAATCGATTATCTTCCGAACTTACTTCATTCTCTATCAATTGTCGTGTCGGTAAGAGCAGTCGTGGGTCGTCCTTGTCATTCCAAGGGAATTTCTTTAGTCGATAATCCCTTAATTCCTCTGGCGACATCTCTACATTGTTGCTATCCAGTCGTTCTCGGTCTAATTTTTCAGTCGTTTCTGGTCCCAAGTCAATAATTGCATTGTATATCTTGTCTGTCATATTTGCTTCTGCAAATATCATTCTTAATTTGTTTCCCTCTTGTTCAACTGCATTGCAATGTAAAAACGACTGCACGTTGTTTTCCAATTGCAAATAGCCTATTAAAGTATGCTTAGCCAGTTGTCTCGGTCTAACACTATCATTGGCAATGGGCAATCTTGCCTTGCCTCTGTCGAACCGCAATAAACATCTACTCGAGGTTAACTCAGCAATTTCACAATCAACATTCAATTCAAAATCACCAGTCAGATATGGCCTATCTTCAGCTGCCGATATTTCTAAAAATGCTGAGTCTCCTGCTTGTAGATCAACATTTAAATCAGACAATACTGCAATAGTCGGGGCCTGGATCAATAAAGTATGATTTGCTGAATCATATATAGCTTTAGCTTGTTCTTGCAAATCTGCTCCTATAACCATTTCAAAACTTGCAGAAACTGAATAAACATGGCCCTTCATGATTAATTGAGTTCCCCCTATATCAACCATGAATTCTATCAATTCAGTAACCCGAATGGATTCTCCATTCCCAACCAGCAAGTTAAATGGATCCTCAAGTTTCTTTGTCCCTAATTTCTGTAAGTAAGAACTTCGATTGATCAAGGACTGATTTACAATGCTAATAGATGAACCAGTGTCATACAATGCTAATGCTTTTGTCTTATCTGGTAGCGTACATTTCAATAGATTCTTTGAATCTGTATGGACTATAGGCATGAAATCCACATCTCTTTGAGCTGGATTTGAACCTGTGACCATGTGGGCTATTTTAGGAGCTTCTACCTCTTGCATTATTGGCCGACTACTGTACTCTTTCAAAGCTTCACTGTAGTCAATGCCACAATCTGCATATCTGGGACGCTCTACTAATTGTCTTTTTGATTCATTCTCTGTTACTTCTTCTAAGAAACTAATTTTTCTGGCAGTAATTGCTTTATAAAATTCCACAGATGGCTGTTCGCTCTCAACCACTGTATAGAACTCATTTAACAATTCACAACTAAACCACTCAATGTTTAAATTCAATACTTCAGCTTCGTGTAGCTTTCCTTCGTAATTTTCACTTATTTCTTCGTGTATCTCGATATTGTCAGACATGTTACTGAAATGACACATTTTGTCACCTTCTAATTTAAATTCTGGAGCCAATGGATCCAGATTGCTAGTTACAATATCAGTTTCATCTATACTGTGATATTCACAGCTCAAGTCTGACTCATACAAGTTATCACTGCTTGTATTTAAACTAACAATTTTGTTAGCTAATTTGCTATTTCGATCACTTGAATTGTAATTAATATCTTGTCCCTGACCTTTATTAGAATGAAGGTCAGTATCAGATCCAGAGGAAGTGCTATCACTTATATTGGCTCTGGATTCTTCTGGGATCAGTCATTTTGGTGCATTTTGTCTTTTCTGACCATTTCCTTCATATTTCCTGCCATTATTCTGGTCCCTCCTTCAATTTTGCTGGCCACCTTGTTGTCTAGAACTGTTTCTAGGGCCATCGTTCCTGTAAGATCTACCTGATCTCTCATTTTGATGATAATTCATTGGGAATCTATCATTTTGTGCCGAGTTACCTTGATAAGATTGATATGGCTGATTGTACCCTTGGTAATTCTGCAATGACTGACTATAGGTCATCGGAGGTGGCATCGAAGGTGGCAATGAAGGTGGCATTGTTGAAGGCATTAGCATTCTTTGCTGATCATATTGCGGTTGATAATTTTCAAATGGACCCTGATTTGGAGGCAATTGATTTCTCCACCTACCAGATCTACACTCATTTGCTCTATGACCAACTATTCCACACAAAAAACAACGGCCCCTAAATTGACCAGTGAAAGGAGTAGATTGTCTAGATCCTTCCATAATTCTAGGATTTGGTTCTGACCTTTCCTCACTATATCTGAAATCTTGCGGTTTTCTGCTATCCGATCTATTTCTGTCAATATCATTCAAATTTTGAGCACTGCTTTTCTGATACTGTTGCTCCTCACTAAGCTTACTCAATTGGGTAGCAACTCTATCCAATTTGGTCTCAAAATTCATAAGCATTGGGAAATACGTTGAATCATTCAGTCCTTCCTCGTCATATGGATTTAAGGTTTCTAGATACCCCTGTGTTTTATTAAAAAGGTCCTTAAAGTCCTTGGGAGGTGCTAAACTCAATGCTCTTCTGATTTTTGCTGGCAAACCACGACGAAAGTGATCCTGTACACTCATTTCACCCAATTCTAATGATTTTACAAGATCTTTTATTTCTGCTAAATACGAGGTCAGTGGTTGATTCTTGAGTAATTTTTTTGTTTCTAAAGCCTGTAATTTCGATTCTCTGCAATGGAATTCCCCGAAATCCGATTCGAACTTCTTCTGAAGGTCGGAAATTGACTCAAATGATTCAGCATGAATGGAAAGCCAAGACCTAGCAGCTGATCTACAGAATAAACGAAGACGTCTTAAAGAAGCAGGAAAATCTCCTGCTAATCCTTGATATTCTAGATAATCAAGGAAAGATTTGAACCAATCCCGAGGGTCTTCCCCTCCTATCCCACCAAAGTGTTTTGGTGCAAAGTCTGAAGGACGAACCACTGGATTACTAGAAGCCATCGTACTTATTTCCGATTGCTTTTCCTGTCTTGATTCCCCAATTGGGTTTTTTGCTTGCCCCTCCTTACTTTTGGATGCAACTGTATCCTTCGATCTAGCCCCTCCACTGACTTGCGTATTTTGGGTATTTATTCTATGTACTATACTAGAAACTGAAGGTGTACTAATACTAGTAGTTGTGACTGTATCAGTAGTCGTTGTTGTCGTTTTTGTCGGTCTAATATTTTGTCTTTTTGTAGACAAACTGTAATCAAATGTGTTACCCTTGGGGTCTGTACCTAATGTTTTACGTATTGGTTGTTGTCTGGATAGTCGTGTAGTCACTGTATCATTAGTGTTTGTAGCATTTGTGGTTGTTGTATCAGTCACTGTATCATTAGTGTTTGTCGCATTTGTGGTTGCTGTATCAGTCACTGTATCATTAGTATTTGTCGCATTTGTAGGATTATCTAATACTTCATCCTGGGTGACAGTATCATCCCTGACATCAATATTATCTACAGCTAATTTATCATTATTTGCATGCACTTCGGCTTGTACCTCTTCTTTTGATCCTATGTTATGCTTATCTGCTTCTTCCGAAGAGTCACTCTCAGTGTCTCTATCTTCAGAAGTCCCTCTATCTGCTTCTCTTTCCTCAGAAGCTTCTCTATCTCCTACATCACCTCTATCTTCCTCTCTTTCCTCAGAAGCTTCTCTATCCCCTAGATCCACTCTATCTTCCTCTCTTTCCTCAGTAGCTTCTTCTTCCTGTTCCTCCTGTCTCTCTTTCCCAATATTATCAGTGTTCTCAGTTATCAATTTCTCTTGACCATCATTTACAATTTCATGCCCACCAACTGCGCCTGCCTCTATTTCTGGTCCTCTTTCTAAATTATTTATAGCATCATTTTGGCCTTCTGGTGCTATTTCATCATTATTTTCCATAATACTTGCTCCATCTAATAATTTGAAAGGATTTTCACCTTTGTTAGGTGACCACACTGTGGATGTATCTCCCAAACTATCTTTACTTCCTTTACGTGTATTTTTACTTTCTGTACTCCACCTCCTGTTATGCTTTTGCAAATGTAATGGTACCAATACACCTATTATCCTTTCTAGTGGTACTTTTATTGCAAACGGATCTATAATCTTAATTAAAACCAATATTGGCAGGTCTAACTGGCCTGGACCTCCTAAACTTAGCCAGGAAGAATAATGTAATGTTTCGTCTCTCTTAACCAATTTTGTTGTATTTTTTGTAATCCAGCCTTCTAAATGAGCTGCTGTACTTTCACGAGCTAATCTACCAGAAAACTCACCAAAACTTAACATAACTAGCCATTCTAATAACTCACTGCATTTGAAATAGGCATAGCAAGGTCATTGTCATGCCCATAAACACCCAGGATAAATGCTAAGGAAAAAGTACAAAAATGCTTTCTAACTTATTACAACGCATGCTTTTCATATTTCTTTTTTACTTAACTTTTATTTATTGGTGCTGTTGCTCCCACGTTGTTTTTAGAGATGTTTTATGGCAATGTTGTGTCTCGTCCTTTCGTCCTTCAGATGATCCATCCGTCCTTGGACGCTCAAGGTCGCCAGAGTCGATTTTCTGGGTAGTTTTTCAAAGACATCCCAGCGGTTCGGTTGTCCACCATGTCATCTTGGTGATGATTCTGTTAAAACAAGGTTTAATAGTCAGCTTGGCTGTGGTAATTGAAGCCGGAACCGCACTCTGGCCGGTCTGATGTCATTGAACTTCAATACACAACTATGACTCTGATTTAACGGTCAAAACAATGATTTATTTAATTACATAACATTTGTAAAATCTGCGAGTTGTTATGACATTCAGCAGATTGATATCAATTGATCACATGTCTGAACCTAGGAGCTGTAACTTAGACTCCTTCAATAAACATAATTGAAACATCACAATATCTTATTTGAGAAAACAAGCTCTCAATTATCCCTTCTATTCAAACAATTCACTCAGTTCACCCAAACAATTATGAATTTAGAATTGGATCAACTTGATGCCCTAACAAGTATGGCACCAATTTGATCCCTTAATTTTAGTTCCTAAGATAAAATTGCGATGATGACTGTCTAACTGATGGAATATAAACCGTGATACTTATCTGATGTTTAAGAAATAGACAGAGCTCAGGAACTATTCCCTCTGCTGGATCCCTCAGTTCATCTCAGTTCATCTCTCTGCCAGCTTGCTGATACACTCTGCCCAGCTATTGGATAACAGCTCTTAATAAGCTGAGCTAGGAATTGAAGCCAGAGGCCCCTCAGGGTTTTATCTCTGAGGGATCAGTCAATATAGCATGGCGCTGATGAGCTTGGCAACAGTGTAATTCTTTAGGTTGCCTCTTGGCTTGCTGCCCTCTGAGATCTCCTTGAGACTCGCACTGCTAGACATTGGAGCATGCCCTTTGATTTATAGCAGCACTAAGACGGCATGCTCGCCTTGAGTCCATTTCATATAATGCAAGAGTTTTCCCAACTAATTAATTATAAAAATGAAGTAATGTGACAGCACTTGTCACAAAAGGCTAAGAGACAAATATGGTATTGGTGGCTCTGCTTTGAATTGGTTCAAATCCTACATCACTGGCAGATCTCAATCTGTACGCATAAATGAAACTGAATTAAACAAACTGCCTCTAAAATACGGTGTTCCTCAAGGATCGAAACTTGGCCCGATCTTGTTCAATTCCTATATTTCTCCAATAAGTCAGGTGGCTGAACAAAATGAAGTTGTTGATCAAAAGTACGCCGATGATGAGCAACTAATCCTATCCTTCAAGCCAACTTTTCTTGAAGAGGAAAATGCAACAAAGAAAATGGAAAAATGCATCACAGACATACGCAATTTTCTTCACAAAAACAAACTCTGCAACAATGGTGACAAGACAGAGTTAATCCTCATTGGCACGCCATTTCAACTCAAGAAACTTCGCACGTCAAAAATCAGCGTGGATAATGTTGAAATCAAGGCAACAGATCATGCCAGAAATTTAGGCGTGTTCTTTGATAAACACATGTCAATGTACAAACAAGCGAACAAAATGTGCCAAAATGCTTATTATAACCTCCGAAACATCTCAAAACTCCGTAAGTCACTGAGTAAAGAGTCAATCAAAACAGCTGTCAATGCATTAGTCACTCCTCACTTGGACTATGGCAATGGATTGCTTCATGGTTCATCCAAACAAACAATAAATAAACTTCAGGTGGCTCAAAATTCTGCTGTACGATTGATTGAAGGACTGAAAAGACATGATAAGGTTAGTCATCACAGGAAAGAGTTACACTGGCTTCCAATTCCTGCAAGGATTCAATTCAAAATTATGACAACAACATGGAAAGCTGTGAATGATCAAGCGCCTCAGTACCTCAAAAGTCTCATTCAACTAAAACCTGAAAATGACCTGAATCTCCGCAGCAATGGCAAATTGCTCTTACAGATACCTGCCTCACAATATCAAAACAAGTTCGAAGATAGGGCCTTCTCCTTTTCATCACCAACACTTTGGAATAGCTTACCAGAAAATGTGAGAAAATCAAGAACACTGGATAACTTCAAGAAACGATTGAAAACATATCTCTTTGCAAAACACTACAGAAACGTCAACTAATAACCTAACCAAGCGCCAATGAGCAGTTTACTGGAATTGGTGCTATATAAGTACTTAATATTATTATTATTATTATTATATATTGACAGACCCGCCCAGCAATAGTCCGGTTGACCCCGCAAGAGCTGGTTTTGAACCCGGGATGGGGACTACCTAAAGGCCGGGACAAGCGCCCGGGACGACACGGGACGCCCGGGACGAACTAATTGCTGTGACAGAGCTCCGGGACAGCTCTTGCTGACTATAAATGGTCATAGTTAGATAGCTATTTGATGTACAAAAATGGCAGACCACTTTTTGGAAACCTGAGATGCTTACCTATCGACTTGAATGAAAAAAATAAGCATGACAAACGTTTTTCCGTGAAAATACAACAATTTGTCACAATGTGACATAAATTATTATATCACAAAGGTGAAAAAAACATGACATCTTAAGCATCAAATATGACTAATTTCCTCACCTTTGACATTGATGAAACTTGGCATAAAATTAAGTCTGAATGTCAGCTTATACAAGGTATTAGGGGCCGACCAGATGATCTTTTGGGGGGGGGGCTATGGATATTTGGTGAAAAAAAAAGATTGTTTCCCACTTGACACTGAAAAAAAAAGTTTGTACAGCACATGGAAATAAAAAAAAAGTTTGTTTCCACCTGTAGCAAGGGTACCGTAATGTTAAAATTCTGATAAAAAAGTTTGTCGCGCATTCGCAAGCAAAAAAAATTGTTCGTCGACGCGCCGAGAAAGAAAAAAAAAGTTCGTCCCGGGGGTAAAGTCCATAGCCCCCCCCCCCAACTATCGTCTGGTCGGCCCCTTAAATTTATTTGGTTCTTTAGTGTTCAAAAAAGACCTGAAATGCATTTAAATGATTGGCTCCAGCGTACTTCTGAAAAATACCGGAAGTAGCCTACCTCTGTTGAAATATGGTTTAAAGTCGGAATTTGTTGCCAAATGTTAGTTTTGAATAGATAGATAGATAGATAGATAGATAGATAGATAGATAGATAGATAGATAGATAATTGATATCTATACATTTAACATTTAACATTTATTTAAGTTTATAGTCCCTCAATTGAAACAACTCAGCGAAACTTAACAATACAATGAAAATATATATCAACTTAATAATTGACACTGTTGGATTTAAATGTCACTTAAAAGAGTCTGTGTCTCAAATAATTAAATACAATAATATAAAAAGTGTTGAAGTCTGTTCAACTTAAAGTCTGTAAAATCGAGAAATCAATAACATTTTTAAAGTCGTTTAAAATAGTGAGTTAGATGGATAGATAGATAGGTGGAAAACAATTTCATAAATTCAAACTCAATGACAAACAAGGTTGAATATCTATGAAAAGGAACATGAATATTGAGAATTAAAGTTTCTCTAGAGATAGAATATGACCCAAGCTTTCTAAAAAGTGGTCTGCCGTTTCTATATCTCAAATGGTTGTCCCTCTTTCAGCAAAAAGTCATTGAATTTGCTGTCCCGCAACTCTGTCCCGGCAATTAGTTCGTCCCGGGCGTCCCGTGTCGTCCCGGACGCATGTCCCGGCTTTTAGGTTCTCCCCCCGGGATGCAGCGATTGGCATCCCCAGCATGCAACCACGGAGCTAGCACCCCCCCCCCTCAAAACTAACATATCTTGAAGGGGTCATTGTTGCGGCTGCCAAAAGAGATTAATTCCAAGTACAATGCAAGCTGAATGTCGCTGATGCAAAGAAAGAAGGCACAAAAAAAGTTTCCATGGAATTACTTTGATTGAAAAAGATAGTGAGATGATTACTGGTTACAAAGAGTGAACAGAGAGAAATGGGGGGGGGGATTTTAAATAACACAGCAATAGATAGAATTATCTTTTTGTTTCAAAAATAAAAATAAAAAATAGAGTCCAACACTTTTTGCAAAAATTTTGCACGAAAACGCCAATATCTCATAAAATAGAAGAGTTATCAGCATCTGGTTTTAACCACTCCTATGACTCATTGTTTCTCCATCTTTTTGTGCCATACATTTTGCAAATTTCTCAATGAGCAATGCATGCCAATGATGTAAAGAAGTGTTTTTCCAAAAAAAATGTATCAGAAAAAGTTTTAAAGGACAACTGTCATCTGAACCCAACTTTTTAAATGCATGTCTTACTGTAATAGAATGGGGTTGAATTAACAGACATATCGGATAGCAGAGAAATTGGCTTCTACCAATCACAGCAAAATGATCTGCGAAATAGCAATTTCAAGACAACTGTGTGGCCCTTCAGTCAGCCATGTCTTATAATATGTGTGACGTAGGATTGGAGATCCCCCCCCCCTTCTGCCTGAAGCCAGTGGCCACTCATGCATGTATCATAGGTATGCTGCCATTTTCCGCTGTCAGGTAATCAAGAAATGGCAGCACCTGATGGAGCAATGCCATTCCAAACATGTGGAACCAGTCATGCATGCAATGTGGCTGTTTACTTTTAGCCCTGTCCTACGTCAATTGCTAGCTAGCCTTGCAATAGAGGTCGCTTTTGACTGTGCCAATTTTTGGCCTGATATCCTGAACTAAACACTTGTTGTTTGGAGGTTTATTTTAAGTGAAATTCAAAATAACCAACTTACTATTTCTTTCAATGACAAACCTGAGGCTCTCAAAGGATAAAAAAAGTTGATTACGGTGGCCCTTTAAAGAAAACCCTTTGATATTGCATGAGCCTGGTCCCAAAACAAAACGACCGGGTGAAAAAAAATACGGTTTGCGAAACTTGAACGATTCCCCTACTTATGCATTTTGCCACCCAAAAAATGTCAAAAATGAGGGGTAAAAAAATGTTTAACTTTATTTGGAATTTAAAAACTACCTGAATATAAAAGTTCATTACAAACGGAGCATAGCTGCACTTTTTCCGCATCGGTACTATAATTGACTGCGACGCTACGACGAAAAGAGTGAAAAACGTGCATTTCGCAATTTCTTCCATAATTTAAAAACCGCAGCGGGGATTTTGACGAAAATTTGTCAGGGCTTGTAGCACACTATTATGTACACATTTTGGCCACCGATGATGAAAAATGAAAGTTGTAGCACAATTAAGTGCTTCTTATATTTTGATAGCTAATATATTAGGGAAACTAAATCCAGAAGGATGGAGCTTAATGAGCTTTCGTTGTTCCATAATATGGGGTGAATCGGTACACTGGGGTGAATCGTGACAGAACTGGAATATGGTTTATTTCTTCAAAAAAATAACTACTTCCACTTAATCCAGGAAGTTAATTTTTGGAACACTTATAATACACATACTGGATTACATTTTGCTGGGGTTTTAAATTTCTAACTGCAGGCAGTGAGGAGCTGCATCTTAAGCTTCGCCCTGCAAAAATTGAATTCTCCACAGTTGATCAAAAGCTACTAAACCACCAGGAAACGTTCATGATATAGTGTTGACCAACTTTGGAAAAAATGGTAACCATAGCCAAAACAGCATTTACTATGCTCAACAAAAACCAAGCCAAAGTCAATTTTAGTGTTATCTTTGGATGAAAGTAAATGATAGGCCTCATGGCAGGATACACCCTCAACCCCCTGGGGTTACCACTGTTTTATCATGGGGTAACTGAGGGTAGTTGAGGGATGGCGAATTTGGTTGAGGGGAGGCGAGTTCGTTTGAGGGGAGGCAAGAAGATGTGAGTTTAGTCGAGGGGAGGTGAGTTTAGTTGAGGGGAGGCAAATTTACTTGAGGGTAGCCGAGTTTAGTTGAGGGGAGCCGAGTTTAGTTGAGGGCAGCCGATTTTAGTTGAGGGCAGCCGAGTTTAGTTGAGGGGAGGCGAGTTTACTTGAGGGCAGCGGAGTTTAGTTGAGGGGAGCTGAGTTTACTTGAGGGCAGCCGAGTTTAGTTGAGGGGAGGCGAGTTTAGTTGAGGGGAGGCGAGTTTACTTGAGGGGAGGCGAGTTTACTTGAGGGCAGCCGAGTTCAGTTGAGGGGAGGCGAGTTTAGTTGAGGGGAGGCGAGTTTACTGGAGGGGAGGCGAGTTTACTTGAGGGGAGCCGAGTTTACTTGAGGGGAGGTGAGTTTAGTTGTGGGGAGGCGAGTTTAGTTGAGGGGAGGCGAGTTTACTTGAGGGCAGGCGAGTTTACTTGAGGGCAGGCGAGTTTACTTGAGGGGAGCCGAGTTTAGTTGAGGGGAGGCGAGTTTACTTGAGGGCAGCCGAGTTTACTGGAGGGGAGGCGAGTTTAGTTGAGGGCAGCCAAGTTTACTTGAGGGGAGGCGAGTTTAGTTGAGGGGAGGCGAGTTTACTTGAGGGCAGCCGAGTTTAGTTGAGGGGAGGCGAATTTACTTGAGGAGAGGCGAGTTTACTTGAGGGCAGCCGAGTTTACTTGAGGGCAACCGAGTTTAGTTGAGGGGAGCCGAGTGTAGTTGAGGGGAGGCGAGTTTAGTTGAGGTTACTTGAGTTTAGTTGAGTTAAGTTGAGGGAAGCTGAGGGTAGTTGAGGGTGGCGGACATGAAAAGGGGTAAGTTGAGGGTAAAAGAGGTTAAGTTGAGGGTGCCGAGTTTGTGAGAGGGTTTGGGGGGTGTATCCTGTCATGAGGCCTAAATGATTAGTAAATGCACAAAAAATGAAATTGGGGGTCAAGTAATATGAAATTAATAATTAACATGGTTAAAACATAGTGGAAAATCAATTTAACCTTTTAAAATTTATAAATGGTGATTAAACACTATATATTGCAATAGCGATAAATTCCCTGAAATTAACAAGAAATCATGTGATATAATATAGAGATGAAGGTATCAAAATAAGGAAATTCTGTTCCAAATCAGTTAGAAATAGTTCTAGGGAACCAGATTATTAGACATAGTACTTGATTTTGGATGTTGGGTCTTGGGTTCTGTTCTAAGTTAATAGCAGATTTTTGACTTTCCCAAAAATATCCCAAGTAATTTTCATTTGAAAATAAATGCATGTTCCATTGAAGAAAATAATTCAAATTGGCAGTAGTGATATTTGATTTAATCCAGAATTACCTGTCTATAGTATAATTAGGAGAAAAATACGGTTTTTGAAAATGTTCTCTCATTTATCATATTTCAGTCTGTGATACTGAACCTATTATTTCATTCCGAAAATTGTCAAAATATCAAAAGCATCACCCTTTATAAGCAGTGCTATTTGTGAATGAGCTATAAACAAGGGAAAAAAAGGCGTTTTTTGAGCAGAATTTTGATTTATGGTCATAGGCGAATCAACCAACACATAGCAAACCATATATTTCTGAAAACTACACATTCTCCTCTAGTCAATCAGATACATGCCATGTCCAAATGACATATCATGTCGAAGTAACAAGCTTTCCAGTCTGAAAAAAAGCCACCGTACACAATACCATGCTACAAGCCTCAGATGAAGAAAAGACTTCAAATGTGTCATGTTGCCTCTGTCAGATTTGGAAATTTTAGCTTTAATAGTTACCGAGTTACTGATTTTTAAATATGGTATGTTGAAGAGCCCCCTAGTGGCCAAAATCGACATGGAGATTCCGAGGTAAAATGTTTCACTACATTAGGAAAGAGGACCAACAGAGCAATCACTCACAAGAAGAACAGCCAAGTCAATGCATTTTGTAATTAAAAAAATTTATAAAACCTCCTTTTTTGAATTTTTCTATGAAATATTCTAACATCCTTGTGAAACTGGTTAGAAGCCTGAAAATGGCGGCAAAAGATGCATTGCAGTCGGGTTCATATGTCTATCAAAAAAAATTCATACCTTAAAAGAGAAAGATTTTGAATTGTAGCCATTTTTCCAAAAGTAGCATTTTACAAATCCCCATCTAAGAGGCCTTATGGCAGGATACACCCTCAACCCCCTGGGGTTACCACTGTTTTATCATGGGGTAACTGAGGGTAGTTGAGGGATGGCGAATTTGGTTGAGGGGTTGCGAGGGGATGTGAGTTTAGTCGAGGGGAGGCGAATTTAGCTGAGGGGAGGCGAGTTTACTTGAGGGCAGGCGAGTTTACTTGAGGGCAGGCGAGTTTACTTGAGGGAAGCCGAGTTTAGTTGAGGGGAGGTGAGTTTAGCTGAGGGGAGGTGAATATAGCTGAGGGGAGGCGAGTTTATTTGAGGGCAGCCGAGTTTACTTGACGGGAGCCAAGTTTGGTTGAGGGGAGGTGAGTTTTGCTGAGGGGAGGCAAATTTAGCTGAGGAGAGGCGAGTTTATTTGAGGGTAGGCGAGTTTAGTTGAGGGGAGGCGAGTTTAGTTGAGTTCAGTTGAGGTTACTTGAGTTAAGTTGAGGGAAGCTGAGGGTAGTTGAGGGTGGCGGAAGTGAAAAGGGGTAAGTTGAGGGTAAAAGAGGTTAAGTTGAGGGTGCCGAGTTTATGAGAGGGTTTGGGGGGTGTATCCTGTCATGAGGCCTACTTTGACTGTCCAGTACCCATGTATGCAATTGACTAGATGATAATGACACTGGAGTCTTCACAACATTAATTTTGTACAATTTAAGAGCAACTGCTTGATGTCATGTGGCTGACTCTCCTGACCATTGAAAATGTACATACCTATAGGTCGATGTCACCAAAAAAGCCTTGCATGACATATGGTTTTTCCATTCACACCTCAACTGACCAATAGCCACCAAGTGCTGCAGCATGACATCAGGCTTTCAGCCTATATAGACATGTATAAAATTAGTGAAGTAATTTTGGGTTGAAATAGTGTTGGTCATTGACACTCATTGTATCACTTGTATCAATACAATTTGTGATGAGCCCTCTATCTTATACAGCAGCAGTTGCACGGTAGTGACAGAAAAGTTGACCTGGTGGAGTCTTTTTCAATCAATTTATTGAGCAAAGTGCCATTTTTATATTGCATCACATTAGATATTCAAAATACAAGTACTGAATGTTGGCATCACAGCCTTCACTGGACACATGTCAACAAAATTAATTTAACCTATTTGGACATCAAAAGGCGAAAATCACATCGTTATGGACAGCCAAGAAAAAACAAAGTTACATGTTACAGTTAACAATTAATTATTCAAATACTCAAATGGTTGTGCATAGAATATATAAGTATACATATAAAGTTGTTTAAATCTATATATATATATAGGCAATACATAGACAAATATAGACAAATGTTTATTTTTAAGTCGATGCACAGGTTGCATGAGAAAACATTAGCTTGAAGCTATTTGCGGACAACACACATTCTATACTTATACATAATACGTGTATATTATTTGACAACAAAACTTCACAAATATTGCAATATGCATTTACTTCTGATAGACAATATTTACAGGAATCCCAATTTTGGGTTATACATCATGTTCCCCAGTTTGCACCACCAATTTACAATTCCATAAAGCAATCCATACCACGCCCTTGAAAAAAATGCATTTAACGAAGAGAACTTTGCAACTTCAGTTTATAAATTAACAATTATACATGTCATTAATATGATCCAAATGTTCTTGATAGAATGTGTGCAGTAATCTCTTCATCTACTATCAAATAATTAATACAATACATGTAACACAATTAAGAGATTGGGAATGCAACATAAATTATTTTAGCATAGCCTATTGCAGGTTCTGGCTGTTATATATCAACAAAACATTTTAATCCCACATATTTTACTTGAGTTTTAGGCTTATTCTGGAACAAGCACTTGTTTTTTTTTTTTTTTTTTTTTTTTTAATAAGACATACATGTATAGAAACGAAATACACAAAAGGTACATAGAATATAATGCCGGCTAGACACCACAGGTGTATTTTGCCAGGCAAGGAACTGCTAAAATTAGATCATAATAACACATTATCAGCGCTGTTAGTAATGGAATGACCAATGAGATGAGATGGTAATGTTAGTTGATGACGCACCTTCATAAGAAATTTAAACAATAAGAAAAAGTTAATTGCACACATGATGCCTTTCACTTAAATTCAAGGCAGAGGGATTTCATTATTTATAAGATAATGTTTAAGTTTATTTTTAAATTATTGGATTCCCAAGTGAGACTTAAATTTCAAACCTATGATAATCCATATTTTTGGTCCCATGTACTTCAACTTCTTTGAGTTTGTCTGGCAAATGGAATATTGAATTTATCCATGCCACGAGAATCATGACCATGGATAGTTGAAACTTTATAAACATATTTGAAAATGAGGATGGCAACGTGGATGATAAAACTTTAAACACAAAAATTTATTCTCGATACACATAAACTTAATTTCTAAGATATCAGATTTTCTAAATAGAGGCTGGCTATGTTCCCTGTATCCTGCAAAATGTATAATACATACAATACGTTTAAATGGCATTTGAACAATACATGCCTATATGGCTGTATATATAAAATATAAATCTGGATAAAAGTTTAGGGGAGGTAAAAAACCTGGCATGATAAGTCATCTTGATTGTGTATATGCATGACTCGCGCCAGCCTCACCTCTACTCTGCATGGAAGAATTAAGCAGCAATCTCCCATGGTCGCTTCACAGAGTATAACCTTTCCCAACCTGTCTATGAGTGGACTGCTCTTGCATTGCCACAGATCAGAACATATGCTGTCATGTGCTGCCACCTAGTGATTAGTGTGCTATTCCGAGAGCTCCTGCGAGCGTCCACATCATTTCGATCAGAGGAACACACACAATTTTGTCTGAAAGACATCAGGACTGTTTCTTAGTGTGCTGATGGCCTTGTCTACTTCCTTAGAGAATGTGATTGCCGAGTGTGACCCTGGTATACATCAATGTTGAACAGAAATTTTGTGAATGTGCAATAAAAGTGGAACTATTTCTTGGGACAGCAATGATGTAGCATATAAAATCAACTTCTGTGCCAGGTGGCAGCAGCATGCAGTTTTCATTTTCACCCGACTGTTTCCCAACCATATTCCATATCCCAACCATATTCCATATCCCAACCATATTCCATATCCAAACCATATTCCATATCCCAACCATATTCCATCGCATGTCACTATAATACAAGAGGGCACCACAAAGTCATGCAAGGTGTGCTATCTCACAGAGGACAGCAGTGCAAAGTAATAATATCTCTCACAACAGTAGGGTAGTATGCCCTGCCAGTCAGCACAGATGTGGGGGACTGTACACATCAAAGGCACCACTCCATAACCAGTTGAAATTGCTGAAGGAGGCCACAGCTACTGAAAAGCTCCAACACATATCAATTCAAACAGACTAACATCATTTCATATCATAGTTCACAAGTATCCCACACTCAAGACTGTATAGTGTCTACTAACATAATCAATTTACCTGCTGGTTTAAAGGTAATTTCTATGTATTTATAAAATCGTAAATGCTTCATGAAGTATTATGTCTTACAATACGACATATCAATCTTTTTTTTTAATTGCGTAATTAATAATTTCCTGGATTGATATCCATGGACAACAATCTGGAAGCTCCTACTTAGTTGGTACCAACATTTTTCTTAATATCCTGATAGATTACAAACATAGTTTTTTAAAATATGAATACTCATTACTCAATCCAAATTTTCTGCAGCTGGGAACACCTCCCCTCCCCCCATTTATATAAATTATATCTCCTTTTCAAAAATATTAACTTGAACTTTGATTATTTGCAAAGTTTTTATTTCTAAGAAAAGAAATGGCCATGACCTATTGACCTATGTACTAAAATCAAAACTTGCTGGCTGGATATGAAAAATGTCATGACTTAACAATCAAAGTCTCGCACTTCCAGAATAAAGACGGAGGCTGTCGAGTGCATCTTGTAACTTGATGGATTTCCATGTCTCGGGAATTTCAGCAGGCTTGTGTTGATACCATTCTGCAAGTTCATTGTTGAACTTATGCATGAAAAACATCCAGTACTTGTTTTCATCTGATTTGTTGTTTGGGTAGATGTCCCACTCAGGTCGATGCTTTTTGTACTCTTTGTAAGGGTGATATATCCTTTCATCACCTGCCTGTAATTTGTGTTCTTTATAATCCTTACAAGTACGTCGGGAACATCTTTTTGAGTAATTTGTAGTTATTGCAAAATCACAGGGATGGATGACCAATATATCAGTATCCTTCCAGTGCCCCCCAGCTATTCCTACGGGTTTGTGTTGTGCACACAGATGCAAGTCTGTCTCATCATTTTCAAAGTGTTTGGCATCAGCTTTATTGCATGGTTCTTCACAATATGGACACAATGCCTCACAGCCCCAAAGTCTGTCAGTTGCCAGTTGGTAAGGAGAAGAATCACCCCAGGAGATATCTTTGGCATATTCAGTCTCAATTTCCTTGATTGCCCAATCATCTAATGTTTCAATGCGTTCCAACAAGTTGTCATTCAGATTTCTGAAATCCACAATGGGGCATCGTTCAAATTCAGTGAAGTCTGAGCTTGTCAAGTCAATTTTGCCATGCATCGCATTGAGGAAATTTCTTGCCCAATCAGCTGAAGATTTGACAGCTGCCACACGTTTGGTAGCATCAACCAAATCCTTGTTGATGCGGTGAATGTGCTTGCTTGCCAGATCTGTGAAGTGGGCCATCTTGGAAACATGCTTCTCACCTAATACGCGCTCCTTTGTGTAGTTCGTAATCCACTTCAATGCAAAACTCTTTGGATTAGCTAGATACAGGCTGTAGCTATCAAATTCTTCCTTTGTTGCCAGGTCATCTAGCAAACGCCCAATTAATTCTGGCTTTCTAACAATGTCACAAACTACTTCATTGACAATGTCCGTTTTCAGTGATCTGAGTATGGTCGTCAGCATTGCAGGTTTGATGGCATCCAATAATAGGTCTGCAGCAATGATTTCCAGGTTCCTGTCCTCAACGAAGTTTCTGAACAAATTCCACACTTTGGACCTGTACTTCTCCAGTTTCGTCGTCACGTTGTATTTTTCGATGTATTTATCCTCTATTCTTTGAAACACTGGTATTGCTTGGAAGCATACATGCACGGCGACCATAACTTCAAAACCTATTGTCAATGAAAATGAATCATTTACAAAAAGGTTATTTTCTTTGTTTACGGCCTTCTTGACTCTTTTTATCAAGTCAACAGCGTAAAACTCTATAAACTTTGATCGAGTCCCAATATCAGTCAGATAAATATTTATGTCTTTTAGTATTTTATTTGCAGAAGTTAAAGCTTTCTGAGTGTTGCTCCCTTTCAAAATCCAATTGGGCTTGTAAAAAGGAGCCTTAAAGCTGAAATGAGCAGGCTTTATATCTTTGACATCCAGCAGAAAATGGGGCACTCTAGGCTTTTGAAGCTGCTCCTTCAGAAACGAACGTGATTCTTGAAACTCTTCATAAAGAATTCTTTCAACTTCTTGCTTAATGGATATTTCTCTGACAGGCTTTTTGTGCTGAATTCCACTGATCCAATTCTTCCACATTTTTTCAAATTCTTTCTTGAGTTCTTCTTCTCCTAAATGTTGGCCTTGCTCTTTCTGCTCTTTCATCTGAAGAGCAACTTTCTTTGCTTTCTGCATTATTTCTTCTTCATGATTCCCGAATTCATTTGTTTGCATCAAATGAACTTTTTGTGCCTCTTTCATTGATACCATGTCAGATTTTAATCTATTCAAGAGATCCTGTTTAAGCACAACTAAAGATTTCAGCTTTGCATTTTTCCATTGAATGGCAATATCCTTCTGGCTGCACTCATTGAAGTATCTCTCCAATTCTTCTTTGGTTTTTTCAATATCTTTACTGAGTTTATCATCATAGCCTTTCATTTCTATGTGGCAACAATCATCTAAAATGCTTTCTGAGCTGACTTGAGATATCTTGATTTGGACTTCATCCATGAGTTGATTCATATTGTTCTGTAAATTCCAAGTCAGTTCAGAGTATTTAGATTCCATCTCCATGTAGGCCTTCAGTGCTAAAGTGTTTTTGAAGCTGAAGACAAAATCTTCACGTAAGACTCCATTCCATAAGTCTTTCAGGTGAACAGTGAAGTCTGAGATGGACATAAAAGACTCCTGAGCTATTTTGGAAGGATTGACTATGTACTGTTTTATTTTGTTGACTTTTTCACTATAGCCTGGATTCACGGCAGCCATCGGAGGATCACCCTGCCATAAGTCAGGAATTGTTTGGACGTGCTTATTTTCATCAAAGTCGATGATATCTTTGAATCTATTGACAGAGAGTATCTTCTCCTGGCTTGCTGCCTCCTTTGCCATTTCATCTAGAGTGTCAGTCATTTTGTTTGTGCCAAACCCCATCTTTTCCCTTGCATTTACAGCTGACACATTTTGATGAATAAAGACACATTTCTTTTTAAGTTCAATTCTATTGTTGACAGCTTTCATTCTCAAGAATGCATGTACAATGATCTGCAAAACGTCTTGCATCTCACTGAGATTCTCACCCTTGATGTTCATGATGGTAACATCACCAAGGCCAGTGACAAGTGTGGCAAGTTCATTGTCATGGGTGTAATTCACTGATCCCAGCTCAGGAGCACGTAGTCCCTCAGTGTCTACCACAAACACATAGTCAAATCCAAAGCTGCAATTCTTGTCAACTTCAACCAACTGCAAATACACTCCGCGTGTGCATCTTCCAGCACTGACAGGAAACTGCAAGCCAAACATGGCATTCAACATGGTAGACTTGCCAGAACTCTGAATTCCAAGGACAGAGATGACAAATATCTTCCGGTTACCAATCAAAGCCTGGAGAGCTTCAAGTACGGCATTGACCCATGTAGATGGTACGCAACCAGAATCACCATCCATGATTTCCAGTGGAACTCCGTTTGTGAGCAATTTTGCCACAAATTTTGGCAGGTTTTTTATAAAAGGGTCTGTTTCAATTTGTCCTTCTATTGCAAATGCCTCAAATATTTGACCAATTTCACGGAAAAGGTGCTCCAGCCCAAAAGATGACCTAGCTATGTCTTCCTCAGATGTTTCTACATCTATGCGGCACTTTTGCTGGTATGCCTTGTCATGTTTTCCCTGGCCATCTTTCATTGATTGCCTCTTCATGTGGTACACCTTGTATAGCTCTGGCAGAACTTCCCTCGTCCGTTCATCAAGAATGACCTTTAACCACTCTAACAAGAAGGTCAAATCCTCACCCTGTTCATTGTTTAGTACTAGGACGAATTTTTTTACAATGGAATCAAGCGTCTTACATCTTTCAAATTGCGTGTGACGGATGTTTTTCATGCGCTGAGTAATTTCATCTTTTTTGTTCATATCGTCAAACTTGCTTCTTTCACTTTCTTTCAGAAGTTTACTGAGGGTCATCCAAGTGTCTTGCTGTAAAGGCAGAATGTCTTTGATTTCCTTTTTCTGAATATTCTGTAAAATTTCTTTGGCAAGTTTTTTTCCCCCTTGACATTTCGAATCCATTTCATCAATTGAAATATTCTTTATCATACTACATTTCATGGCCAAATCTTCAATAGAAATAGGACTTTGACTCCTTTGATTTCCCTTTAGCAACTCATTTATAGCTCCCTGTATTTCAATTTTCAACTCACTTGCATTCTTTTCAACTAATTTTTTTCCAGATTTCTTAACTGTCAAAACAATTTTAATAGCACTTGAGTTACTCATTATTCTTTTCAACATCTTTTGTGCTGATTCAAAATCAGAGCCCGGTTTGACATTCACGATGAACAGAACCATTGCTTGTTCAGAGATTTCCGTCATCATTTGCTGGACTATATCCTCATTCGCATGTGCATCAATGACTATAACCATCACCTTAGATATCATCCTGATGACTTGCATTGTCTCACCATGTTTTTCAGCATTGCCTCTCATGTTAAGGAACATTATGCAGTCTTGAAAAACATCTTGTTCTGAACCTGAAGGTATGTACCATGTTGCCTCAACCAAACCATTTGCAACAAGCCTCTCAGCATCTCCTAATGAACAATCCCTATCAAAAAACGTGCAATGAGTTGGCGATTCAACTACATTATTCAATATCTGGGATTTTGATATCATTGGGCACCCATACCTTAGAAAAGAAACTGTCTTGATATTTTTGCCATTGACTACATTTTCTTCCAATACTTTCTTGCTTTTATCAACCCATTCAACAGAAATTTTGCGAAGTGCCCATACAGAAAGAACTGATGAATCCTTAATTGGGTCAGGATATATCAGGGGAATGGCCAATCGGCACATAAACATCTTTTGTAAAAGAGCTTGCTTCAGCATGAGATCACAGCTTGTGAATATTGCGAGAAACACATCAAGAGGATGTGGTACTGCTTCATCTGGGGTTAACGATGTCTCTTCAAACATGCCTAAAACATCTGAGGGATTTTTAGAACTGTCCTTCTGAGCTCCAGTTTCATTCCACTTCCTGAGTACATCATCTCGTGCTGTACTGTCAGTCATGACAACTTTTCTCATTATGCTCCAGGGAAGATCTTCTGCTGACATATTATTTTCATCCTGTTCTTTTCTAATTTTCATCACCTGCCTGAAAGTCATCTTTGATGGATAGTAGTTTTTCAAACCCAGTTTTTCCAGAATTTGTAAGAAATCAGCTTTGCTGTTTCTCAATTTTTCACAGCTGACAGAATCCAGTGACTCTTTGTGGGGGCCAACTTCCCCTTCAAACATTTCTTCGTCATTAAGACAACTGGAAATGACTTGCCTGAAAGGGCGATCTGACGATTGTGTTCCTGACGTCAAATCTGAAGAAACGCCTTGCGTACTGGGGTTTTCTGATGGTCCACTAGCGGAAATTACCTTTTTCTTTCTTGAAGTATTTGGAGCCTCCTGATTTAGACCGTTGAAAACATTTATACAATGTTTCACATACCCTTTATCAGAAGGTGTTCCTGGCTCGTTTGTGACAACTAAAGTTTCTTTGTTCCTCTCCCAATCTGGAGAATCATCTAGCTGATTGGGGTTTTCTGAAAGACCACTGACATTAATGGGAATTCCTTCATTCCTTCCAAAAGTATTTGGAGGCTCCTGACCTAGACTGCTGTGGAGATTGCCTGATTCTTCTCCTCGCCAGTGAAGGTTCTCAGAAGGCATGCCTGAGTTGTTTGGGACATCCGAAGTTCTTCCATGCCGCTTCAAATCTGAAGAATCATCTAGCTTATTGGGGTTTTTTGAAGGAGTACTGATATGACTGGGAGTTGGTTTTTCCCTTCTCAAAATGTCTGGAGGCTCCTGACCTAGATTGCTGTGGAGATTGAGTGATTCTGCATCCCACCTGTTAACATTATTACTAGAAGGTACCCCTGGCACATCATGTACATCTGAAGTTGTTCCATGTCTTCTTCCATTGTCTGAAGTAATGTCTATGCTCAGTTGACCAGGTCTGCCTGCTGGGTTTTGATTCAAGAGAGATTTTAGGGCATTCTTCTCCCATTTACGCCTGCAATGTTTTTCTAAGATGTCAATGTCATCAAATTCAAGGTGAACAATCTGTTGGCCTTTGGTTATGTCCAATTCAGTTTTGAATATTGGTTTCCAGAATTCAGGATCCAATCCGGCTGCATCTAATTTTTCTCCCAAATCTGATGCCATTCTTCTTGTCAATCAATGTTTCCAATTCCTCCTCAGACTTTCAAGGAATCTACTGTAAACAAAATGAAAACAAAATATCAAAATGCTAATATTCTAATGGTATTGAGAAACATTACAAATAATTTGTGAAAAAAAATGACTGGTAATCAAATCATGACTTCATCCATACTATATATTCGAAAAAAACTCTTGTGTGAAATACAAGTATCCAAGGAACGATGTTGAGAATGCATAGTGAAATGATGGATAGATCGAACTTTACATACTTTGTCAGACAATAAGGCTTGAAATTGTGTTTGGAACAGTGCCTGATTTAAGCATAGGCTAAAGGGGCACCTGGGTGCCTCGGGCTTCCTCTTTCAACTTTTAAAAAATTTGCTTTCACAGTGTATGATTTTGTATCACAATTATTTTTTGCTATTGCATCTCAAATAATTGTGATCAATGCTATCTATTTTTAAACACCTGGCTTCAATATCATCGCTCTGCCAGGTACATGCATTTTTTAGAAAGTTTGTTTAGTTCTGCAGGGCTCAGACATTAGGGGCCAACTGGCCTAGAGCCATTTGATAGCCAGTTTGACGTGATTTTTGTCTGCCCGCAGCCTCTCTGCGTTCAACTGCCTCTCCTGCAGACTGTTGTCAGTCTAAAGCAACATTTTGACAAACGTGAAAATTATTGCAACAACATGCAAGTATTGTTGTGTTGTGGTACCAAGAGAGTCATTCCACGTGAAATCAATGTGGAATGAATGAATGCAGAATTTCAGTTCTGTAACTGCAAATTTGAGAAAGTACTGACCGATTGAGTTTGAAAACGTGGACCAAAAATTGAAAATTGTCCATACTACACGTAGAGATTGCTGTCACTTATTGACTGGTCAAGATAATGCCCTAAAACATTCTAAATAAATGCTTATTGCTCAATATCTCAATAAACAAAATAGCTGAAAGCAAGTTGATGAAAAATGTTTAACACATTTGTTCTTTGGGGTGAGAAGAAATACTAATATTAATTTTATACACCTAGCAGATTGATACAGTAATGTAGAAATATTATGCAGGAAGTAATGTAGGAGTACTTTAAAATTTCAATATTTGATGGCTGCAAACATGAGAAGCTCCTCCCTCAAGAAAGGCCGTGGCCAGAGATTCCTAATTTTTAGTCATTGTCAGCCACTTCAGACCTGTCAATCTTATACAATGCCATATAAGAAGCAAGATATCATCAAAAATCATTATTATTGTCAGAGAAGAACATGCAACAAGAATTTTCAACACATAACTGATCGGCACAGAGGCTACATGACCAGCACAACAGAAGACACCTCAATATTTCTTGAGAGCATTACAGATTGCCATCTGCAGCTACTCGTGAAGAATGTTTCCAAAGAAGGGGACACCATCCACAAGATCAAGAAGAAGATTGTGAAGAAGATGTCGTTTTCCAGAATCATTGGTTATATTCAGAGGGATGGAAAGATCAGGAGGACCTGTCAACAGTGTGTGGTGATATGAAGGTGATGGGCTTCATCATCACAGGATATCCCTGCTGAATGAAAACCTGCACCCTCCACCTACATGTCCAACAAGTAATTAGGTCGTTCTAACGACCACCAAATCTCCAGAAAGAGCTGACCAATGTGTATCATATTGATATGACATTATGGGTTGATTTTTTCAAATGATTATTGTTCCACAGATATATCGTCCCTGCAGTTAGATAGGGTGATGTATCATATAATTGTAATGTTTTTGTGTAGCACAGATCCGGCTAGTGCAAACTCTGATTGTGCTGCATATTCTTAAAAACAAAACCTTACACAAGAAAAAAATATTCAGATTCAAATTTAGAAGAAACGGTGGAAATAAAGAGTTATGAAATTCAAATATTCAAATTTAAAAAGAATAACAGTCATGAAATTCAAATTCAAATATTACAATTTAAAAGGAATAACAGTCAACAAATTCAAAAATTCAAATTCAAATATTAAAGTTTAAAAGGAACAACTGCCATCAAATTCAAATATTCAAATTCAAACATTCAAATTTGACAGAAACAGTGGGAAAGACAGTTATGAAATTTAAATATTCAAATTCAAATATTCAAATTGAATAACAGTCATGAATTCAAATAATCTAATTCAAATATTCAAATTTAAAAGGAACAACAGTCATGAAATTCAAATTCAAAAGGAATGGCTGGAAAAACAGTTATGAAATTCAGATATTCAATTCAAATTTAAATATTCAAATTTAAAAGGAATAATGTCATGAAATTCAAATATTCAATTTTTTTTTTAAATGGCGGGAAATTCAAATATTCAAATCCAGAAAAATGGTGGGAAATTCAAATTTTTAAAAAATGGCGGGATATTTAAAATCCAGATAAACCTGTCCCTCTACTACTAGGGCCAGTAACTCCCACTACCCCCACTAATACTACTTATGGTCCCCACTACTACTTTGCCTCACACATTGTGTAAAGATGCTTATGGCACGTGCTCTACTTAAAGACAGTGGTCACTTTGGCTAAGATGCTATCTGAGATGCTGAGTAATGATCACTTAAAATGATCTAGGATGCTGCCTAAGATGTTGCTTAAGAATCCCATGAAAAAATGGCTGGAAATTCAAATATTCAAATTCAAATATTTAAAATTTCAAAAATGGTGGGAAATTCAAATATTCAATTTGATTAAAATTGAACTTCTAGGTCAATTAATTGGGTAATTAATTAATTAGGTCAATTAATTAATTAGATCAATTCATTAATTTGGTCAATTATTTAATTAGGTCAATTAATTAATTAGATCGATTAACTAGGTCAAAGGTTAGGTCAATTACCTAGGTCAAAGGTCATTTAACTAGGTCAAATGTTGGGTCACTCTACTAGGTCAAAGGTAATGTCACCTAAATAGGTCAGAGGTCAATTAACTAGGTCGATTTGGCACTTAAAGCTTATGCTCAGTAGTAATATGTTTTCCCAAAGTGAATTCCAGGACTGTGCATACATCTCTCCCCCAAAATGAATAACCAGATCAGTAAATAAATCTTTCCCCAAAAAAAACTCCAAGATTATGAAAAGATGTTTCGCCAAAATGAATTCCCAGCTCTCTTTTAGGAAAAAAGCCCAAACAAAATGGCAAGATAGTTGTCGAAATTTTTGCATCAAAAATCAAATTTATATATAAAATGATTTGATATTCTAGTATATTTAGATCCTGGTGGATCATGTACATAAGAATATGAAAGCTGCTAAGTTTTATACTTCTATCTATTTTGAAGAAATTACCCAGCTGACAAAACTCGTGGTTAACTGAGACTTATCACATGAAATTGCCCCTCTGTTATCACTCAGAAAACTGATATGTATTTGCAAACATTAGCCACATAATTTTGGCACCGGCTAACCACATGATTTTCTGTTGAATGTCTTCACCAGTTAACCACATTATTTTCTGGGGGGGCAATCTTCACCAGTTAACCACATCATTTTCTTGGGGACAATCTTCACCACTTAACCATGTGATTTTCTAGGGGGTAGTCTTCACCACTCAACCAGTGGCATAACCAGGATTTATTTTTGCGGGCGCGAATGGGGGGCCAAGCCATTCAACAGGGGGGCCATGTGACTGGCAATGACTATGGGACAATAGGTTTAAGCTCAAAATTAGGGGGTGCTACAGTGGGGGCCAAGGGAATTTCAGGGGGGCACTGGCCCCCCCTGCCCCCCCCCCCTGGTGACTCCACTGCACTCAACAACACGATTTTCTGGTGATAAAATCACATGGTGGACTTTTGCAAATGCATATCAGTTTTCCCCAAGATCTTCACCAGTTAAAATTATCAGAGTAGAGGCAAAATTTCCCATCCACTGACTTGGCACTTCATCAAGCCAGTCAACTTTGCCTGTTTCAAGCAATGTCTTGAGTTATCAATAGCTGTGGGGCTGCAATAAAAGCCACAATTAGGAAATACCAGTGTGATGTAGTGAGTCATTTTTAGCAGCGCAGCTGCTCTTACCCCTAGCATTTTTCTACAAACTCTGACCATATAGGCGATTGCACTGTTACACCTATCACTCTCAAACTTGCCATATGGTCTCATCATGATTTTATCTTGCTTCCATCAACTTTTGGTAAACTTCTGTGACAATAATTTTTTTATTTACTCAACTGAAAAGCTAGTTTTTCCCTGGAAATTTAAATGATTGTAAATGGTGAGCTGCTGCTGCTCTGCTGCTGCACTGACAGCCAGACACTGTGTACAAACCAAGTGACCTAATTAAGGAGTTCTCTTGTTTACATTTAGCTGGTTCTCATATACAGAGCAATCAACAAACTTTGCCATGTAGCCAGTATGCTATCTTATAGTACAAATAATACACATCAAAAATTAGAAGTCAATCAGTTAAGTTTGCTTTGAGATTAGGCAGTTTTAGTACATTTTAGTGCATTTTTTACTAGAATTTAAAGCCCAAGTTGTACTGTTCATTGGTCAGTGGGTTGCCACTCCAAACTCATCAGTGACAGATTATTCAGGCCTGCGCTGCTTAAAGTGCTTGCACGTTATTTTTCATCTTCTTAAGGCCTGGGGCACCTTGTGACTTTTTTTTTAAGCCAAAAATCGTAGGTTTCTATGCTTTCCCAATATCATTTTGAGATCAGTTAAGTATTGATATCGATTTTTCACATTGTTATGTGTTTGACTTTCAAATTTCAGCCAAATCGGATGATTTACACGTTCAGGAAAATGTGCTTAAAATGCACGATTTTGGCGTGACAGACTAAAAAACAACTTATATAATAAAGAAAACAAAAATAATGCCCTCATTTTTCATCAACATTTTATGTTATATCATTCAATCAGTACATTTATTTTGGAGGCAGAGGTATTTTGGTTATGTGATACTCGGAAATAAGCATCGAAACGAAGACTTTGCAGAATGGCACAAATGAAGCCAAAATTCAACTTGTTTGAAGTGGTGTCATTGGCTTGTAAGTTAAGAAGAAATGACACTATGAGACCCACCTCGTGTATGAACGCTGCTTGGCTATTACTTTTAATAAAATAATACTTGTTCACCACCTCTTACTAACTTAATATCTTATAAATGCAACTTCATAACACCATATTTGAGTGTCCCAACCATAACGGTCGAAGCTATAAGGTGAATTCTCAGCCCAGCTGAGTTTCTTAGACCCATCCACTGTTCATTGCATTTCAGCTTTTTTAAATACTCTGAAAACTTGGCATACAGTACTGTAAAGAGAGAAGTGTCCCAACCATAACGTTTTTGTCCCAACCATAACGCCTCACCCAAATGGCTATCACTACAAGTTTGATGTGGTTTTTAAAGGTCTGGTAAATTTTTAAATACAATACTAAATGTGTAGATCAGGTACAATACTTAATTACTTATATTGGGCATTTTAAATAGGTATCATCCAGTCAAAGGCTGAGAAAACAGGTTGACTCTGAGGATTCTGAAATTTTGCATGGGAGAGGTGGTGACCTTTGTTTTATCACAAAAACAGTATTTTCCTTTAGTTATGCTGTTTTAAAAAATCTTTTGTAAACATGATACATTCAACTGTTTTAAATGAAAGTCGATTTTTCAAAATTAATTAATTTTCACTGCCCGGCATTCTTACAAAATCTCTTGGTCTGGGAAATGTAAATGGCATGGTTGTGGGGGACATACATTACAACTTTTGAAAGACTCATTCATTATAATAAGTTTAGAGAAAGTATTTTGATGAATATTAGCTTGATCTGATGATATGTATGCAGATCTCAAAAATTCTGAATTTTCTAACTGCCAATTACTGTGAGAATACGCGGTTTGCGATATTTCGGTCAATTCTTAATTAACATAAATAATATATACATTTCTGAAATCAGCAGAAAAATAGCTTTCGAATGAATGGTAGGAAGTTATGGTTTCAAATACTTTCACCTAATTTCAGGTATTTTCTGTTATGCAGTTTACTGAATTTTTGTGTCATTTTTCACGTTTCTCTTCCAGTGAAGAAAAAAATCTTTTTCAACATTATTCTGTTGCATTTCAACAAAAGATTTAAGTGGTTCAAGTGCAATAAAACTTAATCATTTTCTAGCTGCAAGAATTATGAATGAATAATATTCGATTTTTTATCAATTATTTAAAGTCTATTGTTTTTCAATACACCAATAACTTATAATTAATCCTAAACCAGTCTATAAATTTTGCCATTGTCCATTTATCAAAAATAAGTTAGTTTGGAGTTCTAACACTAATAAATAGGCCTATGATGGGTATTTTAGTTAGAGCCGTTTAAATTTTCAGGTTCTTATCTCTTGAGTAGAACCGTGAGTTTCTCAGAGATGAATGAAGATATCACTACAAAATCTTTGATACAGTGCCGCCTGTAAGTAAGTGAAATGCATGACATTGTGCCATTGCATCAATGCTAAACATCCTCAGCCAAACTGCTTGTGGAGGCATGAATTCTCATCGAATGAAAGGGAAACAAAGTGGGTCATAAAGGCCGATGTGTGAGGCAAGTGGGATACAAATAGCAGCCCATTTTCTTCGCTGTAGTCTGAGTTAGGTGTGGGTCAAAGTCGTTGATAAGTAAGTGAACCACCCTTCCCTATGTTTTAACATTGGGCCTGCGTTTCTCTTACTTAACAAAGACTTTGACCCATACCTAACTCCGACTACAGCAAAGAAAATTGGCTGCTATTTTTATCCCACATGCCTCACATATCGGCCTTTATGACCCAAAATGTTTTCCTCTCATCTGATGAGAATTCGACCTTCCAGAAGCATTTTGGTTAAGGATGTTTAACATTGATGTAATGGCACAATATCATGCGTTTCACTTACTTACAGGCGGCACTGTACATTAAAATTTAAGTTTTCCACCATCACGCAATGTTAAAATCAACCCTTTCAAATACCTTTTTTTTTTAAACCAAATGTCACTTCTTAGGTGCACCAGGCCTTAGGGGTTATCAGAATCAAGGATTGTGATCCTATAATTATATATGTGTGACATTTCAGATAACTAGTCTTTTGTCATGATATCCTACATGTGCTCCTTTTGAGCTAAAAGCATCATTCCACCAGATACTGTGCATTAATTCAGATTTAGAAATCAAAATCATTTGCTTAATAAGCTTAAACTCAGTTTAAGTAAACTTAGTGCGGAACTTGGTAAACAGCTGTGTTTCTAGAACAGGTGGCTCCATCTATATTTCTGGGGGGTATCTTCACCGCTTAACCATGTGATTTTCTGGGGAGTATTCTTCACCACTTAACCACATGATTTTCTGGGGGATATCTTCACCAGTTAACCACGTGATTTTCTGGGGGGTTATCTTCACCACTTAAAGTTACTCTGAATGATAAGTAAATTTTAAATAAAATATTTTCTAATTTTTTCATTTCTTGAAGCTACTTGGTGATACTTATTAGTACATCAATTTTCTTTGCTGTAGGATTCTTTTTATCTAGCTCTAAAGACACCTCAAATGCACTAAATGACCCATAGATTTATTTCGGGTACCCACGGAAAAAAATCAAGTGTTGCTTGTAATCAACTCTGTGATGTCATCACCATTGTAAGAATTTGTTAACTTATATCAATATAATATATAACAATGGACATTGTGACATCATCTATAATGGATGTGCTGGAGAATGAATGAACTATCAAGAAAATTAAAGGAAATAAACTAAATAAATTATATATTCTAAGATATACCTTTGGAAATTAATCAGAAACTTCAATGATCACAAGTTTATGTCTTTGTGTACATAATGTGTGTCATAATTGTTTTTAAGTAATACTTTTGTAATACTAGTTGTTTTTATCATTGTTTTTGTTTTTACCTTGTTTACCTTTATTTAATTAACTTGTACCACAGTATATGTGTGTGAATAAAGATATTATATATAATACAGGCTGTATTTGGCAAAGAATTGTATCATTATGGGCAACTTTTTAAAACCACTTGACATTCTGGGGGGAGAATCTTAACCACTTAACCACATGATTTTCTGTTGGGTATCTTCACCACTTGACCACATGATTTTCTGGGGGTTATCATCACCACTTAACCATGTGATTTCCAGGTGTAAACTTCACGTACAAAACTACAAATGCATGTGTTTATAGAATAGAATAGAATAGAATAGAATAGAATAGAATTTATTGGCAAACAAAATACAATTACACTTCAACATAACAAATAGCACAATTAAAATACCAATAGAAAATAGGAACTGACACAATGAATGCAGTCTCCATGAGACTGCTGATGTATTAGAGTGCAAGCATTGCACTACAGTCTCCGGAAACTTGCCATGCAAATGAGCACAAGCAGCATGCAAGTCAGCAAGATATGGCAGAATGAACTTCAAACAAAATTGTATTCTTTAGAGTATGGGAATTTTTGAATTATCAGATAACAAGGTATTTGTTCATAATTTCAGTTATCAGTCCCAACTGCAAGTTACAAGGCGAATTTGGAAAAATGAAACTAAGTTACCTAATATGTTTATAGATAACTAATCACACAAGTGTTTTTGGACATAAAAATCCTAAACAAAAGCCAATGTTTATGGAAAGTTATGTAACCAGTCATCAGTAAATGTTTTTGGAAAATTATCATTGTAAATGAAAAGTTATATAACCAATCAGTCCACATTTTGTCAACATTTTTGGACAAACCAATATCTGGAGTCCCTCTGACACTTCGTGTCATCGGCAAAATAGGGACTCATGGAATCTGCAATGAATGTGTATTCTGGGGAAAATCATCATGCGATAATCTGGTGATGGTCCTCATGTTTTTCTCCCATGAAAATTATTGGGAAATTTCCCCACATGAACAATGACATTTGATAACTCTCAGTTATGTCATGAAGATGGTCAAGTTATTCGTTTTCCCTCATGTTTATCACATGAACATCACATATATGCATTATCAGCTGGGTAACTACTACTACAAGTCATTAACTTAAAAACCAAAATAACCTTTGTTGAAATCACAATCTATACAGTCAGCGACAAGCTCATGATGAATTCAGAATGACAAAAACATTCAATTTCATTTGAAAAACCTTTTTTGATTGTTTGGCAATGTTTGCTGGGTGCATGCAATTTGTCATGGGCTGGTGTTCCAAGTTAGCTTCATTAGTGGCCTATTTTATATAGACACTTGAAAATATTTAGATTACCAGTCTGACATTATAGAATGATTTAGTATTTCTGTCAGCAATACTTATAAGTTATAGCAAAAGTTCTGCAAGTAGTCTAATATGCCCCCTGCCCCCTACCAATAGCGGGCGTAAGTGGAACTCTCCTTTTTCCAGCTCTCCTGTGTTGACGAGCAGATTAAAACTATTTCCGGAAACATCAGCCTGGGAATTTACAATGGAGCCGGGGTTTCTAAGGTCCGTAACAAAGTCTAATCAACCTGACAGTACTGGAATATGGTGGAAATCCATGCTAAACATTCCATTTAAGACTTGGCAATGCAAATCCGTAATGTTTTCAATGGATTAAAAGTGCCCCGGGGCCTGGAATGCCAGCTCCACTGACTCAGCAATGGTACAAAATGGCAGCTTGTTCCCGGAAATAGTTTTATTCTGCTCATCAACACAGGAGAGCTGGAAAAAGGAGAGTTCCACTATCACGGCCTATATCAGGGGCTTGCATGAGCTGCGGGAATAAACTCAGCAACATCAAAAACGCACACATATTTGGCTTAAAAACTAATTTGTTGTGTAGATATGAAACTTTACACTGATGTCAGTTGACATCTGCTGTGAAAGTCCAGAAAATTAGGCCACTTTTAGTGCAACATGTCCAAAAACCAAAATCACAACCAATGCAAATTGGTCCTAAATCGACTTCATGTAAAGTCTGTCACAGCTCAACATTTGGAGAGTTGAAATAATCAAGGTGGTCGGTCATGCTTTTTTATTGGGATTTTGTGAGTTTTGGTTGATTTTTCAGTCAAGTCGGTGTTTTTCACAATTGTTTGTCGCATCATTTTCAACACTTTTGCATCATAAGCATCGGAAATTATCCTGTTTTTGGTCAAATCTTGTGCTGAAATCTTGTTGGACACCTGTTTTGACCATTTGAAATCAATAATAAAGTGATATCATCTGTACTCTACTCCCTGATCCCTTTTTCAATTTTGCAAATTCCAAATTGACATTATGTCACAAAAGCGTGTCTGGTTCATACGAATATACATGGATCCTGTTCAAACGTTCACAATCTTTAGCTGAGAAACTAATAAGAAAATTTGCCAAGTTACATCAAGATAAATTTAGTGCTACAAAAGTTATGATACTTTGAAAATGTGTGCGTTTTTAATGTTGCTGAGTGTAGGTCCAAAACTCAACAGAACCAACATAAATTTGGAAGAAAAAAATCTGTAGAGCTGCACAAGTAGCCCCGATCTAATGCCCCATTCTCACAGCACGTTACGGAGCACTTTAGGCGTCGGCGGGATGGTATTTCCTGGTAATTTGGATGAATTTGGGTGATCCGCCGTCGACTTTTCACATCCCTCAGGGGTAGTTTGTTTCCCTCAGGGGTTCCTAGAAATTGAAAAACTGTGCCGTGGATTTCAAAAAAGATTCAACACGTTGAAACTTTTTTTCCATGACGGTGGAACAGAGCCCAAAATTTTCTTGATTTTTGGATGTCCGGCGGGGATTTTTTCAGTGAGAATGTCTCAAAAACATCTCCGGCGGGATATTAGGACATCCCCTGCCCCTGAGGGGACCTCTTCTGCCCCTGAGGGATATTTTTACTTCCCCTGCGGAACATTTCGATGGTGAAAGCTCAAAACCTCTTAACTCAAATTTGAGCGAAAGTGTGTTTTACCACCAGATGACATTTACTGTATGCCCCCTATATGATTCTTGAAGAACACATGTCAGATATTGGTTTATGCCCTCTTGTGGATGAATGTTAAAACCTCTTAACTCATATTAGCTGAAACTTTGAAAGCTGAAACCTCTTAACTCAAAATACCTTTTCCCGGGAAGTTTGCAGTAGGCAAGACAGGAGAGAAAGTAATTAAATGTAGAATTACAATAATTTGATACATTTTAAGGTAGGTATTATATTGAAATAGAAGGCTCTCATTGGGGTGGGAAGCTGCCCATATTGGCCAAATAAAATTCAGTTTGGACTTTGAAGCTGTCCAAAATACCCAAAAAGTGCACGATTTTTCGTACTCCCAGGGTTGTGGATAGGAGTGGTAGCTTCTGTTCATGGGAAGGTAATGACCTTATCTGAAGGTAATGACTTATGTGAAGGATTTTGCAAACAGTCATAAATACATGAAATTTGGCACAGTTGCATGTTGACCTGTTAATATAGAGTACATCTTGACAGAGAGGCACTTCCAAATAACTCCTCACAGGAAATTACAGAAATTTTCAATCCGGCCACCAATGAGCATGTCCGTCATTGTCGGATTCAGTTCAGTGGATTGAAATCATGGCCTCAACCTAAGGGAATCATTAGAACTTTATGGAAACAGAATAAAGAATTCCATCAACCGCTAATTTTATTTTTCTTAAATAATAGTTATTGACTAATCGCTTGCAATTCTTGAATTAAGTTAAGTGCTTTTTGACGCCAATTTTGCACAATTTGATGCCGTAATTATGGAGTAGTCTTATTTCTTCCATATCTTTACTAATATTCCACTTAGTGCAACCAGTGTGGTGGGTATCCTATGTTTCAAGTGTCATAGAAGAAACTAAACCAATCCAAACTTGCTGAAGTGGCTTATAATTTTGTGTATCTTACACCTCTGTAGTTGAAGATTTTGTGAATATATGAGTGTATTCTTATCATTGAAAATTACATTACTTAGACACATAACACTTGAATAATTGTAATACTTTTTTGCAAATGACAAATTTAGATGATGCTTGGACTGTTTGTCCTATTTTTCAAAAGGTTGCAATGATTTACTTCCGTTGAGGCTATGATTTCATTCAATTAAACTGCGTCTGGCATGCTCAATGTCGGCCATATTGAAAAATGGCCGTCATTTCCCTCTTAGGGTTATCGTGAAGCGACTCTACTCAGATTTACTTCACTGTTCACCTCATTACCATGATCCATGACCTGAATGGTCCAACAGCCCACAGGTGCATTGACACAGGACCCATTCCACTTATGCATAAACCTCTCAACTCAAATTTTTGAAAGCTGAAAACCTCTTATGTCATGCAAATACAAGACACTTGACCTTTGTTGCCATGGAGACCAATTTCACATTAAGAAGCAAAATTATAGATTTTATTTGCCAAAACATCAAATGGATTGTCCTGAAAGTAATCTTATGATTTCCAGACATTGGTTTTTTGTCTTTTGCTAAATATTTTGTCTTTAATTTGCCATAATTGTGTATTTCTGAGTTAAGAGGTTTTGAGCTTTCACCATCGATTTGCAGCCTCGCCGGCAGTTTTTGACATCCCGTCGACAGTCTTTTGACATCCCGCCGACGATTTTTGAAAATCCCTCAGGCATTTAGATCTTTCCCACAGGGATATGATCTTGGCTCCGCCGATTTACGATCTTATCCCCCGATTTACAATCTTATCCCGCCGTGATATGCTTTTAATTAATGATATAATCATTTTATAAACATTGTATGTCGCCGGGTTGGTCATTTTTTCCTAGAATTCATCTCAAGCTATCCCTCAGGGGTAAAAAGTTCTCCGTAACGTGCCGTGAGACTGTAGCATAAGTAAAAACTTGGCCAAGAAACCAACAAGTAAATTCTAAATGTAGCTGAATATAACATGCATACAAAGAAAAATACAGATAATCAAACATCATACCATGGCTATGAGTGCTAAGGTAGTTTAAAGTTACTTTAAACAATCTGAGAAATTGTATTAAAGTGGTATTCCCATGAAAGACAACTAGATACCAAGATTCATAAGGATACCATTCTTGTTAACAAATACTCACAGCATTTTCCTGCATGTGTGTGTGTGTATGAAGATGATCAACGTTCAGCAATGATGGCGCGCATAGTGAAACTGCTGGCAGGTTATGAAGCACCAAGAAGCACCATATGACAAACATGATAAAGTGACGCTTTATCTTATCTGAATGAAATATAAAATGTATAGTACACGGAAGTCCTATATCCTCTGTATTCGCTGAAAAACACTCAAGAAGAGTTTCAGTGGGGTAGCTAGCAATCTAGGAGAGGAGGGGCCAAGGGGGGCCATGGGCTGAACCAGGGGGGACCCACCTTATGCGGGGATTTTTGGGGCAATACAAGGGTAAAAATTAATGCTGTGACACAAGCCCTCTTTACAAATGACATAGGAACATTGGTGCCTTTTCTTCTGGCGAACGCTCACTGCATTTCCAGTTTAATTTAGATATATGGTACGAAAACTGCTAAATATTCTTTCATGATTTACAGAGAAACAACTTTCAAAAAAACCAGGCGGACTAGGTGCAGAATGTTGATTTCAGCCGTTCAATTTGTTATGCTCAGGGAAAGAGACGACAGTATGTCAAGAAAATAGCACTTACTGATTCATGATGCTTACTTTTGAAATAGCTTGGCCCATATCAGGGAAAAAAACATCAACTAGAAGGCAAATTGGAATTTGCATATCTGGACGGTGATAATCGACCTGAACATTTTAACAACCTAGGGGTAGTATTTTTGTATGCTGAATTATAGTAGCAGGGGTCCCAATTTATGAGGGCGTGATTGGTCTTCAGACGGAGAAATTCGTATTTTGCCAGACATGCAGCAACACACAGAAGTGTTTTGATTGATACTTCTGTTTAATGGGGAGATATGACAGGTTTTAGGGGTTGACGAGTCATGTTAAAACTGAACTATGTAGAGTAATATCATGATGCCTATTTTGCAATGGCACATGAGTGTATATTATAGGCAAAACAAGTCAAATATCTAAGCAAACAGATATACATGTATTACACTTATCAGGTACTTACTTGGAAGTGCTATTGATGACATTCAGATTTGGCAGCAGCTCTAGGCCAATCATTTAATTGACCTGCCAGATGTATACAGGTAACAGTTTATTTGTAGGTCATTTCACCAGTTTTTGTAATCAACCCTGGACAACCCAGTTCGCATATGCATGGCTCACGTGCTCACGGCAGAAATATGCAGAGATTCACTATGATTGCCAAAGTGTCAAACCAGATGGAGATGCATACATGTGATGCTAACACACCGAGGGGACCCGAGGTCACCCCGAGTTGACCCCCCCGAGTTGACCCCCCGAGGTGACCCCGAGGTGACCCGCCGAGGTGACCCCCATTTTCTATTGATCTCTTCAACGGTACATTTATGACAATAATGAGAAAATCATAATTCACAATTTCACACAAACATCCTTTATGATTTAATTGTTGTAATCACAATTCAGGACAACCATTTTGACAAGCGGCAAACCTGACCAATTCATGGGTAGTGGCTAAATTGCACTTGATAAAATTCGCACCTCTTGTCATTGAGCCTTATCCTCATTTCTATCTTAACTAATTGCCATAAGCCAAGTGTAATCCCCTCTACCTGTCATCAACACAGTACTGCTATCTTCATTGGAAGCCCATGGCAAACACAGCACCATCCCATGCACCATCCTAGCACAGCATACAAATCCACTTGTGCTGGTCCGGATTTTGCATGCTAAATGCTACGGAGAGTGTCCTCCTAGTGGGAAACGCAAGAGCTACTTGGATCTGCGCTTGGCACTATTTTGTTCACGGCGCCAAAGACGGCGAGAATAGGGTGGTCCACATTCCTATGGGAAAAATCAAATCTTGTAAAACCCCCAGTTTGAAAGTAGAAATTGATGACCACATAAGTAAAACAAACACACACAAAATTTCAAAAAAAAATTGGTTAATATTTAGAGGTGGCACAAAGTCTTTGAAGTTTAACATGTAATTCCCCATTGGCACAACTGAAAAAATGATCACTTTTCCAGATCTTTGTCCGAAGTGAATATTTTTTTACGTTTTTTTTAGTATATAGTTGGCATGCCAAAGTAATATCTTGAGGTTATTTTTGATTTATTATTCATAGTAAGTGATATATTTACCTGTTTTTGTGAAAAAATGCTTGATAATTGAACTATGTAATATCTATGCTGACCTTATATGAAACTTTTTAAGCCTAAAGAATATCAGGACTAGATTTGGCATCGTTGACATACCAAAAAAAAGGTTATTTGATCAAAATAATTGGTCATTATTGCAAGATTTGCAAATACCGATGATCTTGAGGTCTGCTGCAGGGGAATCGCATGTTAAACTTCAACAGTTTGTGCCACCTCTCTATATAAATTGATTTTGCTGAAATTTTTACTCAATACCTTCTATAGATGTAAGATCACAATGCAAGATTAAAATCAGAGAAATTTAGAAAAATGTGTTTTTGGACCACCCTAGGCGGGAATCAGTCAGACAACATCAACCAATCACACATTTTTATACTCCATGTGCAATGGATATTACATATAAGTAGTAAGACAATATACAGTGTGTCCCAATGTGCCCTCAATTCACTGTCCCAATGAGCCCCGATATGACTTTTACGCCAAAGTGCTAATTTCTCAGGCACCAGTGAAAGTGTTTGTCGGGATAGCAATTCATAACAATGATCAAATTCGTACAAGCACTGAGAAAGCCTCATTGTTCATGGTTTGTCCACAGAATTGTTTGAATTTAACCCCTCCATATTTACTTCAGTTGTAGGAAAACAAACTTTTCCCCGCCATACTTCTGCATGTGGCTGTAATTTGTCAATAAAACAAAAGAAACATCAGGATGTGAAATCAAAAGATATGATGGCACTACCATATCACATACCTTGCCAGGAACCAAGAAAATCCCTCCTTCGCATAGTGCACAGCGTCCCAATATGCCCTGGTTCCCCCTATCTATTGCTCCATCTATCTATCTCTCTATTTATCTAAATGGATATTTAAAAAAATATTATATCATTTCAAAATAAAGAATTCTAACCTGTTGCCTTATGACACCATCATCATCAATTTAAGTATGAAGATACGAAATTATCAAGAAATAGGACTTGGACACGTTTACACATGATACTCTGAGATTTATGAACAACAAACAACTTTAATTTGTACGTTTATTGATCCCAAGTAAACAATGTATAGGAAGTAGGCTTAATTTATATCAGGTGCTTAACCTGTAAAGTACCCTTAGAGCTCATTGCAGATTGGCGGTCCAGCAGAAATCTTGATTTTTTTCATTTTTCAACTTCCAAACTGGCTTTTCCACGTCATTCACAGTTACCTGTTTGTCTTCCAATCCTCTTATCAGGTGCACATCTTGAAAACTAAGTTAAATAGTTTGTTTATTGACACCTGCGCTGATAGGTAAACTCAACAACTAAAGGAAGTTATACCACTGTTTGCTTTTTTTAGCCAATCAGAAGGCAGGATTTCGCTCTTATATAATGCATATCACAGCTCATACACCTGACCATGATATTGCATGCTTAGCTGACTACAAGTTGACAAAATTGAAGGAAACACTGAAACAAAACTGACCAACAAAGGATTAAAACTGAACCACACAGACAGCAAACAAGGAGGAAGATTGAATCAAGTGTGATTGCTCTCAATAAAAAGGCTGTGTTCACTCTTTTTTATACCAATATCTGAAATAATGATAAAATTTTATGTCACTTGATAAAAAAGTTCATTCTGGATAGGTAAGCTGCCAAAAAATTGCAGAGCAGCAGACTAACAGTTTTGGCCCTATTTGACAAGCTCAAAGAATTATTTTTTCTTCTTAATTCAGGGGGCTGTCGCCCCCGAACCCCTGCTCCTAGCCTTCTAGTATTTTTTCAAATGTATTTTGTAACTTCAACATCCAATTTTGCCCAGCGACTGTAATAATCTGCCTCACCAAGGAGACCTTGGCTGAAAGGGCTGCACTATCCATTTATCTATCAATCTATCTATCCGTCGATCTATCTGTCTATCTATCTATCTGTAAAATTAATCTACGAAATTAATATATTGTGTTATTTCTATCTATCTATCTATCTATCTATCTATCTATCTATCTATCTATCTATCTATCTATCTATCTATCTATCTATCTTTCTATCTATCTATCTATCTATCTATCTATCTACAAAATTAATGTATTGTATCATTTCCTGTGAACAAAGAATTCTGACCTGTTGCCTTCAGGGCTGCCAACCTCCAAATGAACTGTGGAACATGAATGTGCAACAAATACAATGAATTGTTGTCAAACAAGAAGGATTAAATGGCAAACAATTCAAACAAGAAGGATTAAATGGCAAACAAAGAGATTTAAACTAATTTGTTTTGTGCTTAGTGGTATAAGTTAGATAACACCCTCGTTTGTGACGATCGTCGAGGAGAGTATAATTTCTTTCTGCAGTTCTGCAGCAATTCTGCAGGAAGCTGCAGAACTGCAGAACTGCAATTATGCAGAAAGCTGCAAAATTCTGTAGGAAGCTGCAGAATTTCACAAATTCTGCAGCCACCTGCAGAATTTCACCAATTCTGCAGCTGCCTGCAGAATTCTGCAGTTTCTCAAAAAATTCTGCAGGAAGCTGCAGAATTCTGCAGTTCTGCAGCTCCCTGCAGGATTTTTGAAGCTCTGTTACTTCATTCAGCCTATTGCAATGCATCTGCAAAGTTCAGACCTCTTTGATAAGGTCTTGCTGCTACCCAGGAAACGTTGGTTTGGGGGGGTAGCGGTTTGGGGGTCGGGTGGGGGGATCGGGGTTTTTGGTGCTCGTCTGGCCCAACAGCGTTTCTGAAAAAAATTTTGCAGCAGAATATTTAATTCTGTAGGAGTTATGCAGCTTGGGAGGTTTTATGCACTTATGCAGCTAGCTGCAGAATTCTGCAGGAAGCTGCAGAATTCTGTAGGAAGCTGCAGAATTCACAAATTCTGCAGCCACCTGCAGAATTTCACCAATTCTGCAGCTGCCTGCAGACTTCTGCGGTTTCTCAAAAAATTCTGCAGGAAGCTGCAGAATTCTGCAGTTCTGCAGCTCCTTGCAGAATTTTTGAAGCTCTGTTACTTCATTCAGCCCATTGCAATGCATCTGCAAAGTTCAGACCTCTTTGACAAGGTCTTGACACTACCCAGGAAACGTTGGTTTGGGGGTCGGGTGGGGGGGGTCAGAGTTTTTGGTGCTCGTCTGGCCCAGCAGCATTTCTGAAAAAGTTCTGCAGCAGAATATTTAATTCTGTAGGAGTTATGCAGCTTGGGAGGTTTTATGCGCCTATGCAGCTAGCTGCAGAATTCTGCTGGAAGCTGCAGAATTCTGTAGGAAGCTGCAGAATTTCACAAATTCCGCAGCCATCTGCAGAATTTCACCAATTCTGCAGCTGCCTGCAGAATTCTGCAGTTTCTCAAAAAATTCTGCAGGAAGCTGCAGAATTCTGCAGTTCTGCAGCTCCCTGCAGGATTTTCGAAGCTCTGTTACTTCATTCAGCCTATTGCAATGCATCTGCAAAGTTCAGACCTCTTTGATAAGGTCTTGCTGCTACCCAGGAAACGTTGGTTTGGGGGGTAGCGGTTTGGGGGTCGGGTGGGGGGGTCGGGGGTTTTTGGTGCTCGTCTGGCCCAACAGCGTTTCTGAAAAAATTCTCCAGCAGAATTTTTAATTCTGTAGGAGTTATGCAGCATGGGAGGTTTTATGCACTTATGCAGCTAGCTGCAGAATTCTGCAGGAAGCTGCAGAATTCTGTAGGAAGCTGCAGAATTCACAAATTCTGCAGCCACCTGCAGAATTTCACCAATTCTGCAGCTGCCTGCAGAATTCTGCAGTTTCTCAAAAAATTCTGCAGGAAGCTGCAGAATTCTGCAGTTCTGCAGCTCCCTGCAGAATTTTTGAAGCTCTGTTACTTCATTCAGCCCATTGCAATGCATCTGCAAAGTTCAGACCTCTTTGACAAGGTCTTGACACTACCCAGGAAACGTTGGTTTGGGGGTCGGGTGGGGGGGTCAGAGTTTTTGGTGCTCGTCTGGCCCAGCAGCATTTCTGAAAAAGTTCTGCAGCAGAATATTTAATTCTGTGGGAGTAATGCAGCTTGGGAGGTTTTATGCGCCTATGCAGCTAGCTGCAGAATTCTGCTGGAAGCTGCAGAATTCTGTAGGAAGCTGCAGAATTTCACAAATTCCGCAGCCATCTGCAGAATTTCACCAATTCTGCAGCTGCCTGCAGAATTCTGCAGTTTCTCAAAAAATTCTGCAGGAAGCTGCAGAATTCTGCAGTTCTGCAGCTCCCTGCAGGATTTTCGAAGCTCTGTTACTTCATTCAGCCTATTGCAATGCATCTGCAAAGTTCAGACCTCTTCGATAAGGTCTTGCTGCTACCCAGGAAACGTTGGTTTGGGGGGGTAGCGGTTTGGGGGTCGGGTGGGGGGGTCGGGGTTTTTGGTGCTCGTCTGGCCCAACAGCGTTTCTGAAAAAATTCTCCAGCAGAATTTTTAATTCTGTAGGAGTTATGCAGCATGGGAGGTTTTATGCACTTATGCAGCTAGCTGCAGAATTCTGCAGGAAGCTGCAGAATTCTGTAGGAAGCTGCAGAATTCACAAATTCTGCAGCCACCTGCAGAATTTCACCAATTCTGCAGCTGCCTGCAGAATTCTGCAGTTTCTCAAAAAATTCTGCAGGAAGCTGCAGAATTCTGCAGTTCTGCAGCTCCCTGCAGAATTTTTGAAGCTCTGTTACTTCATTCAGCCCATTGCAATGCATCTGCAAAGTTCAGACCTCTTTGACAAGGTCTTGACACTACCCAGGAAACGTTGGTTTGGGGGTCGGGTGGGGGGGGTCAGAGTTTTTGGTGCTCGTCTGGCCCAGCAGCATTTCTGAAAAAGTTCTGCAGCAGAATATTTATTTCTGTGGGAGTAATGCAGCTTGGGAGGTTTTATGCGCCTATGCAGCTAGCTGCAGAATTCTGCTGGAAGCTGCAGAATTCTGTAGGAAGCTGCAGAATTTCACAAATTCCGCAGCCATCTGCAGAATTTCACCAATTCTGCAGCTGCCTGCAGAATTCTGCAGTTTCTCAAAAAATTCTGCAGGAAGCTGCAGAATTCTGCAGTTCTGCAGCTCCCTGCAGGATTTTTGAAGCTCTGTTACTTCATTCAGCTTATTGCAATGCATCTACAAAGTTCAGACCTCTTTGACAAGGTCTTGCCATTACCCAGGAATCGTTTGGTTGCGGTTTGGGGGTCGGGTGGGGGTCTGGGGTTTTGATTCTCATCTACAATGAATTCTGCAGCTTATAAAATGACATTTTTGCGAGCTGACCGATCGCCGAAAAATGTGTCGTACGGCGAAAAGAGGCAACGACAGACAAAGACTGACTACTGCAGTCTATAGACCTGGTTGTAGGGTACCTGAAACTTTTTTCTGAATGAAATTTGGTTGGGAATTGACCGAACAAAGAGGCAAAACGACCATGGAAGTTTATTTTGATAGAGCACTGTAAAATGACATTTTTGCGAGCTTACCGATCGCCGAAAAATGTGTCGTACGGCGAAAAGAAACAACGACGGACAAAGACTGACTACTGCAGTCTATAGACCTGGTTGTAGGGTACCTGAAACTTTTTTCTGAATGGAATTTGGTTAAGAATTGACCGAACAGAGAGGCAAAACGTCCATGGTAGTTTATTTTGACAGAGCACTGTCAGCAGTTTATAAAATTACATTTTTGCGAGCTGACTGATCGCCGAAAAATGTGTCGTACGGCGAATAGAAACAATGACGGACAGAGACTGACTACTGCAGTCTATAGACCTGGTTGTAGGGTGCCTGAAACTTTTTTCTGAATGAAATTTGGTTAAGAATTGACCGAACAGAGAGGCAAAACGTCCATGGTAGTTTATTTTGACAGAGCACTGTCAGCAGTTTATAAAATTACATTTTTGCGAGCTGACCGATCGCCGAAAAATGTGTCGTGCGGCAACAAGAAACAACGACGGACTGAGACTGACTACTGCAGTTTATAGACCTGGTTGCAGGGTACCTGAAACTTTTTTCTGAATGGAATTTGGTTAAGAATTGACCGATTAGAGAGGCAAAACGTCCATGGAAGTTTATTTTGACAGAGCACAGTCAGCAGTTTATAAAATGGCATTTTTGCGAGCTGAACGAACAGTAGCGTAACTAGGGGGTCTCGAATGGGGGGGCACCTGGGGGGGGGGCACACGATTCTCTGGGGGGGCACCCATAATACTAATTGTATATTTTAGCCAAGGTTGAAAAGTTCATATGGGGGGCACCTGGGGGGGGCACAGGTCCAATATGGGGGCACGTGCCCCCCCATAGGGATGCCACTGTGAACGAAAGCGGAAAAATGTGTCGTACGGCAAAAAGAAACAACGACGGACGAAGACTGACTACTGCAGTCTATAGACCTGGTTGTAGGGTACCTGAAACTTTTTTCTGAATGGAATTTGGTTAAGAATTGACCGATTAGAGAGGCAAAACGTCCATGGAAGTTTATTTTGACAGAGCGCAGTCAGCAGTTTATAAAATGACATTTTTGCGAGCTGACCGAAAGCGGAAAAATGTGTCGTACGGCAAAAAGAAACAACGACGGGCGAAGACTGACTACTGCAGTCTACTGATCTGGTTGTAGGGTACCTGAAACTTTTTTCTGAATGAAATTCGGTTGAGAATTGGCCGAGCAGAGCGGCAGAACGTCTATGAAAGTTTACTATGATAGAGGTCATTCCACAAACTGCTATCTGTTAGAACTGCAGAATTCTGCAGCTTCCTGCAGAACTGCAAAATTTGCTGCAGAATTCTGCAGTTTCCTTGGTAGTGGCAAGCCCCATGTCAGAGAGGTCTGAACTTTGAAGATGCATTGCAATAACCTACAGGAAGTAACAGAGGTTCAGAAATCATGCAGGAAGCCGCAGAACTGCAGAATTCTGCAGCTTTCTGCAGAATTTTTTAAGAAACTGCAGAATTCTGCAGGCAGCTGCAGAATTGGTGAAATTCTTCAGGTGGCTGCAGAATTTTTGATATTCTGCAGCTAGCTGCATCACTGCATAAAACCTCCCAAGCTGCATAACTCCTACAGAATTAAATATTCTGCTGCAGAATTTTTTCAGAAATGATGCTGGGCCAGACGAGCACCAAAGTCCCCGACCCCCCCACTCGACCCCCAAACCGCTACGCCCCCAAACCAACGTTTCCTGTGTAGCGGCAAGACCTTGTCAAAGAGGTCTGAACTTTGCAGATGCATTGCAATAAGCTGAAAGAAGTAACAGAGCTTCAAAAATCCTGCAGGGAGCTACAAAACTGCAGAATTCTGCAGCTTCCTGCAGAATTTTTAAAGAAACTGCAGAATTCTGCAGGCAGCTGCAGAATTGGTGAAATTCTGCAGGTGGCTGCAGAATTTTTGAAATTCTGCAGCTTCCTGCAGAATTGCATAAAACCTTCCAAGCTGCATAAGTCCTAAAGAATTAAATATTCTGCTAAACGCTGCTGGGCCAGACGAGCACCAAAACCACCCGACCCCCAAACCGCCTCGCCCCCAAATCTGCGTTTCCTGGGTCGCGGCAATACCTTGTCAAAGAGGTCTGAACTTTGCAGATGCATTGCAATAGACTGAATGAAGTAACAGAGCTTCAAAAATCCTGCAGGGAGCTGCAGAACTGCAGAATTCTGCAGCTTCCTGCAGAATTTTTTAAGAAACTGCAGAATTCTGCCGGCAGCTGCAGAATTGGTGAAATTCTGCAGGTGGCGGCAGAATTCTGCAGCTAGCTGCATAGGTGCATAAAACCTCCCAAGCTGCATAACTCCTACAGAGTTAAATATTCTACTGCAGAATTTTTTCAGAAACGCTGCTGGGCTAGACGAGCACCAAAACCCCCGAGCCCCCCACCCGACCCCCAAAGCGCTACACCCGAAACCAACGTTTCCTGGGTAGTGGCAACATACTTGTCAGAGAGGTCTGAGCTTTGCAGATGCATTGCACTAAGCTGGAGGAAGTAACAGAGGTTCAGAAATCCTGCAGGGAGCTGCAGAACTGCAGAATTCTGCAGCTTTCTGCAGAATGTTTTAGGAAACTGCAGAATTCTGCAGGCAGCTGCAGAATTTGTGAAATTCTGCAGCTTCCTACAGAATTCTTCAGCTTCCTGCAGGATTTTTAGGACACTGCAGAATTCTGCAGGCAGCTGCAGAATTGGTGAAATTATGCAGCTGCTTACAGAATTCTGCAGCTAGCTGCAATGGTCCCTCTTTCCTATTTACCTCAGGGGGTGAGCCCCTGTAGAGGGATCCCCTGGTATCCCACTGGTATGTACCAGTCGGATACCCCCACCCCAAGGGAGCAGTTCTTTTTACTCTGGTGAGGTTGGACATTTCAGTATTGGTAGGCAGCATGATTGTTTTGATTTTGCTCACCAACTTCAAACGGCCAATGCAACATTATTTACCCACAGATCCCTCTGAAACTTTGGATTTAGATAGTATGGAACCTAGGTTTTTGATTGATGTATGTTACAACTCTGTATCTTGATTAAAAGTTGCCGAAAAACGTAATTGTATCTCGATCTGACAATCGCGCCAGGCCAAGCCTATGAATTGGTAGGCCAAGCCTATGAATTACATTGTTTCTGCTACATTGCCAGCTATCTACATAGCCAGTGAATCCTTGCAAGCTGCTTTTCTGTATTCTCTACAATGTCCATAACCAGGTTTTATGTGCAAATTACAGTCACAGAAATTCAGATGATTCCCAGAATCTAACTATAGGCTATTAGAAAACACCCTTTATTTTTCCCTCCTGTTTTCACATGACATTATGATTTCACGGGTGTTATGCTAGTGTATACAAATGGCAGACCCCATTTTAGAAAGCTCAGATGATTATCTATTTTATTCTACTCCACATCTGCCTGGATGACAGGCTGGATCCTCATAGATAGATAGATAGATAGATAGATAGATAGATAGATAGATAGATAGATAGATAGATAGATAGATAGATAGATAGTTAGATAGATAGATAGATAAATAGATAGATAGATAGATAGATAGATAGATAGATAGATAGATCTATAGATAGATAGATAGATAGGATCCCACTGGGTGTCCTCTTGGTCGTCTTTCTTGTATAGGTATGCTGGGGTATCCCACTGGTAGATGGGTATCCCACTCTGGTATCCTCTCTATCTTAATTCTTGTGTGCTGAGGTATCCCACTGGTACGGATGTATCCCACTGGTATCCTCACAGTCCTCATTCTTCTATTGGGTAACCCGTTGGTACGGGGGGATCCCTCTTGGTGTCCTCTTGATCCTCTTTCTTAAATGTGTATGCTGAGGTATCCCACTGTAGAGAGGTATCGAACTGGTATTCTCACTGTCCACTAAGAAAATAAATGAGCGAACTGGTTTCCTCACTGTCCTCCTCATTCTTGTATAGCCAGTATAGGTATTCCACTGGTGCTGGGAGATCCCAATCATAGATTTACGTTTATATACATGCCTATGATCCCATTGCATGGCATATGTCCTCATTCTTGTGTGGGTATCCCACTAGTATGGGGTATCCCACCTGGTGTCCTCTAGGTTCTCATACTTATGTAGGTATGCCAGGTATCCCACTGGTACGGGGGTATCCCACTGGTTTCCTAACTGTCCTCATTTTGAAAAGAAAAAGAACTGCTCCCTCGGGGTATCCGACTGGAACATACCAGTGGGATGCCGGGATCCCACTGGTACAGTCCTCGCTACCTCAAGAATAGCACTGCTCATAAAACCTCCCAAGCCGCATAACTCCTACAGAACTGCAGAATCTGCTGCAGAAACTTACAGAAACGCTCCTGGGTCAGACGAGCACCTAACAGGGAGCTGCAGAACTGCAGAATTCTGCAGCTTCCTGCAGAATTTTTTAAGAAACTACAGAATCTGCAGCTTCCTGCAGAACTGCAGAATTTTGTGCAGAATTCTGCAGGTGCAGGAAGAAATTTAAATGTACTGATATCGTCACAAACGAGGGCGTTATCTATTACTTGTCACTTGATTTTGGCTTAAAATAATTTTGCAAAAAAAAAAAAATTACAAAACAAATTATATATTATTTTATATCACATGCTAACTTAACAAATAAACAGTAACTGATGCAAACAAATCATTAAAACACTTTTAAGTCAGTGAGATCACATGGCCAATTTTAAATTAATTTTGAAAATGATGTGGGCCGTTGATCTGCAAAGATCTACAAATAAATAGTAGGGCTACATGTACTGTATACTGTATCTATCTGTTTTACCACAAGGGGCTTGCAATTCCGTCCATGGTTATTGCTCTCATAATTATGTACCATATCTTTATCATAATAGACATGGAAGCAAATTGCATTAGGGGGAACCGGGGCACATTGGGACGCTTTTAACGTCTACTAATTTTGCTCAATGCTGAAAGCGCTGAAGAACTCAGAAGTTTGCATGAATATCACCAATGCTGTTGAGCTTAAATGCAAGGCATAATAAACTAGACTGCACCTACCCTTTGTAGCCAGAGAGTCGTAAAAATTACTGTCCCAATGTGCCCCGGCATGGCACAGCCGGTTCACATTGGGACATCAATTAAAAATAATTTTAACACTCCATGTGCGTAAGACACTATACAGTGCATTAACACCTTGTAGTGCCAATAGTTCATAACTTTAAACAGTTTTAAACATTTAACATAAACTTTCCTGGGTGCGGACATCTATGTTAGTAATACTCAGTGCTTTGCAACAAATTTGTTCACAGAGCATGGTAATCCGCTACACCTCTATTCACTGTGGCCTGAATACCTGTTGTGTGCTGTCCCAGGTCATTCAGTTGCCTTGGACACTTAAATTCTGCCATATTAAGTGCGTCCCAATGTGCCCCAAATTCACTGTCCCAATGAGCCCCGATATGACTTTTCACCAAAATGCTAATTTCTCAGACACCAGTGAGTATGTTTATCACGATAGCAATTCATAAATGTTCGTTACGATATATAAAATTCATACAAGCATTGAGAAAGCCTCATTAAAGTCAAAAATTAAATCCTATGTAATACCATAGGCACAACTCACCCCAATCAAAAGGGCACAACTTACCCCACATTAATTTTCTGGAGAAAATTGGTTGTCAAAAATAAAGCAACTATGCAAGATTAAATCTAACAACACAAATGTCTGGATATACCTCCTAGCTCCATCATACCAGAGGGACATCATCCTATAATTCCTATTACAAACACCAAATGACCAAAAAAAAGAAAATGTCAGTCCTTGGTACTTCAAGTTTTCAGCAACAAAAGTGAATTTATGAGTTTAGCTTTTCACAGCATTATATTTGGCAGTTTTTTCCTCAGTGCATAATGATGTTGAGCAAGTTTGTATACATACATAGGTGACATTGTCTTCTTTACCCAATTCTTTGTTTCACCCAAACAGAGTGGCGGCACAACTTACCTGTGACACAACTTACCCCGTTCTCCCCTGTCACATATCATGAGACATTTGGGTGAGGAACTCTGACTTGGGCACAACTCCATTGGGGGCGACCATTTAATATGCAGGGAGTAGGAGTTTTTTTAAACTAGATAATTTATTGCCCATTTTTCTGTGAAATTATAATAAATTCTTTTTGGCCAGTCTTGAAATGAATTATTTTATTGAGGGTGTTATCATGTTCACTTCTTCAGTCCTCCAAGTTTTTTTGCAAAATTTTACTCTGGTGCAAAAGTTTTGCCCTTTTAAAAATTTGGAATGGCCGGCCACTGCTGCACCAGCCAAGAGCTCCAAAAATTTCCATTTTATCACTGAATAATTCTAAACATGCTGAAAAATGGACTGGTGAATACTTCAATTAGTATGACCGAATGTGCACTTAGTTGTTATCGCTATCTTCGTCATTGACGAAACAGTGTTGTTTTTGTTCCGAATTACCAGCTAATAGGCCGTGATAGTGGAACTCTCCTTTTTCCAGCTCTCCTGTGTTGACGAGCAGAATAAAACTATTTCCGGGAACAAGCTGCCATTTTGTACCATTGCTGAGTCAGTGAAGCTGGCATTCCAGGCCCCAGGGCACTTTTAATCCATTGAAAACATTACGGATTTGCATTGCCGAGTCTTAAATGGAATGTTTAGCATGGATTGCCACCATATTCCAGTACTTTCAGGCTGATTAGACTTTGTTACGGACCTTAGAAACCCCGGCTCCATTGTAAATTCCCAGGCTGATGTTTCCGGAAATAGTTTTATTCTGCTCGTCAACACAGGAGAGCTGGAAAAAGGAGAGTTCCACTAACACCCGCTATTTGCCCGAGTAGGGGAGAGCGGTGCAAAGTTTCAATGGTAAATAGCTGGTTGCTTTATATAATCATAGCAAGACCTCTCAGCTACAATATCCAGTGTTGTTACATTATATTCTTAATTCTTAAATAGTCTAAACATTGTCTTTAAAAAATGTAGTCTAGCGGCTCATCGTGCCCCGACCCTGGGGCACCATGAGCCATGGCATGGGGGGGCTGTTTAAATACATGTATCATCTTTCTCATTCAACTGTAAAGAACTGATACCTAATTAACCAGATGTTTTACTTGAAATTTTCCCTTGGCATACACCACAATATGGATCAGATGGATTTTACATATTTTTCTATGAAATAGCACAAAAGTGTCCTATACAGCTGCTTACAACAGTAGAGTTGTTGTTACAATTCAGTTTTAGTTGTATATTAAAACTTTATAGAAAATGGCTCATGGTGCCCTATCTCCAAGTGACTCATGGTGCCCCATTTGTAAATTTCATTTATTAGTGCATATCACCATTTTCCAGTTTATCATAGTATCAATGTTTTGACATCATCCTAGCACATGCCTTACCTTCTCTAAGAAAACTAAGTTTTATGATGATGCCGGAAATAGTAAAAGTACAAGAAGTTAAAGTTCCACCGCCCAATATGTTTACTTTTCACTCAAATTCACTGGTCAAAAGTATTTTTTTTTCAATTCTTGGTCCTATATTGAAAAGAAAGATTATGATTGCTACCCTAGCCAGTTCTACACTAATAATGGAATGTATGGTCTTCCTATCGAGCAGTTCTATCTCGCTGCTTTTTTTGTAGGGGCTATGGTTCATGGTGCCCTGTGGCTCATGGTGCCCCGCTCTCCCCTATTCCAGGGTTACAGCACTTTTTTGATAAGAAAACGACAGGGAACCTAATAATCCACTAATTATGTCATAATGGATTGTAGTTTCCCAGTGATAACTTCCAGTAATGTATTACCCTAAGAAACCATAAGCAGTCATTGTGAGGATGAAGTTCTCACAATTTTGTGACATTCTCGTAACTATAAACTTCACTATAACACTTTGGATGCCAAAACAATTTGCAATTTGAAATAACTTGGGTGGGGCACCCCCGGGGATAACCAAAATTTGAGCGCTCTCCTGGGGATACCTGGGGATACAAAAAGGGTGGGGGCACCCCAGAGGATACCCAAATGATGGGGCACCCCAGGGGATACCCAAAGGGTTGGGACACTCCCGGGAAACCCAAAGGGTTGGAGCACCCCTGGGGGGTATCCCAAAGGGTGGGGCACCCTCAGGGGATACCCCAAGGTTGGGGCACCCCGGGGGATACCCAAAGGATGGGGGCAAGCGCCGCGATACCCCAAGGCTGGCAGCACTCCTTGGGGATACCTGGCAAGGGTGGGGGCACCCCTGGGGACACCCAAGGGTGGGGAACCCCTGTGATACCCCCAAGGATTGGCACCCTGGAGGATACCCAAGGGTGGGGGCGCCCTCAGGGATACTCCAAGGGTGGGGGCACCCCCAGGGATACCCCAAGGTTGGGGGCACCCCCCCCCCATGAGATTCCCCAAAGTCTGTGGCACCCCCGGGGCTATCCCCAAGGATTGGCACCCTAGGGGATTCCCCCAAGGGTGGGCACCATTGGGGATGCCCAAAATGGTGGTGCAACCAAGGGGAGGTTACCCCGCACCCTTCTGGGATACCCCCGCACCCCCGCGGGATACCCAAAGGGTGGGGGCACCCTGGGGAATACCCCAAGAGTGGAGGTACATCAAGAGGATACCCCAAGGATTGGGACAACTCGGGAATTTCCCAAGGTTTGGGACACCCCGGGGGCACCCCCAGGGGATACCCGGGTTGGGCCACCGCACAGGATACCCCAAGATTGGGGATATCCAAGGTTGGGGGGCATGGGGGTCATCCCAAAGGCGGGGCATCCCTGGGGGATACACCAAGGGTGGGGCACCCCAGATATGCAAATTAATTTAGACAATTTCAGATATTCAAATGCTGAACTTTCTGTTTCCATGGCAACCACAGAATAACTTGAAAATGTCCAAATTGTCCAAAATTTTGGAAATCTATTCATAGTTCTAGATTGAATATAAGTGTCCGTGTAGAAAAAAGCAGTGAACTTTCTGAATGCCCCTCGTATATGCTGAATATACATGCGATGCCATATAATTGCCAATGTCAATGCTTTCAAGACAACTGACTTAAAGTTAGTCCAATGCCAGACTGAACATAACCGAATAGCTTGTCTTTGAAAAGACACCATCAGTTTATATACAAAACAAAAATGTTAAATCAAGACAATTTAAGTCATGTTAATGCTTCAGTACAGCCAATCCTCATGTAAGTCCAATGTCAAACATGACATGACAAAATAGATTTTTCTTTAAAAAGACAGAACCCATCCAGTATTTTCAGTAGCCAAAAAAAAGACAAAATCTAGCCAGTGTATATTCATACAAGACACAGATGACCATTATATGTCATTAAGACAATTCGCTAGTCACATCAATGCTTCAATGCAAATCTCCAGTGTTAGTCAATTTCGGACTTAACACAACAGCAATAAATTGGTCAAAGAAAAGACACAATCTATCAAAATCACCTCAGATCAATTGTGGACTGACTTTCAGAATGGTTCTTGCTCAGTATATTGCCAAGTTCACCATAGATTAAAAGGTTCTGAGACCATTAGTCTAGTCCAACAAAAGATCAACAACAGACTGTAATTCAAATGGTTTATTCACCAACAGAATAAGACCCCAAGGTTGTACCAAACATATATACACAACAGTCAAACAATGTGATATCCAGAGAGTGCTCCATGAGAAGCTAGACTCCCTCAGTGGCAACTGAAACTGCCTCAATACAGCAGGTCTCAAAAGTAGCCCCAAAGACTGTTCCAAGAGAAACTCCAGAGCCTTCACACAATAGCAACAGAGACTGTCAGGAGATCAAGCCTCAACCAATAGCTACAAGCTCTCAAACCATTCACCTCCAGGACTAAGACCAACAAAGATGTATCAATGTATCATTCATAAGGCCAGGTGAAGTGCCTCCAGAACTCCCATGCATGAGCACTGAAGACCAGGGTCAGAGAGAGACAGATCAGGGGGTGCAGGCCTTCTTATGGACTTGACCCTCACTAGGGGACAGTGGCATTGGCCACACTGGCCAGTGGAGGGGAGGGGGGCACTCCAAGGGGTGCCACTCCCAACAATAACTCGATCATAAGACCTGTTAAAGTCCAATACCCAGCAACACTACACTTTTCATACATATAGTCACCTATATTGCATATATGGCAATATGCATCAATGTTACCTAGACTGAGGAAATGGAATTTAATTGTATGATATATTTTTCTCATAAGTTGTTGCCATGATAACTGTTAGTTTTTTGTGACAACCAATCTATGAGAGTGGGTCATGATGAAAAACGTGACGTTTTTTGGTTTTTGTTATTTTTTCCATCATCCAACGGAATTTTGGAAGTTGTTAAGCAAATCAATGCTACCATTCTATGTTTATCTTGCTCCTCTCATTACTATAGCAACCAAATGTTCACATTAATCCCTTTAGAAACAATGTTTTTAACTGATGTATTCTATGATGTCATATATGTAGAGGAAAATCACTAGAAGATTTCATGTTCTTCTGTCCAGTCGCAGGCACTTGGGTTCAAGTGTTGATACTTTGCCAACTATTGTTTTAAATGTAATTTGTTTGCTCCGTTGCCATGGCAACAGTCTCTTTAACATAATTATTGTACTCTCAATTATATTAGCCAACCTACCATGAGCTTTTATTGGGCGAATAGATAACCGAAAATTTAATCTTGTTGAAATAATGTAGAGAATATTGACTTGGTAAGTCTGGTTGCTAAGGTGAGAATATATTGTTTATTTCCATAGCGACATCAACTCTATAAATCACTATATCCCCTGTGACAACTGTAACATTGTAAGAATATACAAACATTTGAGATATATCCGAAAAAAACTTGTTCCATTTCAATTTCTAATTTTCCCGATTTTCTGTGTAATTTTATGATTTTCGGAAAAAACTTAATCTGTTAGTCCTCCTGTTAAACTTCCACATATATTTCTGAAAACTATATTGAAATTGATTGGTATGAAGTTGCTCTTTCACAAGACTGCCCAAGTGTGTGTTTTTATACCTTTGATTTGCAGGCATAAGAAACTTCTTGAAGTCATTTCTATAAAAAATGCATTTTTTGTTTGTTTTGTTTCCATAGCAACAAGAAAATAAAAGTATTGATCTTGATTGTGACTTTTTCTGAAAGGCTTATTGGTGATGACAATATCCTGAAAAAATGAAATGATTCCTTCAAATAGGAAAAAACTTACAGAGGTAAATGTTGGTAACTTTCATACCTGGATTTTTGTGAGATGGTTGCCACGGAAACGAAAATAGCAAAAAAACTTGACGTTGAAGGTGGTAAAATTTCTCCAGATTTGGAAGCGTCTGAGTCTCCTCTATCAAATAAGACCAAATTCAGCCTGTATATATTTTTTGTAATCAAACTCCTCAAATATGCAAGTTATTTGGGCTTGGCTCCTGGACTATAAGGAACATTATACATTCCTGGAATATATCCTTTCCTGAACCTGAGGGTATACACCATGTTGCCTCTACCAATCCATTTGCAACAAGCCTATCAGCATCTCCTGATGGACTATCCTTATCAAAAAAGGTACTGTGAGTGGGTGATTCAACCACATTATTCAATTTCTGGGATTCTGATATCATTGGGCGCCCATACCTTAGAAAAGAAACCGCTTTGATATTTTTGCCATTGACTACATTTTCTTCTAACACTTCATTGTCTTTATCAACCCATTCAACAGAAATTTTGCGAAGTGCCCATACGGAAAGAACTGAGGAATCCTTAATAGGGTGTGGATATATCACGGGGATGGCCAATCGGCGCATAAACATCTTTTGAAAAAGAGCTTGCTTTAGCATGAGATCACAGCTTGCAAATATTGTGAGAAACACATCAAGAGGATGTAGTACTGCCTCACTTGGTGTAATTGATAACCCATCAAGAATACCGCAAACATCTAAGGGATGTTTGTTACTGCCCTCTGAGCTCTAATATCATTCCATTTCTGAAGCACTTTACCTCATGCAGTGCTGTCAGTCATGACAAGTTTTCTCAATATGATCCAGGGAATATCTTCTGATGAGATTTTCTCTTCTTCCTGTTCTTTTCTAATTTTCATCACCTGTCTGAAAGACATCTTTGATGGATAGTAATTCCTCAAACCTAGTTTGAGATGTAGCTGGGTTATCTTTTGGGTTAGAGCACCTTTTCCGTGAGATTGGACAAATATTTGAGGCATTTGCAACAGAAAGACATATCAAAACAAACCCAATGAATTAAAACCTTCCACACATCATTGCTGAATTACTTGCAAATGGAATACCACTTGAAATCATGGATGGCGATTCAGGATCTTTGCCAACAACTAGGATCTCAGCAGCACTTGAGGCTCTTCAAGGTTTGATTGGGAACTGCAAGATATTTGTCATCTCTGTCCTTGGAATTCAGAGTTCTGGCAAGTCTACCATGTTGAATGCCATGTTTGGCTTGCAGTTTCCTGTCAGCGCTGGAAGATGTACTCGTGGAGTGTATTTGCAGTTGGTTGAAGTTGACAAGAACTGCGGTCTTGATTTTGACTATGTCTTTGTGGTAGACACTGAGGGACTACGTGCTGCTGAGCTCGGATCAGTGAATTACACCCATGACAACGAACTTGCCACACTTGTCACTGGCCTCGGTGATGTTACCATCATGAACATCAAGGGTGAAAATCTCAGTGAGATGCAAGACATTCTGCAGATTGTTGTGCATGCATTCTTGAGAATGAAAGCTGTCAACAGTATAGAATTAAGCTAAGAAAGAAATGTGTCTTTATTCATCAAAATGTGTCAGCTGTGCATGAATGCAAGGGTAAAGATGGAATTTGGCACAAACAAAATGACTGGCACTCTCGATTAAATGGCAAGAGACGCAGCAGTTCAAGAGAATTTGGGTGCTGTTAATAGATTCAAAGATATCATCGATTTTGATGAAGAGAAGCACGTCCAAACTATTCCTGACTTATGGCAGGGCGATCCCCCAATGGCTTCTGTGAACCGGGGCTACAGTGAAAAAGTTAACAAAATAAAACAGGGCATACTCAATGATTCTAGAGTAACACAAAATTCTTTAATGTCAATCTCCGACTTCTTTGTTCACTTGAAAGGCTTATGGGAAGGAGTCTTACATGAAGATTTTGTATTCAGCTTCAAAAACACTTTAGCAGTGAAGGCCTACACAGAGATGGAATCAAAATACTCAGAGCTGACTTGGTATCTTCAGAACAAAATGAATCAACTCATAGATAAAGTCCACATCAAGATATGTCAAGTCAGCTCAGAAACAATTTTAAATAATTGTTGCAGTACAGAAGAGCAGAATTATGATGAGAAACTCAGAATAGAGATAGAAAAAGTCACAAAAGAACTGGGGAAATACTTTGATGAGTGTAGCCTCAAGGATATTGCATGCCATTCAATGGAAAGAAACAAAGCTGAAATCCCTGGATGGGCTGAGACAAGAGCTGTCAGATAGATTAAAAATTGAAATGCCATCAATGAAAGAGACACAAAAAGTTGATCTGATGCAGAAGAATGAATTTGGAAAGCACGAAGCAGAAATCATGCGGAATGCAAAGAAACTTGTTGTTCAGAGGAAAAATGAACACCAAAAGCCAGGAGAAGCAGAACTCAAGCAGGAGTTTGATAATATGTGGAATAGTTGGATCCGTGGAATTCAGCAAATAAACCAGCCACCAACAATACTCATTCGGGAAGAAATTACAAAGATTCTTCGCCGAGAGTTTGAACAATCAAGTGTGATTCTACAGCAGGAGCTTGAAAAGAATAAAAGGAGCTATTTTCTGGACACCTCTGACATAACAACTGATCATTTTAGTGTATCAGGGATTTTTTTTAATTGTGTTACTCAATCCCATTCAAAAGAAAAACAAATAGAGAAAACTAAAAATTATGCAAATGACATTCTCACCAATGTTTGGATTCTTTTTACCAGTATTGAATCTCAATCAAAATTTCACAACAATGATGTTGTTAGAATTATCAAAGAAGTCAAAGAGGCAGTAAGAAAATCGAATGCTTCCACTAGAGATTCCTTTCTTTTGACAGCACATTTCGAAGTTATGCTTGCCGTGCATGCATGTTGCCATGCAGAGCCAGTGTTTCAAAGAACGCAGGATAAATACATCCACAAAAACAACATCACAGAGAGACTGGAGAAGTACAGATCGAAAGTTTGGAATTTGTTCAAAAACACTTTTGAGGAGAGTAACCAAGAAATCATTGCTGCAGACTTATTATTGGATGCCGTAAGGACAGCCATGCTAACGACCATACATAGATCACTGAAAACAGATATTGTCAATGAAATAGTCCGTCATTTCCAAGTGAAGGCTTATGTCATTGTGAAATTACTAGATGATCTGGCGAACAAGGGAAAATTTGAAGACTACCGTATGTATCTGCATAATCCAAAGAGTTATGCTCTGAAGTGGATTACAAACTTCACAAAGGTGAATGTATTAGGTACAGACCCCACGGCCAAGATGACCCATTTCACAGATCTGGCAAGGAAGCACATTCAACGCATCAAGAAGGATTTGTTTAATGCCCGCAAATGCGTGGCGGGCGTCAAATCACCATCTGATTGGGCAAGACATTTCCTTGGTGCAATGCATGGCAAAGTTGATTTGACAAGCTCAGACCTCAATGAATTTGAACAATGCTGGATTCAGGATTTCAAAAATCTGAATGACAATTTGTCGGAAGGCATTAAATCATTAGAAGATTGGGCAATGGAAGAAATTAAATCTGAGTATGCCCAGGAAATAACATGGGGTGATTCTACTCCTTTCCAATTGGCAACTGACAGACTTTGGGGTTGTGAGGCATTGTGTCCCTATTGTCAAGAGCCATGCAATAAAGCCGATGCCAAACACTTTGAAAATGATGAGATGGACTATCACAGGTGTGTTCAGCACAAACCTCAAGGTGCAAGTGGGGTTCACACTTCGTATTCCAAGGTGTTGGTCATTGAAACCTGTGACTTTGATGTGACTACAAATAGAAAAATATGTTGTTCAGAAAACACCTGTAAGGATTACAAAGAACACAAATTACAGGCAGGCGATCAGAAGATATATCACCCTTACAAAGAGTACAAAAAGTATCGCCCTGATTGGGACATCTTACCAAACCCCAATTCGGATGGAAGCAAGTACTGGATGCTTTTCATGCACAAATTCAAGGATGAACTTGCAGAGTGGAAACAGCAAAAGCCCGCCGAAATCCCTGACACATGGAAATCGATCCATTTGCAAGATGCACTAGACAGCCTACGTATTTATACTGGAAATTAGTAGGACTTCATGATTCATAACCAAACTTCCAAGTCATGATATATCTAAAAGTTATATAGCTACAAATTTCCAATTTTCTTAAAAAAAAAATCGAAACATGTATTAGAACATCCAATGCTACATTTTTGTTTATGGAACTGAGCGCTCATAGCAGGAGATATATATAGACACTGGCCGATTCCCGAAGCTGACACAGCAAGACTCAATGGTCCGTGTGTGTTCTCACTCTAAAAAATAGTGTTGGGTCATAAACATGTTATAGTGTTTATATTCACTTAGGTGATTGAAAATAGACACCATAGTGTTAAAACAAAAACACTATGGTGTTTATGCAGGACAAGCTGAAGTGTTAATGGGACTTAGAAAATTTTAAGCCAGTTGGAAAGGTATATTACTATGTAAAGGAAATTAAGACAAAATCAATTTTTTCATATACATATATTGTCAGAATATAGAATCAGGCATTTTTGCCAACCAGCACGAATTTTGTGTGCTTTTATAATGTAAAAAGTCCAAGTTGAAAAAAAATTCTAAGTTTCATAAACACTAGTGTTTATGATGTGTCTAATCATAAACACATAATCAAGCACTTAAGCTTCAAACTTAATGCATTTATCAACAGAAACGTTCGCTCAGCCATGAAGGTGAATGTTAGCCACTTTCAAAAAGCTGTTGATTCTGTTCAATGTTTGATTGTTTGAGATATATATGTGGGACCCATAAGAAGTCTTATAACCAAAGTTTTGCCAAGGTAAGTTCTTAAAATAAGCAAATATCCTTATTTTATTAATCAAGACAACTGTGCTCAGTGTTGTAAAGCTGTCATATTGAAATGTTAGAAAGATAATATTTATTTTCAAATATAAAAACTCTTAAAACAGTTTTCATTGACACTAATTACAGAATCTTTTAAATATGCAATGTAAATCTTTGTAAAAAACTATCTATATATACTTTATGAATGTCAGGTGCCTATGTAAAATATTGTTTTGTGAAGGATTCTGTCACAAGGGTGGATCCAGGAAATTTGAAAGGGGGAGGTCCAGCAGCGAGGGGGGAAGGGGGGGGGGCGAGTCCAGGGGGTCTGGCCCTGAACTCATTGTGTCTCTTACGTGTTTCAGAAAGGAAATGTTTGTCTTCAAACTGTGAAGTTTTATTTTCACTGAATGAACAAATAGTAATTTGAAATAATGGGGAACAGCTACAGAAATAAAAGGTGATTATTTTTAAATGGAGTTGAAAAGGTGTCTAATATATGTCACCAAGATTCAACCTGAACAAGAACCCCCAGGTTGCATGTGGTTCATACTGATGTGGGATTTAAGTAAGGCCAAATGCTAAATGGTGCAGATTCTTTATGTACTCTAAAATATGTTTTTCAGAAAGAAAATGCCAGTTTCCAAATTCAGGAATTTTTTTCATTGGATGAAGAAATTGGAATTGCAAGTCAAAGTGAACTTCCACTAAAAGGTGATTATTTCTAAAATCTGGTTGAAAGGGTGTTTAATATGTTGGCAACATTTTTCTTGAACAAGAACCCAGGTGGTTTATGATGCAAAATGAATTCAGATTCATTTTGTACCTAATGTTTTTCAGGAAGAAAATTCCAGTTTTCAAAGTCTGGAGGTATATTTTCACTGGATGAAGAAATCATAATTGTGAATCATGGAGTATTGCCACAAAAAGGTGATTATTTTTCGAGTCTGGTTAGAAATGTGTCTAATATGTCAAAAAAAATTAACCTAAACAAGAAGCTCCGGGTTGCCTAATGCAGGTGGCTTCTTGTGATAAATATAGTTGGCGAGACGTCTTACATGTCCGGGGAGAGTGAGGGATGGTCTAGTGGTAGCGTGCTGGGCTTCCAATCACTCAGTCCAGCGTTGGAATCCAGCTCTGGTTGGGTCACCTTGGCCTTTGTTTGATGGCTGTTTCATTCACCCTTCATCTCATTGCCATGTCCTCCTCCTGCCATAATTAGCCTACCAAGTGCGTTAATACAGGACATAAAGCCCCAATCATCCATCCGCCAATCTAACATGTTGTCAAAATTTAACCTGAAATGGAACCCACGGCTTGCCTGATCTAGGTGTTTTCTATTAAAATGATTAACTTTTAAGTATGGTCAAATGCTAAATAATGCAGATTCATTATGTATCTTGTGTTTTTTCAGGCAGGAAATGTCAGTTTTTACACTCTGGAGGTTTTTCACCGGTTTAAGAAATTGAAAGTTCAAACCATGGAAAACTGCCATAAAATGGTGATTATTTCATGATTGTTTTGTATGTTTTATGTTTTACACTAAGTCTTGTTAACTTGCATTGTAAAAACCAAGAAGAGTTTCTCTTTTTGAGGCTAAAATAAAGTATATCATTATCGTTAACATTATATGTAAAATCTGGTCAGAAAGGTGTCTAATGTCTCTAAAAATTTAATCCAGGCAAGAATCTCAGAGTTGCCTAATGTAGGCGGCTTCTTCTGATAAATCCAATAAGAGAGATGTCTACTGTGTATTGGAAATTTAACCTGAACCATAACCAGTGGGTTGCCTAATGTAGGTTGTTGCTGCTGATATAATATTTACGTTTTAAGCAAGGTCAATAGCTATATGATGCAGATTCATTATGTATCTCATGTTTTTCAGGAAGAAAATGTTCGTTTTTCAACTCTGGAGGTATTTTCACTGGATGAAGTATTGTAATACTTGGAAAACTGTCACAAAAGGTAATTATTTCTAAAGTCTGGGTGGAAAGGTTTTTAATATGTCGTCAAAATTTAACCTAAACAAGAACCTCCGGGTTGCCTAAGACAGGTGGTTTCTTCTAATAAATATAGTTGGAGAGATGTCTCATATGTCAACGGGGGGGGGGGGATTGGTCTAGTGATACCATGCTGGGCTGCCAATCGCTAGGTCCAGGGTTTGAATCCAGCTCTTGTTGGGTCACCTTGGCCTAAGTTGGAAGGCTGTTTCAATTATCCTTCACCTCATTGCCTTGTCCTCCTCCTACCCTAATTAGCTTACCAATTGCATTAATACAGTACGTAAAGCCCAATCAACCATCAATCAATGTAAAGCGTTGTCAAAATTTAACCTGAACAGGAACCCACGGCTTGCCTGATGTAGATGATTTAACTTTTTAAGTATGGTCTAATGCTAAATGATGCGTATTCATTAAATGTATAATATTATGTTTTTTCAGGAAGAAAATGTCTGTTTTCAAACTTTGGAGGTTTTTTCACTGGATGAATTGTAATTGCAGCCCATGGAAAACTGCCACAAAAAGGTGATTATATCTAAAATCTGGTTAGAAAGGTGTCTAATATGTCACCAAAATTAAATTGGGGAATCCCTGGCTTGCCTAATATAATATTGGCGGCTTCTTCTGATAAATCCAGTTGGAGAGAAGTCTACTGTGTAATCAAAATTTAACCTGAACAAGAACCCGCGGGTTTACTAATGTAGGTTGTTTCTGATGATATAATATTTTTAAAACATTGAAGTAAGGTCAAATGCTATATAATGCAGATAGAGTTCCCCCGTGGCCTGATTGGTAAGTGCGCTTGTCAACTGGCTTTGAGGGTGTGGGTTCAAATCTCACCCCGGGAACTCACTTTAGTCTGAGCCCATTGGACATTAAATTGAGGCGGGTTGTATCCAGTATTCTATGCAGGGGCAACTGAAAGACCCTGGGCATCCCTGAATTAATAGGGTATTGGCAGACTCACAGCCTTCTCATCTCATCATCATACGGTGATCGCCTGCCTCGATATAGCCCACTAAGGTGCTGCAGAGGCGTAAAACACAAACAAACAATATATGATGCAGATTCTTTATGTATCTCATGTTTTTCAGGAAGAAAATGTTCCTTTTTAAACTATGGAGGTATTTTCACTGGATGAAGAAATTGTGATTGGAAATCATCGAGAATTGTCACAAAAAGGTAATTATTTCTAAAATCTGGTTGGAATGACTTTTATCATGTCATCACCATTTGGAAGATCATAGTAAGCATTTAAAAAAATTAGGTCAAGTGGCACAGCTTGGCTCGATGCTCGGGTAAGTTGTGTTGCATGATGGGCAAGTTGTTCCTGAGGTTTATTCCAGAAGAACCTTGTATTTCACCAAGGGTGCCAGAACAAGGGGGTGGAGGGGGCAATTGCCCCTCCTGCCCTTGTCCAAGGGGGGCAGGGGGGCACGGTGTGTCCTTTTGATCTTATTAAAAAACATTATAATAATTTTATTATCAAAATTATTATTGACAGTCTTTTTAAATGTTGTTATGCAAAATTGACATGAATATACCCTTTTTCATCCGACCACCCCTGCTGCCCGCATTTCCTTCCACTGTCCCTGTATTTCACCTGTTTCTTCAGATAGATCATTTTTTGTATCTGGCTTTAGCATATGGCTGATATGCTACATGAAACTAATCAAACACTTAATAGCCATCTTACGCAAAAATTCAAAATTATGCAAAAACTCGAATGTTTTTAGTTTAGAAGGGGGTAAAACACTTTCTAACTTACTTGTAAACAGAAATCCATTAATGACAATTAAATCCTATGTTATATCATAGCCTCATAGGCACAAACTCACTCCAATCCAAACGGCACAAATTAGCCCGTATTGATTTCTGTAGAAAACCGGTTCTCAAAAATAAATCAACCATGCAAGATTAAATCTTTCAAAACAATGCATAGATATAGGGGAGGCGGGGGTCAGAAGTCACAAAATTCAGAAATAGCCCCGGAACAGAGCAGGTGTTTGTTAGATCTGAATGACCTTTGGCACAATTATGCAGTATTTAGTTGACTATAGTTGTATCACATGATAGCTGCTGTGCTGTAAATAGGCTTTGGTCAGTACACAATTATTTAAGACAAAGTCCGCTGTGACTTTTTACCCCATGTCAGGGTCAAGAAGTCACAACCATGGGTAACAAGTCACATGCAATTGTTGTGAAAATACAACACTATATGAGGTAATATGCAGACCTAGACTTGATAGTCATCCTTGTGCATGAAATTTATAGTGAGCCTTCAAAAGCTATCGGCATGCAATGACAATGCACCATCAGCAAAGCCAGCATCAGAAATTGCCCAAAGTTTGCGAAATGAAATTTTGCTGTAATGCTCTCTCATCAGTATTATTGACGATGGGTGATGATAAGATTGTAATCTAAAAGTGTGACATTTCACCCCTCAGCTGTTTTTTAAATTCAACACATGATCATGGCAACTTGATGACCAAATGGCCAAAAATGGGTTCACAGCATGAAAGACAATTATCCAAAAGACCTTGAAACACTAGCACAACTTCCTATGTCACAGTGACCAGACATTAATAGAGAAAGTTCAGAATCAATAAAACCTGTTTGGGACACCAAAAATGCATGAGGTGGGTAAAAACCCACTTTGCACAATGAGTATAATTTTCATATTTCCTGCAGACCTTCTTCTCATAAAAGTGTCCCAAATTATGATTTAAGCTTAAGAATTAGGTCACTGCAAGTTGGTCAAAAAGGCCTGTGACTTTTTACCCCTGTGACTTTTCACCCCCTCTTCCCCTACCTTCTAACTCCATCCTACCCAAATACCTTCATCTTATTACAAATACAAAATGACTGAGAAACAAAAATGTCGGTCCTCGTTACATCAGGTTTTCAAGAAAAATTTAATTTATGAGTGTAGCTTTCCATAGCTTTACAGTTGACAGTTTTTTTCTAGGTGCGTAATGATGTTGACATATTGCTTTTTTACCCAGTTCTTAATTTTTACCCCAATAGTGGGGGTGGGGGCACAACTTACCCTGTGGCACAACATACCCCGGTCTCCCCCACATTTACAAATTCAAAATTGCACAATGTGACATAACTGCTAATTGTTCCAGATTATGGATGACATGTGAAATAAAAAGGGAAAAACAAGAAACATCACTCGCCACTTCTCCAAAATAGAAGGTAAACATTTATTTAATTTTTAAAGTTATTTTTAGTTCCCTTTGCCGTAATTATAATGAACACTTCATAATCAGGGATTGACTGGTTCCTAGTAAGTCCTGTTGTTGCATAATTACTTAGTGCACATTAGGAATACCACACTAACTGGATGTTTTCTCATAAAATTCAACCCTTAAGCACAATTTGCCAATCATTGGATGAATGCATAACATATTAAAGGCTCCCATGTATCTCTCTTTTATTGCTCAGGTAAACTTTAATAATAACGGCAATTTTCAATTTTGCCGTACAAATGGACAGAACTTTTAACTTTTATTTCTTTCTAAAAATAATAATTACCAACCATTTGTTTAAATAATTCCTTTTCTATCATTACAGGTTCTATGCATCATTGGTATCTTACGGGTCATCTGCATCATCTATATCGTCATCTTGACGTTTCTGGTCGTGATTATGGTGTTTTTATTACTTGAGATAAGATACTCATCGGTGCGCAGATCTGCCTTCTTCGATGCAAATAGGCGATACTGACTTAATGGAACATTTCTTTATTTTTACTTCTGTGACAATTTGACAAAGACACCTTGAACCTTATCCACAAAAGGACAGATGAGCATTCACCTGATGTTCAATGCTCTGATTTGCCCTGTGTTATGCATATTATTCTTATAAACATTTGAGCGCATATCAATATATGAAGTAAAAAATACTATCTAATTACTTTTATGCCAGGTTTTCATCGGAGGAACTAACATTCAATTGTTGTTGTAAAAAATATACATTCACTGTTTTTACACTGAACAAATATGGGTTTCTTACATAATTTTGAAATATAAAATTGTATTATTTCCAAGCGGTAGTTTTGTGGCGAAGTGTCATCTAAAAGTAGGACCGACAAATGTCCTACATATTCTCCTACAGTTTTGCAAATTACATTTATTTTATGATGAGTTGAACCAGTAAAAACATATATTTTGCATGCCTACTTAAAAAGATTCTCTTTGTTGCTACAGAGTCTGATGCATCCTTGTAATATTTCACTAATGACAAATTGGAATTATTAAATTGTGAAATCACTGTGACACCTTTTGTTGATTTTCTATGAAGATGGGCTTCAAACAAGTAGTTGCACAGCTTGGCCTGTTTCTCAATGCTTCAATGATGCATTGCATAGACTTTCCTGGGATGCAGATCTGAAGCTTCCAATAATTCTCTGAAAGCAAAACTAGTGGCAGTTCTGCTTAACTTGATGATGCATGCGAGGTTGGTCACTTTCACTTTTAAAGTTTTTTTCTGCAATGCTTAAAATGAGTGTTCAATATAGAACTCTTAGAAGACAGTGTCATATGAAGCATTCATATTTTCTATAAAGAGCACATAGTTCTACAAAAATAATATTAATGTCAGGTATTAATAAAGCTGCAGTGCTTATTTCCTGGTTTTCATTACCAATAGGGCAAGCTTTAGAATGAAAACCTGAGTTTGGGTGTGTGGTTTTAATACGACCATATTTGGCAAAAACCCCAACAGGTGATAAAAAAGTCAGACATCAACAAGAAATTGTCATACTTGCTTTATGGCATGTGTTTTACTGTATGAAACACAATGTCATTGACTCTGGGATCAATGTACTAATTTTCATTTTCAAGCTATAAACAATAATTTAGTTTTGCTTTTCGTCAATCGTTGAACCTTGTTGAAATTCTATCAACCTGGATAAATGATTAAGGCTTTACATCATGTATTCATGCATTTTGACAGGCTATTGTAATTAGGACAGGAGCAGGGCACAGCAATGATGAGAAGGTTGTTTGAAACTGCTGTCCAACATAGTATACCCGATGGTGACATGGCCAGAGCTGGAATAAGACCCAGGAACCAGCAATTGCATTGAAGTCCAGAGCACTACCAACTGAGCTGAGATCCCCTTCCCAGTAAAGTAAGTCAGATTATGTACTTTACCTTTTTAACATGCTTAAGCAAAAGTGGGAACACAAAATACCAAAATTTGATTGAAGGAGGTTTTTTTACAGTGCTGTGCAAAAGTGTTGAGGCAACCCACAATTTTTCTTTGTTTTACATTCCCTTTGAGCACACATGACCCTCCTCTCCATGTTTCCCTTCCTAAGTATCTCCATACAAGTACTCATAAATGTTTTTTAAAATGGATCTTGGAGAAACATTCCTGAACACTATACTAATAAGAATACAACATCATTTGGACTCAAAACGTAGTTTGGAAATCAAGCATAAAAATTTGGATTTGGCTCAAGACTTTTGAACATAACTGTATTTTTGGCGTTTTATTACTTCATTTCATAGGCCCCCCTCTTTGCTGTTAAGGCATACAAAGGCAGGTAAAATCTGCTCTTACTGTACTTCACCTTTGTGGGGCAATATTTTTCCAGGAGTATTTTTGCCCTAAGGAAATGCCCTCGATAGACTGACAGACAATCCTTCAGACAGACAGACAGACAGTCACACGGAAACAATACCCTCACTCTGCTTGGAAGTTAGCAAAATAATACTATATAAATTGAACAAAGATGCCATTTTAAATTTCTTTACTATCTATTTGAATTTTTGAGTGCATTTACTTTGGGGCAAAACAGATACAATCATACTATGTATATATGCTATTTTTCACAAACTAGATGCAGTATAATTAGACCTGATTAGCAGAGATTGCTTGTGATGATTACTGTGTGTTTGTATACAACTGTTTGGTGTTTCTAATCCGACTGATCTCAATGACTGTTTCAGATCAACGCTTCTTCTCCCTTCATAAAGATAAACACCTAGTGTTTATTTTAAAACACTTCTAGAGTCAAAGACATGTTGAAGTGTTTAAAAAGTGTAACAGGGTCATTAAGGTGTTGTCGTGTTTATAATTCATAAACACCTCAACATGTTTATCTTTATGAATATAAACACTTCAACATGTTTAAAAAGTGTAACCAAAAAGTGTTTATTTTGGTGTTAAAATAACAACACTTGTTTTTAGAGTGTGGTAGAAATCAGGACACAAGTGTTTGTTCCTCCAACCAACATGGCGACCTCTTAATCTCTGAGAACCATGAAGCATTCTAGATTTTTCTTGAAATGATATATTCACCCTAAAACTTACCCTAAAAACAACATATCTACAGCAAAATTACAGTTTTTGTTATTCATAATAGCAATTGCTGATAAAGGAAGAATCTGGTTTTACAGAGTATTATTAGAATTGTAAGGGAGGAGGATTTTATGAGCACAAAAGTTTGAGGAAAAGAGGTCTATCAAGATATGTTTATCATAGGCTGTTATCTAACAAGTCAAGAATCGTGGGTGTAGTATCTGCAAAGATGTAGGCCTAGGCCAAATTTAAAATTATTGTGTGTCATCCAATTAACTTAACTTCCACATTATCATCCATGTTGCAACAAGATATTTTTGTACGAAGAAAATGTATGATTTATATTTTTCATTCTCATGGCGCTGAAGCATTTCCTATAAATTTCATAAATAATACAGTACAACCCCAAATAAAGCACAATATCAAAGAAATCAAGCACAACAGGAGTGATAGAGTTTGAATTGTTGTTGGCTTAATGAATTTTAATGTAATTTTAAAAGGTAGTTTAAAGTAGGAAAAGGTAGGAAGTGACAAGGAGGGAGCCAAAAGGTGTGAAATACTACAACATCATTTGTAAAGTTTTCATACCAATAAATGCAACTTGTTTCCATGTCTATCATGATAAAGACAATGGTATGTACATGAGAGCAATTACCATCTTAAAAGTCATATTTCAGTTGTGGTACCAAAGAAGCTCCTTACGGAACAACACATGTGAAAAATGACTCTAGTTAATTTTGCTTTGGGCTGACATGTGGCAGTCAAAACTCATTAATCATGTTATAGCAAAATAATGATGTGATAAATGATAGTAGATGGATTGATTATCTCTGTTGTCATGATAAGAACATTTGGTGAGGAGTGAGGACAATGGGTCAGGTATCACTAACATATCTTGTTGATTTCTAATCAGTGATGGTAAAATTTCCCGAATTTAATTCGCTTCATGGATAAGAATAATTCAATTGTTGATTGGGAGTCCCTCCTACATAATAAATTGTGTTGTTTTGAAAGGGATCAATATTACAGCGGATTGCTTGATGGAACATAGCACAATTGTTGGTGGTAACTTGGAAATTCATGATATCTAACCTCAAATTAGAATATGTGTGTTGTTTTTGAAATTGAAGCATGATTATATATTTTAAATGCATATAAAATATTTGTGAAGTTTTATTACACGTATTATGTAGGCTATAATTAAACAACTCGATATGTATTATGTAATTAGTTATTAAATGTAACATGTAACCTTGTTGTTCCGTGACTCCAGTTTAATACGTACAGGCTCTGATGGTCAAAAGGAGGTCCAAATTGTATGCGATGTTGAGTGATTGTTGACTGTCTATAGTGATGTGATGTTGACTTCTTGAGGTCCAAAAGTTTAAATTGACATTAGTGGACTTGTGTTCCGTGAAGGCTGTGATGCCACCATTCATTCCTTGTATTTTGAATATCTTTTATGTGATGCGATGTTATTGATAAAAATGTAACTTTACTCAATAAAACTGATTGAAAAAGATCTGCCAGGTCTCCTTTTGTGTTACCGCCCTGCAGCTGTATAAGGCAGAAGGCTCATCTCTGATGTTCAGTGCGCGCGAAAATGGTCAGCCACGTTAGACCTTACTGGCACTTTTTGCAAATGTCTGACCATTCTCAAATTCAGGTCAGACAAATTTACTGGCAGAAAATCTCTACAGGAAATAGCCATATCAAAATATGCGTATGTGGCAGAGGTTCATCGAGACAGAGACAATTCTCTGTAGAAATGAATTTTTTGTACCATCATGACATGTCCGAATAGGACCGAACTCATGTACCCAAATTCCAGCATTGAACGATATCATGTACAAAACCTACAAAGGAAAAAGAAGGCAAAAATGAAAGTGATATCAATGAAAGATGACATTGCAGTCAATTCATTGCACTGCTTGCGTCACCATGTCACACCATCTGGGCATTCTTATTCTGGTTAGGGCCTTTTTGATGAGCTTGCCATCAGGCACTTGGCAGTGTTGTTTCCCACCAGGGTGTATTATGTTCCATTGATGCCGTTCTGCCATTTGGAGGGGACTCTAGCTAATCAGAGTCTGTACTGGATCGCTGGCTGACAAATGTCATGGTCGTGTCGCTGAGACGTTTCTTCTTACAAAAAACTTTCATCATGTCCACTCGGAATGCTGTACTGCACAAGTTGAAGATAAAAAAGTGAGTGGCGTAATTCAAGACAGAGAGGATGTATGAAATGCAGTAAGTGGCATCAATCCAAAATGAAGCCCAGTCGTCGAGGTCACTCCATATCCTCCTCTTCTTGTCGTTTATGTTAAACATGACAACATAGGGTGTTTTGAGAATCACAAAGCTCATGGCAACACCGATGAGCAACAAGGCAGGGTTCCCACAGTCATGGAAAGTCAGGGAAAGTCATGGAAAAAATAGTGGTCATGGAAAGTCATGGAAAAGTCATGGAAAATTAAAATATTTTGAAAAGTCATGGAAAATTCTAATTTTTACTACGATTCGCGCTATAATTTAACAGATTTGAGAGCTTATGGTAGTCGGATGGTTGATCGGATAGTTGATCAAATGGTCATCACATGGATTCGTTTCGGGGATGAATCTCGACCTCAATGAGTAAAACATTGATCTGGTCATGGAAAATCCGAAATCTGGTCATGGAAAGTCATGGAAGAGTCATGGAATTCCTATCGTACGATTTTGTGGGAACCCTGACAAGGTTACCTGGTGATTAAGAAAGGCACGTTGCTGTTCCCTCGTGCACATTCCTTGTGACAACTGCTTCCTCATTGACGAGGCTTTTGTTATCTTCAGGACTATGAGAGTGGTAAAAGTAACAACCAGCACACTAGGAGCAATAAGTTCAAAGCATCTTATCACCAGCCAATTCCAGATGTTGTACAGTTCGACATTGTGTATCAAACACCTCCCAGTTGTGGAATAATTTATTAAAAGGCTGGGATTCAACCGTGAAGAAGGGGTAGCTCCCAGCAGCAGCAGTCAATATCATCTCAGTCAGAATGACTATTTTCGCCTTGCGAATGGTCGACATAGAGGCCACTCTGAGAGGGAAAGCCACTGCGATGTATCGCTCAACCGTGATAATGACCGTAATCCAACTGGACCACAGACGACCGAAATATCGGATGAAAGTAATAAGGCAGCACCACAGCGTAAGGTCATTCATAAAGGTTATCCCCAGAAAAGTTCCATTGGCGCGGGATGAATTGAGCCATTTTAGGAACTCTCCAGAGAGCAAAAAAGTGTCTGTGATTGAAAGTGCAATAAGATAGTGTCCTGCTGTGGTTCGCTTCATTGAGCATTTATAGAAAACATAAAGAGCAAAGATGTTTGTGATTATTCCCATCGGGATAATCACGCTCAAGGAATAAAATTGGATACTCCGGACTAAGTCATAATGATAGTCTGTCGGACCCGGCACAGATGAACTGCTTGTTTCTCCCGATGTATTCATCTTGTCATGTGATGCTGCTAGATCTTAGAGCAAGAATTAATTTGATCGTCAGACATGAAATGATTCTATATGAGCTCATGTACTTGGCTTACAATGGCTCATCCCACAGGTCGCCTGAAACAATCTGGCATTCTTGAGTGCAACATAGTCTATGTTATTTTTGGCAAATGGTTTTGTTTCTATCCTCATTACGAGTGAAGCATCGCATTAAGTCCCATTTAACTAATCCCTCCAGCTATATCTGAGTGCGATTCATGAATAAAACTTTCAAACCATTCTTTGGTACAAATCTTCAGAGGCTGGGCTTTTTAATTCCGCTCAAACGTCTGATAAATATTTTTTGACAGTCACTTTTGAGCCTTTTTTATGTGGCTAATCCTTGGACCGTGTGGAATTCTTGTGCAGTGTAGATTATTTTCAGATGCCTGAGTCTCCGAGCCTATTTCTGTGTCAAACCAATTTTAGACAGATCCACTGAAACTTTTCTGTTTGTAATAAAACTCCTTGATATTTCAACAGAAAAATCGTTGACTTTTGTATCCAATTACAGAATAAGGATATCGTAAGCGCAGTTATCCAATGTTCTTTTATATTGTGAAACAGATAAACCAGTAATCCACTGTCTGTGATATATATATATTATGTTGCTGATTCATCTGACAGTTAATCCTACAAAACTTTTGCAATATTTCCCAATATCTGTGTCCACAGTGTCCTTGAACAAAGTTTAGGGTTAAAAAAAATGTACAAAGAATCCGTCAACACAGCGTTGTAGTATGTGGTCTGAGCTTCTATTTGATGTAAAGATATCTGTTGGGAAAATTTTGAGAAATATGAAATTTAAAAATTTTTTAGTTTTTCACACCCTTGTTGCATACAAAGTATCAGTTATAGGTATATCAAATGACATTGCTGTGTTATTGAAAAATCATATTTCATCTAGTTATACATTAAGTTACTCAATCCGGTTAAAAAAATACCAGAAAAAGCATTTTATTTTAAATTTTCACATCTTTTCCAACATTTAGGGGTGTTGCAAACTCAGTGAATCTTATAATGTGTCAAAAAAATATATAAACATTGTCATTTCGGCTTTATTATTTCTTGAACCAAAGAAAAGCGGCAAATGAACCACCAGGGTGTGAGAAAATGCCTTGTTAACTTCATTAGTGATGGAAATTGAGAGTTTTAGCATTTCACCAGTCAATGTTTTTCTAGTGGGATTTGCAAAAACATCTGCAAAGTTATAGGACAATAAACAGTAGACACATGTAAAAATACCTACTTCCAGCATCTGACAAGTTTATATCTTCACCACAGCTTTCCATGTAAGTTGTATTTGATATCCAAGGAAATACTTTTTTTTGAAAGAAGTATTTGTTTAAATCAATTAAAAAAAACATATGCAAGTGGCCTAAAAGCCGAGGTGGTCAATTCCAAGTTTTATTACAATGTCTCTGTTCATATTGAAATATTGGTTGCAATTTATGGTCTTCTGAAGAATTTTAAGGGCTTTCTTCACCCATTTTTGCCAATTGTTAAGATTAATTCATGGAATTTAATGGTTGCCGACTTCCAAAATTCAGCTGTTCAGTTGAAGCATTCCTTTGTGCAACCAACAGAGTATTAAACTATCGGCAACAGATTCTCTTCCATGGTCACACAGTTAATATTGGTTACATGTAAACTTTCCAGATGGAATTAGGAGATAGGGCCTATTATGATTTTAAAAAGTTAAGTTCAAACCAGAAGCTCTGAAATATATATTTATTGGTGATATTATTTGTTTGTTTTTTTACATGATATGAATAACAACACTCAAAAATGCATCCTATACATAGTTTCTAGCCAATTCACTGCATCAGTAATGTAAAATCTACATAGAAAGTACTAAATTGAGACTAATACAAAAATTGCTGAAAATCAGTAGAATACCATCGGAAACTAAGACCCTAAACAAAAATTTCAATTCTGCAGAATGTGATTAGAGGTTTTGATACTGATATGAAAAGATATATACTTTGAAAGTGTTGCGACATAAATCTCAAAATATTGATATAGAAATGCTGTCAATGCCCTAAATACGTCTTATTATTGGCTATATTGCTACAGTGTCTACTACTTAGCTAATGCAGTCGATGAATTAGGGACATTATGCAGGTTCAGTTGATTGGACTCTAAATGGGTTTGGACAATGCAAATAATAGTCTAGCAAGTTTGTAACACCTTCAGAATGTGACATTCCTTTAAAAACCACTTAATCATAATTCAGAATTTGGTCCATGGTATATATAAGCACCAGGGTGGGAAAGGAAAGCATTTCTATGTCAAGATTTTCATTTTAAACATTCTGTAATGGATATTTTGCATGCAACATGGGTGTGAAAAACAAAAAATTTTAAATTTCAGTTTTCTCAAAATTTCCCAACAGATTTTTTTAATCTTTACATCAAATTGAAGCTGAGACCACATACTACAACGCTGTGTTGACAGATTCTTTGTACATTTTTTGTAACCCTAAACTTTGTTCAAGGACACTGTGTGTCAATGTGTCAAGCATTTTTATATGAAGAGTTTACAAAACAGTTGAATTTCATGCTTCACCATTGTGTGTTAATGTGTCGTACAAAAACATTATCCTTACAGTGCCCTAGTTATCAATTTGGAATCAGCTTCAAGTTGACTGACATTAAAAGTATTTGTTACTTAAGTTGGCTCTTCTTTTATAAATCGCTTATTTTAGAGTTCTACATCGCACATTAATATAGTCTATTTCCTTTGCTTAAAATGCATACACATTAATAAAGTAGTACCGGTACTTCATGGTGCCTCTTTCTACTTTTAAATCCTATCACTCAAATGTTATCCATTCACCTGATGGCTGTCCATTTCAACACTCTGATAAAGCCAACCTCTCAGTTACCACACCGGGCAGCCAATGGTTCATGGTGGTCTGCAAGTGGACTGCTGTTACATTATCACTTCGTTTTCCAGCCTTGGCAGATCAGAACATATGCTGTCATATGTTGCCACCTAGTGACTAGTGTGCTATTCCGCGAGCTCCTGCGAGCGGTCCACATAATTTCAGTCTGAGGAACTCACACAATTTTGTCGGTAAAAAACCGGGGCTGTTTCTGAGTGTACTGATGGCCTTGTCTACTTCCTTAGAGAATGTGATTGCCGAGTCTGACTCTGGTACACATCAATGTTGGATAGAAATTTTGTGAATGGCCAATGAAATTGGAACTATTTCTTGGGACAGCAATGCTGTAGCATACAATATCAACTTTTGTGCCAGGTGGCAGCAGCATGCAGTTCTCATTTTCATCAGACTGGGTTCATGACATAAAAGAATGTAAGCAACAATGTGATTAAGATTCCATCAACTACAAAGTCGTTAGTCAAATGTGTGATAAAAACACATGACTCAATAGCGTACTTATCTGTCAGCAAACCAATTTTTTTGCTGATATTGATATATTTTATACAAAACATCTTTTCTGAGTTGTTTTCTTGTCGTTTTCCAAAACTTTTGTAATTTCCAAAGTCTTTAACAAGCAATCATTTGTCTCAAGTGTAGTCACGTGATGGGCCTTCTTTTAAACAGTGTTCTTTATTTGACATTTATGGTTTTCCACCACTTAAGAATTTGTTGTTCTTGCTGCATTTGTCAAAAGGATGTGATAATCCTTTCTCATGACACTTTGACATGTTTCAGGCAAAACTGGGCCGTCCATGAGTTTTTAAATTCATTAGAATATTCCATTTGATCATTAAGCTGTTTGAATAAAGTATGGTAACATAATATATAGCACAAAAACTTAATGTAATCCACTGACGATTTACAGCTCTCGCAATTGCTCTGAAGAAATACATTTGTCTGTTGTCAGCAAAAACAAAGATATATATTTGGTGTAAAATAAGTAGGGATGTCAAAGCTGGAGACTCCATTGGAACCTATACAACTTTGGTGCAAGCTATGGTGTCATAGGTCAAACTGGCCAATAGCATTTCATGTACACAACTTCATCATAGCCTTGCAATTATGTCATGGCCAGATGAGCCAATGATACCACTGCAAAAACTCAGGTGTTAACACTGTGTACCGTTTGCTCTATGCAAAGCGACCCAGTTAAGGCTTCGGTTTGGCTTCAGTCAACGCTTTAGACAGTTTAACAGATGTCTTTTGTGCCTTAAGTGAAATTACATCTTTCAGGCAAATTCAATCAAATGTTAATATAGCCAGTATGCTAGATTATATTCTCACCTATACAGTGTATATTTTTATATATCAAAATATTCTTTGTTGTCAAAGATTACGTGATTCTAATAAGAGGAACTTTGGAACAACTGGATAATTTTGTGCATTTTATGATAAAATTGGGTACTTATACTATGTTTGAGGCTGAAATATTCTCCAATGTGCTTCACTATGCTGGTATGGATATATTTGTAATGTATTCTAAAGCTTGCAATGAAAAAATTCTACTGAAACATAGTGTTTTAGTTTCGGTTGGGCTTAGAACTTACGGGTTTGGCTTTTTTGAACGCAGGTGTTGCAAATATGTAGGGGTTTTACGCTTACAAATTTTTGGTTTGGCGTGTCAATAGTAACTGACCTCTTTTGTTGCATTTAGCAATATGTACAAATGCAGAATAGATAGATTCGGCCAACATTTTTAATCATGGGCAGGATGGATGGACATGAAAGAGGAAAAGCCCATGGAAAAGGAGCTGAACATCAGTGCAGTTTTTTCCTGTACATTAAAATAAAATCTGAATTTTTTGTACTGTCAACACTTTTACCCTTACCAATTACCATAGTTTCCACCACATACCATGGGGTATAGGCTATGGTTTATCATGTAAAATATGGAAATTAATCATACAGTAAATGCTGTATAACTTCACATTTGGAGCATGTATTACTATATCACCAGATACCTTAGGATAGGCACAATGACACAATTAATCCCTGTAACTTAATTTCAGCACAAATGCCACCAAATAAATAAATTTATTAATGCCAATGAGCATTAAACAACACTAATCATCATCTCCAATTAAAGGTAGTAAGTCCGCCGATTCTATGTAGCATTAAACATGAATTTACCGATCAAAAACTGATAGATTTGAAGTACAGTATACACTCCCAATCAACAGAATTACATGTTTTCCATAATTAAGTGAGTTTGGTTGATTGTGAAGCCTTAAACTACTTTAGGAGAGACCTGCGTTTCTTGATCAGTACACAAATACAATATTTTTTCATGGCATAAAAAACTGTTTATTTATAATTTTGAAAGAATTTATCTTCATATATTGAGCTTTGAATGACAATTAAGGTGACTCAAGCGTGGTGGTTTGATCATACAGATTTTTCTAAAAATTTGCACAGGTAGTCTATGGGACCCATACATTTCAAAAATGAAAAACAAAAAAATTTCACCGACTAGTTTGGTTGCCATGGTAACGGAATGTTTTGCCTGATGACTGCTTAAAAGTCATAAATTGAGTTTTTACAGCTGCTTGCAGCCTGTATTACTGGAGGAATTTGCGGTTACCTTCTGACCATATAGGATGTCACAATATTTCACCTATCACTTTAAAACTTAGCATAAAGTCTCAAGATAATTTTATCTTGCTTCCATCAACTTTTGGTAAACTTCTGTGACAATAAATTTTTATTTTCTAAACTAAAATGTACCCTTTTCCGCGAATTTTAAATGTTCTGCTGTAGTGAAAACAGGAGCAGCAACAGCAGCTCAGCAAAGTGCCAGCCAGGGGGATAGTTTGCAAATTCATTCATTTCTTAAAAAGCTTAAAACTATAAAAGAAGAGAAGGAAGGATGGAAGGATGGAAGGACGGAGATGGGTAGATAGATAAATAGATGGGCAGATACATGTAGGTAGATAGTCTATCTACAAGCAGCTGTTAAAGTGCTTGCACATTATTTTTGGTTCTGTACCACAGAATAAAGCATTACATGCATTTGTCACACAAAAACGTCAGAAATGTCTTTTCAAGGATTTGCACCAAAACATTTGACATAAATGGTCCATTTTATTTATTAAATGGGGGTTTGTATACATCCGGGCAACCCTATCTAAAATAAGTCAACCCCACAAGTCACGTGACACAGGCCAGTGTTTGTTTCAACTTTGACCTGTTCGGATGTATCTCAGTTTCTTGGCCTAAAAAATATTGGATTTGTGTTGTCCAGTTCGTTTCTGGATCTAGATTCCAGTAGAATTGATGTTGGGATTACCTGGAATTCATTGACAATCTATTTGGACGCCGTCAGTGCTTCACTAACTGGCAAATAAGAGATGCCGAAAATGTTGATGACCGCCGCCATCAGCCAGTTTCCCGCCAGTCTAAAGCGACGCTATCCCACAATGCAACGCCCGCAAGTGACGTCACTCGTGTTGGCGGAAATCTTGGGAGGAGTTTGAGAAAATGTTTCCTCAGTCATGCTACTGGACTCAAGTGTCTTTGCAAGAGACGACATACGATCTCTCAGGTCCCAAGTTGCTTGACAAACACCTATGCTATCACCATAACCAATCGTTATTGCTTGCCAGCTCACCAATCTACAGTTATCCACCGATTGCAGAAGGGCATCACCTGATGTCTGTCACTGTCAACACACCCAGCAGGCAGCTGTCAAGTGCCAACCAACACGGTTGAATGTTCCGCTCGCCCAGTCGCCCCTGCTCACTAAATTTCATAGAAGACGAGTGAAATACTTCCTCAACTCATCCTCCTGTCAAGTTCCACTTCTAATGGCCTTAATAAGCCTTTATTTCCACTTTAAAAGCCCAATTTTAGATCGTCATATACCCCTCGTAATTAGCGGTTCCTGGCCCTGGTTGCAACCACACCTTCTTCTTCTTATATTGGCTAGTTCCGTGATTCGCACTTCCACAGCTCAGCAGAGCAAGGTAGCAAATTCAGTGGTTGCTCACTGTGCTCAGTCACATGCCCTGACATAAGCCATGGATCTTAAGGCCACTTAGCTGGCCATACATATATTCCTAAGTGTAACACTCAATTATAAATAATATTTTGTTTGATCAATAGTAAAAAATGTCCACCAACATTATTCTGCCTTTCTTGAGGCATCAGAATTTCATTTATGTCATTAGGCCCAGATATTTAGGCTCACATCCCAATCAATGTCACTTTGCTTAGGCCTACCATGTCTACATCCTTTCCATAACAAGGATCCCTCTTTCCCCTGGGACACTGACATCCTGTTCACTACGCCAGCTGTCACCTCAGCTGTCAGTCTGTCGAATGTCACCTCAGCTTGTCCTTCCAAGCTCAGTACGGACTGGGGTGCTCATGCTGCCGCGGTAAGGCCTGCGCAGATTGCAGGCCCTCTTGGTGAGACTTCAGGCCTACATCTCTAGGTCCCCTCTTCGTTTGACAACTCTTGGTGCCACTTCAGGCCTATCTCAAGGCCCCCTCTTCGTTGACAACTAGTGCTAGCTACATACAGCTTCACTATGTTATGTGACAACCGGCCTAGGCCCCCTCTTCGTGTGACAACAGGCCTCTATCTCTAGGCCCCCTCTTCGTGTGACAACAGGCCTATATCTCTAGGCCCCCTCTTCGTGTGACAACCGGCCTAGGCCCCCTCTTCGTGTGACAACAGGCCTATTTCTCTAGGCCCCCTCTTCGTGTGACAACAGGCCTATTTCTCTAGGCCCCCTCTTCGTTTGACATCAGGCCTATATCTCTAGGCCCCTCTTCGTTTGACAGCTAGTGCTAGCTACATACAGCTTCACTCTGCTATTCGCATGCCTATACTTCCAACTAGACTCCCTGCAGCTGTGTACAGCTTCAATATGCACATGCCTACACCTCTAGGCCCGTTCTTCACCTCTAGACCCATCTTCATTGACATCTGGTGCTAGCTACGTACAGCTTTACTACATCACACGCCTATATCTCTAGACCCCTCTTCCTTGACATCTGGTGCCAGCTACGTAAATTCACTATTCGCATGCCTATATCCCTAGGCCTCTCTACGTTGGCATCTAGTGCGGGCTGCGTACAGCTTCGCTATGCGCATGCCTATGCTTCTAGGCCCCTCTTCATTGGAACACTCAAGTCTAATTCGCAACACCACAACTACACCCATGTACCTGGGGTTTCTATTTCACTTCAAACATCACTTTCGTACATCAAGACCTTAACCAGACTCCCTGCAGATTGAGTGTATTGCGGTCAGCTTTGTTTCTGGTTCGCCTCCACTGGTCTGTGTACACTACATTTCAAAGACTGCTTAACCATGATGTCTTCTCGGTCCCAGCTACGACCTAGGTGCAATTCGGCACTACATCCCAAAGAGGCTCCACTGCAGCCTTTATAGTAACTCCCGCGCCTGTCTTTATGAGCACATCCACAGCTACCCGTTCCATCCCTTGATATTCATAGCCGTTCCAGAGTATTCCTCAACAAATTACAATTATATTAAGGATAACGCATGCAATGCTTCCTTTTGCCTAGGCACTCTCTGCCTTTCATACAGAGCCGACGATCCTAACCTTCAACTTTCCTCACTATATAATTCTTGTTGGGGGCTCTCGCTCGCCTACGCCTCGCTCGTTTGGGCATTGAATTCGGGGAATTCTCTCCCCCAACTCTCATTATACATGGATATATATGTTCGTTCGACTTTACTGACTTTAAGTTGGTTTCTAACCTGCTTCAAGCTGGCTCAGCATACACTGCAGCCTGGATTATTGTATTTTAGTTGTGCCTCAGTCTCACTGCAGCCTGGAGTTCGCCACAGCCCACCGGGTTTCTCAGATGTGGTGAACCTCCTGATTATTTAGTTTTATTTGTTAGATTGTGTAGGTGAGCGAGCAGCCCCTTTGTCACGCCAAATAACTGTGGATTATTTTGCTTTATTGGTTATGGCCCATATTAAACAGTGCAAACTGTTTAGACTTAAAACCATGTGTTTGTTCGGTGTGTATAAATGTGAAGAAAAAGGTTAAAATACTTTTTTCTGTAAGAGCTCAAAGGGCACCAACACACTAATTAATTGCAGATTTTGCATGCTTCAATTTTGGGAGTAATCAAATTTTAGGAAAACGATCATACAGATTTTTTTTAGAATTTGCATATATCATAAACAAGTTATTGTCAAACAAATGGCAAAAAATAAAAAAATTTCACCGAGTCACTTTTTTACTACTGTAACAGTACCGTGAATGTGCCAATGTCAATTCAAATAAATAAAGACAATTTTTGACACAGTGGACTGAAATTAACTGAGAATTTTTTTTGGATAAAGCTGAGAAGCTGAAACTTTGAAGTAGCATAGAATAGATGCTACTGCATTCAATAAAAAAAATAATTATGCTTCTAGCTGCTTTAGATCTTATTTAAATAGCAAATTACTGGCTGCCATGCTGTTAAAAAAAAAGAGAACAGAAAATGGTAGCGTCACAACTATTCAGTGCCTGCAGCAGTTGTGACGCTATGTTGATAGGCAACCAGGCTGCTCAGAAGTATGTGCAGTGTACCACGCTGGAGTCACCTCAAGTAAACTTGGTTGTATGCAGGGTTGCTGGATTTAAATCATTCGATTTAAATCATTGATTTAAATCATGATTTAAATCACTCAATAAAAATCATGATTTAAATCAAAGTTGTGATAAAAAGGCTTAAAAAAGCCAAATAAAGCTGGCAGTGAGATATTACAGCTTGCAACCTACCATTTAGCAATACTCTTTCATAAATATGTCTAATGACATATCACACAGGCCTCTTGTATATGTATAAGATATAATTTTAGATATATGATAAAATATTTCTCATAAATATATCCGAGTAGAATGACTTCATACATGTAAATAAAGATTTAAACAATTTTATTTCAGTCATGGTATTTTCATGATTCTCTAAACAATTTCATTGCTGCAATGAAAAACAAAGGCATGTTCTGCAAATGCAGCACTGTCCCCAAAGCCCCTACTGCTAAACTGATATCAAATACACTACACGTGAAACAAAATTAACAGGCGTCGTGAGACTGAGTGCTGAGACTGGTGATTTAACGTAGCAGTTCAGTTCATTGCAGAGTAGGGAAAATGATGACTCGTTTTGACATCCCTTTTTATCTTTTAGAAGGTGTACTTCTATTACAAGTAAGCTGTAGGCCTATAGTTATGTTTGATGTTCAGTGAAAAAGACATTTATTAATACATCCGTATCAAAATGTGGAACTGCTGCCGTAGCTTACATTATGATTATTATATTTAATACATCACCTGCCTTGATTTCATAATTTTGCATTATAATTTCTCTAATTTAAACAAAATTATTATATATATGCCTTATTGACATCCATATATGTGTTATTCATAATATGCCAATGCATAAAAATTAATAACAGTTGGTGAAATTGATACGGAAAATGAACTTTTTCCATTAATGATTTAAATCCGATTTAAATCAAAAAAATCTGATTTAAATCAAAAAAATCCGATTTTTTTGATTTTTTTATAAAAATCAATAAAAATCGCAACCCTGGTTGTATGGATAGGTTTAATATGACTCTTATCTTTCTTTTGGACAGCATTCTATTCGGGGCGACATACAAGCTTTATAACAAATTGTGATTTACAGCTGCATGTAATTTCACAAGTGATATTACAAAATACAGCATGTATATTTGGAATTAAGTGTTATTATCATATTTTATCAACATTTTCAAGACATGCTTGCTGTAGTATTGTCATAAGTCATCAAACACGTGTGAAAGATCATTCAAATATCACAACTGCATTAATCACCATAAATCACGTACTTTCACGTAGTGACCTGTACTCTCTAGAAAATCATCCCTAGCAAGGCACATTAGAGAGAAGCATGACCCGCAAGAACATCTGTGTGAAGTGTGTGGCTCCAAGTTCTCAAGCCAGCGCCTTCTGACATATATATTTCATTCAAGAAGGCCCATAGAAAGATGCAGTTGGAGTTTCAAACCTTTAGTAGAACAGAGTTCCATTTTCTTGCCCACTTTGAAACTGAGAGAAACAACCACTAATGACAACAATACCAGCTGACACGCTGTACGGGAAAAATTTGACAAATTCCGTTTTGTGCACATATACTTGCTGTCTTCATGTCCATCCATCCTGCCCACGATTGAAAATGTTGGCAGCATCTAGATATTCTGCACCATCCCTGCCGGGTATTCAAACCTGCAACAGCTAAAAACTCCTCCCCGAGCAATGCCACTCACCTAAACTGTCCACATATCCTTATTGATCTATCCTGTCCTTCTGATAACAGCAAATAACAGTGAAACAGCTCCCTTATTTACGTTTTCTGCCTCTACAGTTTTTCCCCACCAGGGGTGCATGCATCTCCATCGTAGTTCTGCTATTGCTCACGTTTAGGACTGGCGCCACCGTCTGCCTTCCCGCCAAAAACTTCCACACACTTCAATCTCACCTACTGCTCTTCACTTCTTATCTACCTGGCTCAACCACTTCCACTCATCATCTCTTCCTCATCTTACCCTCATTTTAAAGCTCTTCTCAAGCCCATTCCATCTGTCAATGTCTCAATGCCCATACATTTTTACCTATTTGCCTATGCCCTCACTTACAAGCTCAGGTGTAAGTGCACTTGACTGTACCTTACACCAATACATATGGCAGTGCATTTGTAACTTCAATTCCTCTACCACCAATCTTTACTTATATTACAATTATTACTCAAATGCCATTTCAAATGGTCAGCATGCAACACGGGGCCAGATGCCCATGCAGGTAGGGGGGGGGGTTAATTATTCCCCATTATAGTCCTGCCTCAAATCATGGGTAAATCTAGTACATTATATTACAGCCAAGTCATGTGACCACATGCTCTACATTGACATATTTCAATTGGGTCTGACACATTGGTCTGACACCTTTTGTTCATTTCATGTTGATTTTTTACCTTTTTATCCAAATACCAACAACTTGCACTGCCTTCGACATGTTTCTATTACAGTTTCCTCTTCCATTCAGCTCTGTTTCCCATTGTGGTTGCCATCCCATAATAGTCCAACATTTGTTTACCACCTACTGTAGCCAAATTCCAGCCAAATGCACATGGCTTTATTGCCATCTTGGGTCAAGTCGAAGCACATAGCCTTACTGCTCTAACAGCAATTGAAGGTATCAATAATTAGACTACACACAAGTTGCTTTTCATTTTCTATTGTGTAATGTGTATACCTATAATAAGCTATATCAATTGCTCTTTACCTTTTAAACGCAATCCACATTCACAATTCCCCCTCAACTCTCAACCAATTTTGGGAGGCCTGATCAAATGATTATTTCAGTCATTAGTACAATATGTTATATTCTATGTACATGCATAGACTAGGTTTGCCTTGCAGACTTCATACAAACTTTTATTATCGCAGACCCTTATCATTATTCAAAGCCACAGCCTTCACCTAACCTTCCTTAACCCTCTCCTTCTTCTCATAAAATCATTTCAAAATCGCAATTTTCCTTACTCTTTAATTATCCGTTTCTGTGCTTTCAATGGGCTTTACTGGTTTGTACATATTACTGAATGCAACAAAAGAGGTTAGTTACTATTGACACGCCAAACCAAAAAATTGTAAGCATAAAACCCCCACATATTTACAACACCTGCGTTGAAAAAAGCCAAACCCATTTTTTTAGTACCCCCCCCTCGACATACAAAGCTTACACACATATATATATACTGTTATACATGGCCACGCGTACAGATTCGCGTCATTTCGCACGTAAAAAAGTCAAAATATGATGAATTTATGCGTGTTTTTTATTATTTTTTCTTTGTTAAAATTTCTTACCCCCCCCCTGGAAGTGTTGTCAAAAATTAATGCCCCCCCTTGAAACATGTGTGAAAAGTTAGTACCCCCTCGGCCAAAACTCCCACCCCCCCCAGTCATAAATTCTGAACGGTCCCTAAACTAAAACGCTATGTTTCAGTAGAATTTTTTCATTGCAAGCTTTAGAATACATTACAAATATATCTATACCAGCATAGTGAAGCACATTGGAGAATATTTCAGCCTCAAACATAGTATAAGTACCCAATTTTATCATAAAATGCACAAAATTGTCCAGTGGTTCAAGTCCCTCTTATTAAACTCACGTAATCTTTGACAACAAAAAATATTTTGATATATATATAAAAATATACACTGTATAGGTGAGAATATAATCTAGCATACTGGATATAATAACATTTGATTGAATTTGCCTGAAAGATGTAGTTTCACTTAAGGCACAAAAAACATCTGTAAAGCCTTGACTGAAGCCAAACCGAAGCCTTAACTGGGTCGCTTGGCATAGAGCAAACGGTACACAGTGATGATGAAGCTGAAAAGAGTTGCGACTGTAAAGAAAGTGCATCGGATAACTGACACGAGAACATATTTTCAGAATTTAGAGCGCTTTTGGAGTGCAAGGGAGGCCCAGGGGCGAACTGGCCCTATGGGCAGGATGACAATGCCCTGGGGCCCAGCGCCTGTGGGGGCCCACCAGCAACCTTACAAAAAGAACAGATTTATGAGGGATGATGTAAAATACTTAAAAGTCAAAATTGAATTTCAGGCCTTATTAAAACAAGAAAAGTACCCTTATAAAAGGGTACTGTATCGATCTTAACATGAACTGAGGGTATGTGGCATGTAATAAGAGGTTTTAATATCTTAAAGTAGGCATTTCTATGAAATAAATATCCTCAGAAATAGTCCAAAGTCCCTCCCCTTGTTTCATGAAAGTATTACATAACCAAGGGTCACTTGAAGGGTGTGAAAAAAACGACTTCTGTTATGTAAAACCACCTGTTTTGATATTAGTTAATTGCATGTTTATCAGTACTATTCAATAGTGTGTGATGTCAGGCCTGAAAAATAACCCCACCCAACAAAAAAAAAAGAAAGAATCAGTCACTGGTCTGTTGCGTTCACTGGGATTTTGCAACTTTGCATCATTGCAGTGTAATGCGCAAAAAAAGCTTTTTACGAAGTTAATATTGCAAATAGAGTAAAATGAATGAGTGCATTGAATTCAAAGGAGTTTACTTGATACATGCAGGTTTTTAAATTTTGAAAACCGGATGTTTATTAAGGTTTTTAGGCCAAGTTTTCCATTCAAAATGATGTACACAATCCAGGGTTCGAAATTAGCATGAATTTGATGGGAGTCAGTCGGACTCCTATGTTTCAGATTTTGGGAGTCCGTATGATGATGTGGGAGTCCAAAGAAATATGAGAATTAGTATTTGGATAGGTGGATTTTTTTTAGAGATTCGCTGTTGAATATTTGTTTATCTTTGGTCTCCAAAAACATCAGTCTATTAGTTAATATAGATATAGGAAATATGAAATGGTTTACGATCATCCAGAGAAGACAATCTGCCATCAATCTGTATGTGGCTTATTGCATTGTACAATTGGCAGCTCTGTTATTAAGAATTTCAGCATATTTGAAGGCAAGGAAGTTAATAGCACTTCAGGATGACACTTCAGACATGGCAGTCCAATACAAATTTGACACTTCCAGAACAATCCTAAAAACAATCACACCCTTTTGAATTGGTTAATTGATCTCAATTGGATTGGTTACTTCAACTTACTTGGGTGACACAAGGGGGTCTGGAACTGAGTGGGATGCATTACATCTTAGCTAGAGGGAGTCCATGGACAAAATTAATGTAGGAGTCAGTTTCAATAATTTGTTATTGAATAATTTGGTAATTAATTTGTGTTTATATAAGTCAACCCAAACTCTGATATCATTAGATGGACTTGCAAATTCCATTTGCCTTCTAGTTTTCTAGGGTTTTTTTTTACAATGTTCTGGAGAGTGCAAACCTAACCCATTCATTCATTAGCTTGAAGTGAGCAAAGAAGTCCAATCTGCCATTCACACCTCTGATGCTTATTGAAATGTGATGATTGCAATTCAATTGATTGCATATAATAATATGTACCCCCATCCTATGTGTTGATCCCAATTGGATTGATGGTGTTAATTGGATTGGATGACACTGGATGGCTGAGTGGGCTGGATTCAAGGCCAATTGATATTATGCACTGCCCCAAATTGCCATGAATTTGGCTGCATTCAAAGTGTAGGAGTCCCACGGACTCCTTACTTCTCATCTAGTGGGAGTCCGTGGATAAATAAAGGAGTCTCGGACTCACGGACTCCCGCTAATTTCGAACCCTGCGTGAATCTTTGGTGACGTTTCACACGCAAAATGTTTCGCCAGAAGAAGTTCCTCATCTTGTTGAATCGATATACTGTTAAGAATACTTACATATATAAGTTTTTTACAGGTTAAGACATCGATACAAAAATATCATCATTCATCAATTAGGGCTTGACAAAAGAAGTAAGGGGCCCTTGCCCAGTTTTATCTCCAGATACATTAGACTGGGAGGGGCCCAGAGGTGTTTTGAAATTGTGGGCCCTCCTCAATCCTCATACTAATTATATTTTGCTTAAAAATGTCACTTTTCGTTTCGATGACCTAAAAGGGCATGGGCCCCAGAGGCCCTTACAGTCCACCACCTTGGATTAATGGTCTGTCCTGTCTGAAAACACAATATTCTAAATTATTCAATGAGAAGTATACATCGCGATCATCCTTCACTATGTTTCACTGATACCAAATTTTAAATCAGAGTCAGAATGTTCAGGTGTATCGATAAGTTCTGGTAGTTTTTGGCAAATGCTAAGAGTATTAAAGTAAAGTGAAGTTCCTGTTGTTAGAACTGTAGTGGGAGTTGGTTAACTATGTGATTTTTGGGAGGGGGGCCAATCTTCACCATTCATTCAATATGTCTCTGAGGTGTGAAAAAAAAATTCAAAGCAAAATATTGAAACAGAAAAATCTTTCATTGCATTGAATGACAAATTTTAAAAGTGAAAGCGACAATCACTACAAAAAAAAAAATTGAAATGCAAAAACTGAATTTATGATGTCATGAGATTTATCAGGTATCTCGACGTTGACATGGACTGAATTGATATTCCGCTAAAAATTTTCTGATATTTTGTCACCAGTTAACCATGTGATTTTCTGGTGAATATGTTCACCAGTTAATGACATGTTTTTATGGGGGGGGCCAATCTTCACCAGTTAACCACATGATTTTCTGGGGGGCAATCTTCACCAGTTAAAATTATTTGAGAAGAGGCAAAATTTTAACTTGGATCTTCATCAAGCCAGTCAACTTAGACTGTTTCAAGCAATATCTGGGGCTTTCAATAGCTGTGGGGCTGAAGTAAAAGTCACAAGAACTTGCTGAAAATTTGTCACAACCAGTGTGATGTCGTGAGTCTCTTTTCAGTCTTCTTAATGTCTCCTTTCGGATAACTAGTCTTTTGTAATAAAGTCCAATATGTGCTCCTTTTTGAGCTAATACGCATCATTCCACCTGATACTGTGCATTAATTCAGATTTAGAAATCCTAATCATTTTCTTAATTACTTTAAACTCAGTCAAAAGTAAACTGAGTGCGGAACTCGTAAACAGCTGTGTTTCTAGTACAGGTGGCTCCATCTATATTTCGGGGGGGGGGAGGGTATCTTCACCAGACAACATGATTTTCTGGGGGCAATCTTCAACAGTTAGCCACATGATTTTCTGGGGGGGGGGGAATCTTCACCACTTAACCGCGTGATTTTCTGGGGGTATCTTCACCAGTTAACCACAAGATTTCCTGGGGGAATCTTCATCAATTAACCACATGATTTTCTGGGGGTATCTTCACCACTTAAGGTGACTCAAGCATGGTGGTTTGATCATACAGATTTTTCTAAAAACTTGCACAGGTACTCTATCGGACCCATACATTTCAAAAATGAAAAACAAAAAATTTCTCCGACTCATTTGGTTGCCATGGTAACAGCATGTTTTGCCTGATGACTGCTTAAAAGTCATAAATTGAGTTTTTGGTTCTGTATCACATAATAAAGCATTACATGCATTTGTCACACAAAAACATCAGAAAAGTCTTCCCAATGATTTACACCAAAACATTTGCCATAAATTTGAAGAAAAAGGTTAAAATACTTTTTTCTGTAAGAGCTCAAAGGACACCAACACACTAATTAATTGCAGATTTTGCATGCTTCAATTTTGGCAGTAAACAAATTTTAGGAAAACGATCATACAGATTTTTTTTAGAATTTGCATATATCATAAATAAGTTATTGTCAAACAAATGGCAAAAAATTAAAAAAATTCACCGAGTCATTTTTTTACTACAGTACCGTGACTGTGCCAATGTCAATTTAAATAAATAAAGACAATTTTTGACACAGTGGACTGAAATTAACTGAGAAAAATGTTTGAATAAAGCTGAGAAGCTGACACTTAAAACTAGCATAGAATAGATGTTACTGCATTCAATAAAAAAAATTATTATGCTTCTAGCTGCATTAGATCTCGTTTAAATAGCAAATTACTGGCTGCCATGCTGTTAAAAAAAAAGAGAACAGAAAATGGTAACGTCACAACTGTTTCAGTGCCTGCACCGCCCTGCAGCAGTTGTGACGCTATGTTGCTAGGCAACCAGGCTGCTCAGAAGTATGTGCAGGGTGAAAGCACAGTAAAGGCCTCAATTGCGTTTTGATCAGATAAAAGTAAATTTAGGGTCCTATAAACCAATTTCTGACATAAAGAAGAAACAGTGCTATATTTAAGCTTGACCAACAAGTAAATCTGAGAAATTTACGCATTTTTCATGAGCATACAATTAAAACCATGCTCTGGGTAGACCTTTAAAGTGGGTATAATTTGTCAATTTTAGCATGTAACCAGGGGCCCTTTTTCTGAAGCACCATCTATTGCAGCAATGCTGTAGCCTAATATTTAGTTCACATTCTGCCGGTGACATTATCTGTTTACTGTACCTCCCTGGCCTTCTGTAGGGACCATTGGCTCACTTTTCAACATGATAATTATGGCAGCCATGGCGTCCAAAGAAAAGGTCTGCTTGTAACCATATTTTTGCAAGTTTACAGTCAGGGGTTCAAAAGGCTGGCTGGAGGGTATTTTTATGTAACAATTAGCCGAATTTGGTGCTTTTGCCTAGATATGATATAGGTTTAATGAATTCAAGCAAAAAATTTCCAATGGCCACTGATGATTGTAAGATACAAGAACCTTTAATGGCTAAAATAGATGTCCGTCCATTACGTCCACAACTGATTTTTTGGTAATTTAAATGAATTAAAGACCAGCTAACACGTCAACTGAGATAGAAATGCATGTCTATCTATGTACGCAACTGAAAAATTTAAAAACACAATGAATTTAACTTATACACTGGACACCAGGCTAAAAAGTGTAAATGTCCGTCCATTACGTCCACAAAAATGTTCAAATTAGTCTGGGGACTGATGTTTGGAGGTCTGGTATGTCACGAATAAAGCTGGGATACCATGTTTAGTGACAAATTTGGATTATTTTAGTGCACGCTGACAAGGCTCAAAAATTTAATTGGTCACAGTTCATGCCAACTGTCCATATCACATCTGCGAAAACTGTCGAAAAGCCAATGGTCCATTTCAGCAGAAAAACCTGGATTTTCATGGAACTTTCATAATGTAGTTCATAGCAGCCCAGCAAATACCTGTCTTGATTTATTAGACAAACATAATTCTGCATTCTACACATTATTAGGTTTAAAGTGATATACTACACTTGCACTTCTGATGAAAATAATTATTAGGTCATAGGGGCCAAATATTGAGGCGCTTACTGTGCTTTTACCCTGCAGTGTACCACGCTTGAGTCACCTTAACCATGTGACTTCCCCAGGTGTAAACTTCAGGTACAAAGCTACAATTGTATGTTTTTATCTGGGGAAATTCATCATGTGATAATCTGGTGATGGTCCTCATGTTTTTCTCCCGTGAAACTTGTTGGAAATTTCCCCATGTGAAAAACATGTCATTGTGATAACAGCTGATAACTCTCAGTTTTGTCATGAACAGGGCCAGCTCCAACCAATCATACCCCCTGGCAGCATCATGCCAATGCGCCCCCCCCCCCTCTCCGGCCAAGCCGGGGCGCAATGCAAGGAGGTTGCACAGAAAAAGGAGGGGGCACAGAGCAAGGAGGAAGTACAGAGCAAGGAGGGGGCACAGAGCAAGCAGGGGGCACAGAGCAAGGAGGGGGCACAGAGCAAGGAGGGGGCACAGAGCAAGGAGGGGGCACAGAGCAAGGAGGGGGCACAGAGCAAAGATGTTGCCACAGAGAAATGAGGGGGCACAGAGCAAGGAGGGGCGCAGAGCAAGGTGGGGCGCAGAGCAAGGAGGTTGCACAGAGAAAAGAGGGTACAGAGCAAGGAAGGGGCACAGAGCAAGGAGGGGGCATAGGGCAAGTAGGGGACATAGCACAAGGAGGGGATATAGAACAAGGAGGGGCACAGAGCAAGGAGGGGGCTGGGGTGCAGAGCAAGGAGGGGACACAGAACAAGGAGGGGCACAGAGAGCAAGTAGGGGGCGCAGAGTAAAAAGGAGAGGACGTAGAGCAAGGAGGCAGCCAGAGCAGGGTTTATTCTTCAATAAACTGTACCGTTTCTCTCCGCTTTCATGTCAGTGTTAAGAAAGACAAGAAAAAGTTAATAGGGCTATGTGTATGACTCCTTGTTCTGCGCCCCCTCCAGGGCCCTCGATCCTTACTCTGCGCCCTAGGGCCTAGGTACTGCCTAGTTCGCCTAATGGTAGAGCCGGCCCTGGTCATGAAGATAGTCAAGTGCAGTGCACGCAAAAGCAAAGTGATTTTGGTCAGACATTTTGTCTGACAGACAGGGAGTTTTGGTCAGACAATTTTCATTTCAGTCAGACAAAAATTTCTCTTCCTTTCGGTCTTTTCAAATGTTTTAAGGCACATCTGCTGCCCGGCCAAAATGTTCTCTTTAACCGAAAAATCAAAACTTGTCCAATTAATAAACAGAGTCAGTTGTTGGGAGTTTTAGTCTGCTATTCCAGTGATGGAAATGGAAAATTTTCGTCAGGGGAGCTCTCGGCTCGTGCGGCAGTGGCTTGCCACTCCCACATTTTCAAAAGGGAAAGAATTTTTCCATATTAAAGAACATAATTTTGGCTAAAATACCTTGAGGATTGAAAAAGTAACATGATAATTGTAATTTCACTACTGGTCATTGGAGGAGCTGTAGCAGGGTACAGCTCCCCCTATTTTTTGGTCAAGGGAGCTCAGCTCCCCAAGCTCCCCCCCATTTCCATCACTGTGCTATTCCATCAACTTTAAACCCAAGGCTTGGTAAATCTCCATCAGAATTTCTCGTGCTTCAAATCCCCAGATTTGTGTCTTCTCTTGGCTCTTGCTGTTTTACAAAGGCAGTTCTGTATTTTTTAAGTAGAGTGACACGTCAGTGTTACATAGTGTAAAAGCAT
>JAPTHN010000033.1:3692226-3896025 GCA_026936325.1 Platynereis dumerilii
TTACTCTTTACATTTAAGGGCAATATAGGCGCAAAATAATGGAAAGATGAGGGAGCACAGTGTACACTCTAAGAAATTTCAGACTAAATTGGTTTTTTAGATTCAAAATGGGTTTTCAAAAAACCATTTTGAATCTAAAAAAACAATTTTGTCCCGACATTTTTTAGAGTGTACCTGTCCATGATGAAGTAATGGAACCTTTTTGCATTTGCACAGAAAGTCCTTTTCTCAACGCAAAAATTGAAATTTAGAAATTCAATAATTCTGTTCATGTCGAAGTCAAAATTAACCAAGAGTAGAAGTTCATTTTTAAAAGATTCGAAATGAATAGAAGAAATCATGCACATTTCTTGTTCTCTCAACCCCTGGTGTTAAATTAGGGTTGTGTGCTTTAATCTGTTGACACCCCCTCGGCTTCCACAGCCAAAAGCGTTTGTTGCCTGGTCAATTTCCAAGTTAGTATCTACACTGGATTGAAGTGTTTGTTGCTGGAAGTACTATGTTTGCCGGAATGCAGTGACTGTCGCCATATCCGGTGTATAGAGATATGTATTTTCCAAATTTGTGTCACCTAGTTGGAACTACAATAACGTCGCCTATAGTCTGCAGTAGACTCGTTTACCACACACTCACTATGGTTTTGAACCTTTACTGTAAATGTTTACTATCGTTTTCCTGAACTGTAGTATTTTCAACTTTCTTTTGAGAATTTAAACCCAGCCATAATTTGGATTTGAAAAAGATTCGAGCAGTATTAACATGGCCTTATTACTTCCACAACCAATTTTCCATTCAGAGGAAAGTCAAAATAACGAATTAATAATGAGCAGAATGTTGATGCATTGTTTTTAAGAGAATTAAAGGTTCTTCCTTGAGTTAATTTCATTGATGGAGCCTTCAGTCTTGCAAACTTGATTCAAAATCTTAGAAATTTCACAGAAAGCACTCTTTAATTATTTAACTTTCCAATTTTGCTAGTCTTCAGCCCAAGTTTTGGTAATATTCATCATAATGTGATAGAAGGCCAATTATGGAAGTGAAAACAATTTCCATGAGGGAAATTTCATCTGATGCTTGAGATTCTGAAGTTTGTGAAATATTGATGCACTATAAATTTACAGAATCTAATGCAAAGAAAGACAAGACTTTTACTGGAATTCCAATTTAGTGTTTTGTTTCAAGCCATTATTACCACGTACTTTCACCAGAAATATATAAGTATTTGCCACAATCTGTCACCATAAATATAAATATCATTGTCTTCCAATACTTTTATTTTATTCTGTGTCCGGATGGAACATGAAACTTCTTGTGACTATTTCGTCTCCAGATGAAGATTGCATGATACAGAGGATAACTTTGTAACTCGATGACAGAAAAAAGTATAGAGACTCTGGTGTTGCTTTCTTCATTGCATGTTTTGCTGAAGAGAAATGTATTAGAGAGTTTTCAAAGTTCAAGAGATCAGGAACTACATTATTTGAACACCACAAACTAATTTTGAGTCAGCATGACATTTGACTACAGCATCTGGATGTCGTAGTGTCTGGATATCGCGCTCAGATTATTATTTGGTTCAAGTCTTCATATCCGCTCTGCTCAAAGGTCCATTGTGCTTCTCTTTATGGTGCCTTGTGATACTCTTTAACATGTACGAATGAATTAGTTAATTAGTTATCTAGTGTTAATTCATCATTCCGCAATATGTTTTCATTGCGATCCTGTGATAATTATGCTTTTTGATAATTTACCTATATCTGTTCATACTATGCTATAGATAATGTGCACGAATAAATTGTTAAGATGTTGTACAGTGTAATATTGTTAGTCATCAATATGTTAAAATAGTATCAGAAAATACATTATAAATGTAAACCTTATTTTTGTTATACAAATTATTAAATCTATGATCGAAATTATGTTGTCGATGGTGCTCCATTAAAATTTTATTTCAATGATTTGGATTTGCCCTTTGTGTCCAACTACCTCATCCACCCTAATTTTATTCCAGCACCCCTGAATGTAAGCATGCCTCTCGTTGTGATACAGTAAATAATTTGAACATCACCTAATAGGGAATAACTTATTATATATCTGTCTCCAGAGAAGTGAAAACCTGCATGCATCAACTTCCATCATATTCTGCTCAGGATATCATTTCGAGTTTACAAACACAATATTACTTTTATAGGCAGCTAAAGGCTATACCATGCATAATACAGGATAATCAAAAGTACCTTGCTTGCTTGTTTGCCCTCTCTATAGTTCGGATTAACGAAGGTTTTCAGTACGTATAATACCAAACACAACTTCATATTCCAGCTGGAAAAGGATCTCCTGGTTAGAAATTGCATGTGATACTTACTATCTGGCTAACTTCAAATTCCTAGTCACGTACTTCACTGTCATTGGTTTCAAATCCCTTTGACTAAGCAATCACTGGTGGATTGAAGAATATTTCAACATAGCTAATCTTATGGCTGTGATGATTAATTTTGGGGTAGTTAGTTTCTCATCAAGCACTTGTGTCACCGTTTTTGACCTGGCAACCTTAAGCGAACCTTCTGAGACAGGTTAAGCGACCTGAATACTGGCATCGCAACACTGTTTTGGTGTCAATCATATCATATTTCCTAGATTTTATCCCATCCAGGCAGGAGTTCATGTTAAGGGATTTTGCAATAGTAGTTGATCCATTGCATCACATACATATGATAGGAATCAAGATTGTAGCCTTGAGAAAAAACTTTTCATCAGGCTTCTGAGTGCCGAAACAACAGGCTCAAATTTGGCAATACGTCTGACCACCTGAGACCAAAATGGTAGTAATATTAAAGTTTAGCCTCTCCATATCAAAAGCACAGGAAAAAGTTTGAAAGTCATGGAAAGTAAGAACAACTCTAATGACCAACCACCCACATTCAGTGCCAAACTACTAGCGGGGCAGATTTGTCATGAATAGGGAAGTAATAGTGTATTTATACATAGAAGTATGAAACTTGGCACACAATTCAAAAACGTCTTAAAGAAAATATTTAGATAGGGAGCCACTTCAGATTTGAACTGGTTTCTCATGGCAGCCATTTTCCAAAATGGCGGTTAATTATCTCATTTTCCTGCTTTCTGTGAAGTGCCTATAGGTTGAAAGGAAAACAGTGCTCATTATTCCTTCTTTTGATCTAAAAAAACACTATCAATTGATTTCTAGATTGAACTGAGGAATTTCAGGGTAGTCAGGGTCCTTTTTGTTAGAACCGTTGAAGAAATTATCATTTTTCATGGAATCTCAACTGATTTTAAACTGACTACGTATTTGAATTCCCTGTAAGAAGAGCTTTCAAATGAATGGTCGCATCAAATTAAAAGAAAAAACAAAATCTTCAAAAATAATTTTTATTTTCATTTTTTCCATTTTCCTACCAAGTTTACGAATGCCATTAAAGCGGGTACTCATTTGAAAGCTCTTCTTATTTTGAGATTTATAGAGAATTGGTGTAACAATCCGTAATTGCGAAATCCAGTGTTTGAATCAATATTTCTAACAAAAATTAGACATCACCAAGATACTTATACCTTTGGAAAAGCTGGTATCTAACTGACAATTTTGCATGTTAGCCCCCGGCTAGGGATTAACTCTGTTTACAACAGCAAACAAACAATCAGATTATTGTTTATTTTGCCAAAATTATAAGTTAAAATTTATAATAGAAGAAGTATATGATGTCTAAGTCAGTTAGACACCTCTTTGTCGGGTCCTAACATGCATTTTTGTCAGTTAGATCCCGACCGGAATCGGTGTCTAACTAATACAGATTCCAACAAGCCTGAATATAGACCAAGGCTACCAAAAAATGTTATAGTAACGTACTGAATACTTAGAGAAGCAATAAAAAATATATATTTAGGTGTATTCCATTTGTAGGAACTGCACAGGAAGCAGCAAAATGGAAGAATTGACCTCCATTTTGGAAAATGGCTGCCAGTAGCCACCTAAGCTAAATCTGAAGTGGCTCCCTATCTAAATATGTTTGTATAGATGTTTTTTAAGTGTTTTTTTTAAGTTTCATGCTCATATGTATAAATGCACTATTTTTTTACATACCTGCCCCGCCGCTAAAAGAATGTTTTCAACGGTTCTTTACTCACACAAAGTTGCTCAATCAAAGTGGTGATGAATCATTTCAGGTCAGTTATTGTTTCTGCCACAATATTTTCAAATTCTTCCAATGCAAGATTGATGGAAATGTACACCGATCAATCATTTTGCCATCAAACAATAATACCAAAGGAGATTTCCTTTGTGAATTGTTTTATGTTTTAATCAGGCCTTTCACTGTTTATTACAAAATTTGATGTATCTGAAGTTGACAGAATGACATGATTGATTGCTGAAATATGAATTTCCAAAATACTACTTCAGGGATTTTGAAATCACGTAATTTGTTTATTGGTCACATTGACATTTAAATGAATTTTTTAAAATCAAAGTGAAGCAGAAATTTAAGTGAAAAAGGAGACACTATGAAGTCTTAAAACCATGAAGATCTCTTGTACGTTTCAAATCTTCATTACAATCTGTTGTGTCTGGTCATTGTATTGAGAGTACTTTCCTTCACGACACCTGTCAACGTGTGTGTAGCGATAACATTTAGAAGTAAGAAAATTGCATCTCACGCTTCAACTTGATTTTATATACATATATCAGAGAACCTGGAGACTTTCTTTACAAAGGACCTCCATGAAGTCGTGAAGAATCTAACAGTGTTTGAGATCATGGCTATGATCCCTAAGAACTGTTTCCTATGATGTTATTTTCGAAAACCACACTTGCAGTAATCCCCCAGGAACAGAAAGATAATACTTCATAGCTCTATAGGCTGTTGTGTGAGCACGAAGGATAATGTACTGAGGGGTTGTGCACCTCATAAATTTAGTTTTTATGGAAGCTTCATGGGGCTTTAATGGAGCATTGTATCCATGGCCCATTGAGTGTTTAAAACTTTACTTTATATCTGAACTTGTTGACTCTGAACTCGCAGTTAGTTCCTGTAGAGCAATATATATTCCATGAGTACAGGCAAGCAACATATAACACTCTGTTGCCGAAGCATCAGCTCATGCAATATTGGACAAAACAGTTTGGTTGTATAATACAAAAGAGGCGAGAAAAAATCTCTCACATTGGGAAAATGTGTAAAATGTTGAGGACGCCTGCTCTCTATCCCATGTCACTAGAGGGCAACACTTAATCATATCCATTGTCTCTTTATCCTCACACCAACTCACTGGACACTGGATAAAAACTATAATTAAAGAGGCTGCAATTAATTTAGTCTGCTCTAGCTTTTGTACAAGTTAGTAATTAATAGGCAATATACATGTTCCTCTCATTTCCAGATAACAGCTCTCAATTATCCATAGCTAGCTTGGAACACCACATTTTCATGCAGCGGCACCGCTACAATTGAACCTAACACAGCTGTTTCCTTGTTCCAATGCTCCATAGAAAAGCAGGTGCAAATTAAGTGTAACAAACAGCCCATCAATTTGCAGTGTGAGAGGGAATTTCCTGTTGAGCCTATCAAGCCTCATTTTGTCCTACCAAAATAGGGTTGAATTACTCCTCCTGAAATTGCCAGAACTTGTTTTGTGGTATTGACTATACGTTTTAACAACACTTAATATAATAAATAATTGGATAGACAGGCAAACTAATGGATATATGTACGGATAGATATGGCAAATGCATCCCTCCAAGATCAGTAATGGGCCATCAAGAAGGTTCATCAATGTGTTATTTTTCTCCTTGTTTGTAAGTGTTCCTTTAAAGATGCGTTTGCATGACAAATAGGATTTTGTAGCGTTATTGAATGGAAAAATGAAGTTGTGTGTACCAAACTCGTATGGTGTTTCAACAAATGAACAGAAAGTACACTGTTTATTGCACACTAGAAACAATTATTTTTGTGAAATAAAAATGCAGCTACTGAAACACCCCAAAGTATGTTCAGTATTTCGAAGCTGTGGTATTATTTCAAAGTGAGCACAGAGGGGTCCTTCAGGACCAAATTCACTAATTCCCATTCATCAAAATGCTATGAAGGACATTTAGCGGTCCCTCAACAATATGTTTGACACAAGGGAAATTATTTGCCTCACGATTAGTGGAATTTGCGAATTTCTTCTTGTATTGTTCTCGGTTCTGGAATGTAAACATTGTTGAATTGCGAAAAGCATTCTTATCCATCATGACACGGTAGTTTTACCTTTCATTGAGTGGGTTTCTACGTGCATGTGTAAGAAAATTAATAAATGTTTTTCTATACTGCTACGACCATGTCCACCATACACTGTCCACTTTCTATACAGTTTAGGTCATTTTCCATGCAGCGTGTATGTCATAATCTCACCAACTTGCAAAGGTCGTCTGGTCAAGACAAGTGACACAACTTGTCACAAGTGATTGATGAACAACTAACTTGTCCCTCGTTTTACAACAAACAGGAATTGTCTATGATAAAGAGTTGGTCAAGCAGTGTATATAAAACTTGGCATAGAAATTTGAAACCAATGACAGCATTGGATTCTGAATGTTGTTCGCAGACTTTTACACTTCAAAATTATGGCCAATCCCTGCTGGAGAGTCTAGACTTCCTACAACACCGTTAAAATGTATTAGAATGCTCTTATTCTTCTTCTTCTTCTAGTGAGCTTAGTCCTCGGTGCGCCCGAGTATCACAAGCTGTTCCTTCGTGTTCATTACATGGTATCTTTCAATCAGGGATATAATCAGCCCATATTTAATATAAAATTTATCTTTACTTATAGATCTACATTGTCATTACTAGACACACAAATCAGCCTCTCCTGTGGAATTCACTGCTTTTTGGAATATGCATGTATTTTACACAAGGGAAATAATTTGCCTCGCAAGTTATGGAATACGAGTATTTTTACGCAAAAGTAATTTTTCTTTGGTCCACTCTTCCCGCATCAAAATTTTGCGAATGGGAATACAATCATAAATTTGCTCGACAACACTTCATCATAGCTGATTCCTGTTGGTTGCAAAACGAGCTAAAATCATGTGTGTCACTTGTCTTGACCTGGCAACCTTGTCAAGTTTGTGAGATGTATGACAGGCTACATGGACTTAACTGGACTGCGGATGTGGTCAGGAGGTTATGAAAAAAATTAGTCAGTGATGAAATTGCTTTGGGTTAGAATACACTCAAATCAAAATATAAATGGAGATTTAAAGATAAATCAACTAAATTTTGTGGCCCTATTCTCGAGAAATGTATTCCCCATTTGCTACCACATTTTTTTTTCGAAATAATGATGACCATATCTGAACTGCAGCGAATATATCATCTGTGTACACAATGAGACACTTTATCAAAGCACTACAATGCAAGTCTCTAAGGGGCTACTCAAAATCCTCTGGAAGCATTTTTCTGCCCTTGTAGCGAGCAACTTGCATGGAAATGAGAGTGAAGTATGTGACTTCTAGCTCACACTTCAACTACTGTTCATAAATTGAAGAGGGCTCAGATGAGACTCTTTATTAAAGGGGCTTAGATCTGACGGCTTGTGTCTGCAAGTATTGAATCGCTACTGATGACAATATTTTCATTTCATATATCTTATGCCTGGTTCTCACGACGGCGATTTGAGAGCGACGCATCAAGAGAAGTCATTTCTTGGAAAGTTGTGGCGTAGAACGTTGGTTTTGGCACGTTACGTAATCAATTAGTGTCATGTGCGACGCTTAAAGTTAGTAGCCGCGGTGAGTCTTGAGGTGTCCGCGGCGCTGCTTAAGCTTTCTTCGCCGCGTTCCGCCTCTCTTTCCTCAGCGCAGTTCCAAACAGACGCGTCGCACTTTGTTTTGGAATTCGGCGAGGCTGCTTCTACTTCGCCCAATGTTGTTTCCTCTTACGCCGCTGATGGTTGTGAGGCAGCTACGTCTGAAATTGGCGTACACCCGAGCTAAGATGCGTCGCTGAAAATGACAGCCTCGCCGAAGACTGTAAGGATGCAACGCCGCATTTAGGGACTTGTTACTGCGTAACTTGATGGTTCATCGTCGCACATGCATTCATAAAGCGCCGAGGACATTACAGGCGCGTCGATGCTGACCTTCTTCGTCGTCCTTGCCTTAAGCAGCGACGAAGGTCTCTTAAGCATCGACGAACGTCTGTTGTTGCAGCGCTGCGGCAAAGTGTGTTTCGCTGCTGCAGGAGTCACTTTTGGTCATTATAAAAAGGGACACAGAGGACCTCCTTGCTTCATTTGCTGATTGCCCTTCAATGAGAACACAACGACTGCCTACTGAACATATGCATGATGGATGAAGAAGAAATTATTGTTGTGGCTGGTGCTGCTGCTGTTGCTATCGGAGCTGTCTATTTGAGACAGAGGAGGAGGAGGGCCAGGAGACAGAAAAGGTGGTGGATTCGCAACTGGTTGCTGCAGAGGGAACAACATGGTCACTTCCATCAACTGCTGCCTGAACTGCAAGTGCGTGACGTGTCCGGCTACTACAACTACACTAGAATGCCCCCTGCCATCTTTGCTGAAATCCTGGAAGCTGTTGGACCACTCATCGCTAAGCAAGACACCAACATGAGGAGGGCTTTGGAACCTGGTCTGAAGTTGGCTATCACCCTGCGGTACATGGCAACAGGAAACAGCTACAAGTCCCTAGCTTATGCTTTCCGTGTGGCACCCAACACCATCTGCAACTTCATCCCTGAGGTCTGCCTTGCCATCGTTCATGCCTTCGAAAGACAGCTGGCACTACCCACACAGCCTGAAAGATGGAAGGAGATAGCCAAGGCTTTTGAGACGAAATGGAACTTGCCCAACTGCATTGGAGCTCTGGATGGCAAGCACGTCGCAATCCGATGTCCCAAGGCGGCAGGCTCCTTGTTCTACAACTACAAGGGATTTCACTCCATTGTCCTGATGGCCCTCGTTGATGCCGACTACAAGTTCATCTATGTGCAGGCTGGCTGTCAAGGAAGTGCATCTGATGGCGGCGTCTTCAGGGACACAGTACTTCGACAACTCCTGGACGAGGAAGATCTAGGCCTACCACCTCCAGAACCTCTACCTGGCACAGAAGACAATCCTTTCCCATATTACATCGTGGGTGACGAGGCATTTCCCCTGAAGACATGGCTGCTCAAACCAGTGCCAAGAAAGAACCTTGACATTGCTTCCAGAGTCTACAATTACAGGATTTCAAGAGCCAGGAGAGTGGTGGAGAATGCCTTCGGTCTGCTGTCACACAGGTTCAGATGCTTCCTGACCACCATGCCCCAACGACCTACAAGAGTGACATACATCACAATGGCTGCTTGTGTTCTACACAACATTCTGCGAGACAGAGTAGGCGTCCACCATGCCCGTGACAATGAAGTGATGGACAGAGAAGATCCACAGACACATGACGTCGCTGAAGGAGTTTGGAGGGGAGACCGTCAATTGCATGACCTAGGAGAACCACTTCGACACGGAAATGCCTCCAGAGATGCCAAGGCTGCTCGAGACTACCTACGTGACTGGGTCAACAGTCCGGCAGGAAGTGTCCCTTGGCAGTTGGAGAAAATCTGAAGAAGATGCAGACTATCTATTCAAAACAACAAACCCCAGGCCCTTTTAAGGGCCACCAAATCCTCCCAATTGAGCTGGCCATGTACACATCCTATGTTGACAAAACAAGCCCAAAAATCAATCAATCAATCAATCCCTCCATCCATCTATCTATCTATCTATCTATCTATCTATCTATCTATCTATCTATCTATCTATCTATCTATCTATCCAAGTCCAATCCATGCAAAGTGACGACAACTGCTTTTCTTTTGCTGCAGTGTATATATGTAACGAGCATTGTGTTCCATCTATCAAGCTATCTATCTATCTATCTATCTAGCTATCTATCTAGCTATCTATCAAGCTATCTATCTATCTATCCAAGTCCATTCCATGCAAAGTGACGACAACTGCTTTTCTTTTGCTGCAGTGTATATATGTAACGAGCATTGTGTTCCATCTATCAAGCTATCTATCTATCTATCTATCTAGCTATCTATCAAGCTATCTATCAAGCTATCTATCTATCTATCCAAGTGCAATCCCTGCAAAGTGACGACAACTGCTTTTCTTTTGCTGCAGTGTATATATGTAACGAGCACTGTGTTCCATCTATCAAGCTATCTATCTAGCTATCTATCTAGCTATCTATCTATCTATCTATCTATCTATCTATCTATCTAGCTAGCTATCTAGCTATCTACCTGCCACTTGCCCTAGACAAGTGAAATTACAAAGTGATGCACTTGTACTAGTGCAACCAACCAACACAAGTTTTAAAAGCAAAGCACTTGTACTAGTGCATTACATTTTAATTAAGAAATTCATGCACTTGTACTAGTGCAATAAAAATATGTTTATACCAAAGAATGCAGCACTTGTACTAGTGCTGCACTTGGTATGTTTTGGGGCAAAGAAAGGGGGAACTAGCACCTTGCTTTTATGAAGGTGATTACTTTTAATGAAGGCCAGGACCGGACTTTTGTTTTGGGGGACTTTGTTTTTGGGGGACTTTTTTTTGGGGGATTGTCAACGTTTTTCTTGCTCTTTTTTGGCTCTTTTCGGTCAACACAAGCTCTTTTTTTTTGTCAACATAAGATGTGTACGTGGCCTGCCCTTTTGGGAGGATTTGGTGGCCCTTAAAAGGGCCGAGGTTTTTTGTTGTCTTTGCTGCATCTTCTACTTTCGTGGAGAAAGGAGATTGTCAGTCCAACTGGCCGAAGGGGAAGGCTGGTGCTGGTGATGGGCGGCCGGTTGACCAAAGCTGGGTCCAGGGGGGTAGCCGTACTTCTCAGGGCTCTCCTGGGCATCCATCATCAGTGTCATGGAGGATGGGCTGGGCTGCATCACGGTGTAGCTGGGAGTCTGCCTGGAGGATCCTCCTTCCCTGGGCTGGTGGTGGTGGTAGTGATGGCTGCTGCTGGAAGCGTGGTGGTGCTGCTGGTGGTGGGATGGCACATACGTCGAAGAAGGAGGAGGATGAGGAGGAGGTGGCATCTGCAGGCGCTGAGGAGGATGAGGAGGCTGGAAGGTCTGCTCCTGCTGCTGTCTTGAATGGCGGCTGGCCTCATCATCCCAGTAGAGGGCGGCCTCTGCAATGGTCCTGACCATCTTCCTCCTGATTTCAGGGCTGGCGTGCAATCCCACGTGGTAGAGGTCCTGGCACTTCATCCTCCAGTACTCCTGGTCGGGTGTCAACTCCTGGTGGTCGGGGCACATGTTGCAGCCAGAGCCTTTCAGGATCTTCTTGGCGGAGGACATGGCTTGCATGCTGCCTGCGATGACGTGCATGGCGGAGTGCATGGCTTCATCTCCTGGGGCCTTCCTCTTGGTTCCCTTGGCAGCGGCTCCAGGCTTTGGTGCTCCAGGGAAGACTTGGGACTGCTGGCTGTCAGGTCTGTCCTGTGCTGGCTGTTCAGGTGGCAGGTCCGGCATGTCATACGAAGCTGGCAGGGAATCCTCAGGGTTGTAGCTGTCCTCGGAGTCTGAGGCTGGCCGGTTGGCAGACAGTTGAGAGATGGCGGACAGCTCCTTCCCTGGCTTGTGGACGATGGAGTCCTTCAGGAACCGACAGTAGTTCAGGATGTACTGGTCCCTGTCTGTGAGCGTCTCCTTTCTGGCGGCTCCTGAAGCTTCAGGCCTGACGAGTCTGGAGAAGTGAGTGCGGACTGTCTTCCTCCAGTTGAAGATGTCCTGGGAGGTGTACTTGGGTCCCAGCTCCTTGGCTTTTTCTGAGTCCAGCAGCAGCTTCTCGTTCCCCTTGTAGCCTCTGGTGCCCTTCATGTAGAGGACAGGATGCTCTCTGTACCAGTTGATGAGGTCATCTTCTTGGTCAGATGTGATGCCCAGGTTGTTCCGGATGTTTTTCTTGGGGGCCTTCCCTTTGCCCTTCTTGCCCTTGGACTTGGCTTCAGCAGCAGCTGCAGGGGTCTCATCAGCAGAGTCTTCTTCCTCCTCGAAGGTGTCCTCATGGATGGCCACTCTGTCTAGAGCAAGAACAGGCTGGCTCTCTGGTGTTTTCTTGGGAGTCTGCTTCGGAGTCTGAGTCTTCTTCGGAGTCTGCTTCTTTGGAGTCTTCTTTGGAGTCTTCTTTGGAGAAGACTTGGCAGTAGGCTCTGGAAGACCCGTGGAAGACTTGGCAGCAGGCTTGGCAGCAGGCTTGGCAGCAGGCTTGGCAGCAGGCTTGTCAGCAGACTTGGCAGCAGGCTTGTCTCCTTCATCAGTTTCAAACAGTTCAACTGATGAATCTTCATCTGTTGTGTTGTCTTCTGGCCGGCCCTCGAAGATGGTCTCGCTGACGACAGTGGCTTTGGTGGTTGAAGTGGTGGTCTTCGTCTGGCTGCCAGCTGTAGTGGAGGTGTAGAGCCCAGGTAGAGAGAGGTCTGCCAGGGCTGTAGTGAAGAATGTAGTCACTGCAGCATCTGAAGGTTCATGGAGAGGAGTTGCAGCTGGAGTTGTAGCTGGAGTTGTCACTGGAGTGCTCCCAGGAGTGTGAAGTGTTGACCTGGTGCTGAGCTTGGTTGGTGCCCTGGTGACGACGGTGCCCTTTCTCCTCTTTGGTCCCATGTTGTAGCAGCAAAAGTACAATTGTAGCAACAAAAGTAGCAGCAAATGTAGCAGTTGATAATAGTGTCGTGGATTCTAGGTGTGTTCTGGTCGAAGGTCTGAGTGGGTATGGTGCTCTAAACTGGCCTCCTCTATATATATGCAGGGTGCGGACCGCCTCTTTCCCCCTCCTTCGCCCCCCCTGCTTCGCTGCTGCTGCCCCAGCCGCTGCGCAAAAAGAGGGTGACACGCAGACAAAGGGTTGATGCTAAAAATAGAACAACGCATGCACTCAGGCGCCACGCTGTCTGCTGCATTGGGGGTCCAAAAGACGCGGCGCGCACCCTCTCACGTGCGTCGAACATGTGTCTTTCCGCGACGCGTGTCTGAAACATGTGACATGAAGCAAGAGCTTTCTGGTACACTGCTGTTTCTGCGTCGAAGCTCTTCTTTGTGCGTCGCAACTTTAAAAATCTGCGGCGCGCACTGATTTCTTTTTACGCTTCTTCTTGCTTCACCACTTCTTTCCTCGCAAAGATTCAACCGGTTGAATCTTTTTTTCCTGCATCGTCAAATTTCTAGGAATTGCGTAGAAAGACCTCTTAAAACGACGCATGCTGTTCCTGTTGCGCCGTAAAGCCAAAATTGACGGCGAACATGCTCAAATCTTTGCCCTTTCCTGGAAATATAAGAAACGCCGTCACTTAAACCCTCTGTTACGTCTCCGTGAGAACTAGCCATTACTTTGTGCTGAGGATGTAAATCAGCAATTGCAATATACAATTCTTTATCAAGATAATATCATGTTACTCGTAGCTGTAGAGATGGGTTCTTGGTAACTTTTTCGATTGTTTTCTCACTTTTATTCCTGATGAGCTGACCGCATATATAAGTTTAAGTTTTTTATTTGGCTCTTCCTACCACCCGTAGTTTAAGTGGCCAGCATATCGAAATCTAGGGACATCGAAATTTAGGGACATGACATTATTTCTCAATAAGTTTATCTGTTGGCCTTTTGCAAAACTACCAGATCCTTACCATAAAACATTATTGGTATTGTATTTATCCAAAGAAAGTAATGGAGACACATGGACATCAATACAGCCATTAAAATTATGGACATTTGATGAACATCAAGCATCTGAACCTGTGTCAAGATAAGTGTAGACATCAAGAAATTGAAGAGATTCACATCATAGAATTGTCATTCCGCATGCTTTCAAGATTTTATTCCTCACCCAAGATGTATTTCAGCATTGCTTAATCAGGCCTATTGGTGTTGAAAATGAATATTCATGGAGAAACGTGAGTAAATGTTCAATTGTGGTCTGAGAAGCTAAAAGAAAGGGCGGCATTACATCGAAAGAAAATATGATATTCCCCAGAAATTGTCAGATTATACTGGAGTAAAACAAAAAGCAACAATTCAAACTTTCATTGAGTCATGTCTATATATTCCCAGACACATAAGTCACTGACGCCTTGCAGAAAGCATCATTAAAGCTTATAGCAACTTGTAGATGTAATTTTTTTATTAAGTTTACAACTTAATTAGTGGTCTTTCTGAATTTAACAAATATGGTAATTTAAATAATCACACAGTTATCAAATTCATAAAATGTGAGCCACATTCTGGAAGACCATCTTTTCAGAAGACTGTGAACACTGCATCTGCCAGAGAATACATGAAGCATTTTTCTGCACCCCATGCATAAAATCGGCATGTACAGTTGTTGATACATACTTCATCGGCAGACTTAGAGAACAGCTTGGAAAAGATTGGCTTGTCTTGTAGTTAGATTGCCATCCTATAAAGAATTTATCTCTGGTTCCATTTAAATGTAAATGATTTTTGAGACCATATAATAGTAGAATTATCAGATTAAAATAAGCTATTGAAGAGGTAAAGATCTTAAAAATCGAGGCTGTGAAGTGAAAAACTTGTTTAACAAGGCTAGGACTTTCAATTGCATAAACTCAAACTCTTTTTGACTATTGAAGTAAGGACAAAAAACATAATATGACAGAATTTCAAATTAAAATGTGTAACAATTTCGATGGGAACGATGATAGGCACTGTCATGCCTTTTCTTGAATCGCACCATCATCGCATGTCTGATAAGTAAAATTTCTTAACAGAAATTTCAAAACAATTTTCTGATGAAAAACGTATCTTGAGGATTTACAGCTAGCTTTCTGTCCATGCCCACTGATCCCTATGACATAATTGCATGCCTATGGCAACTGCTTTTCTTGTTAGCATGTCATCAGCAAATGCATGAAGAGGATTTTCTGCTGCATAAGCCTGGATTACTTGAGGTTGTGGAAACTGATGCATCTAGCAAAGTTTTTCAGAGTTGCTATATGTTGTTTCTGCATTACATCAATGCGAATAAAATCTGAAAATAATTGTCATGTATACCATGTATACCAACTTGACAAACAAATTGGTTTAGCCAAGTTCTTGTTGGTCACATGTGAAAAATTGAGTAGCACTACTCGTCAGTGATAAGTAGGCTACGTTATTATCTGGTCAATGTATTTCTCTATATTTAGACTGCCCAATATGTGCATTATATTATCCTGAACTTGCACTTTCACAGCCAACGTAAAGACAAATTGGACTGCTTAAGATTGTGTCGGTCACTACAATGTGACATGTGAAAATCGGCAGCTGTTATATCCTTGGAGATCATGGGCCTACAGTCAAGTTATTTCTGATTGGTATCGTAATCAGACAGCAGTGTGCCATGGGATTGCCAGTGACCACTAACTTACACTTTCAAAACTATTTCTGGACACTTGGAGCCAATAGATCAAAGGTGATTAATGCTTGTTGAGCTGGCAATGACAGACCACTGACAATAGCATCAATCACGAGTGTCCCTTCAGAGGCGAAGTCGCTTTGATGGTGTCCGTGGAAACTTTACATGTGAGCACCCTACACATATTTACATACGAAGTAGGTGTAGTTTGAGTGTTTTAACTTACAAAACTCATTCATATCAGTTATCAGAGGGATTATATATATGTTATATTAGTCATAAAGTGTTATGTCAAAAGAGGAGTTATTGGATGCCAGAGAAAATCAATAAGGTGTCAAACAGAAACATGTTAGGGAAAAGCAGGTCTGATTGGTGATCAAGTAAACAGATTTACATTTGCAAGTCTTCACTTAAAGCAGTGCAAAAGGTATTGTCTCTTGACATACCAAAACAATTTACATTGGTAAAAGCTAACTACCCCTCATGAACTTTAAATATGTTTACCTAACTTACGCTTTAATTAATATTGCAGAAATGGCTATTTGCATTTGATATGTGATACATACAGTGGGTTGCAGAGGTATACACCGCCCCCCCTTGAGTGGTCTTTCATTTCCTGACATATCTACTTCTGAAAAGAATCATCATTCCCATATTGCTACATGGTCATACTGAGTGAAAATGGGTGTTGCAAAAGTATACACCCCCCTTGTAAGTTGTGATGTTCTTTACTGATAACTGTGTTGTTTTATCCTGAAAAAGTAAAATTATGGTATAAAACATCGATCTCTGAATGGTTTTACTGTACCGAACGTTACCAGTCAGGTTGCATTTGTCGAATAATCTATTTGCAAATTCTAGTACAATCAAGCATTTGGCCCCAATGTTGAAAATTAAACATAAGCAGATCAAGGAAATATAATTTAACATATCAACGGAACATACATTAATGGTCTTGCGGTCAAACAGCAGAAATGCATGAATGACGGATATTTTCTGTTTGAAGAAATGTTTGTTGTCTGGCATGTATGTGGGAATAATCCAACTTAGGCAGATCTTTCAAATGCTTTCGCACTAATACACTAAACTTTGAATCAGATTTGTTGCAGAAAGACATCGACCAAACTTATTTGGTTCAAATTGTAAATAATATTATGGGTGAACCTTCTGCAGTCATAGAATGTATCACCCTTAAGGCATGTCCTCATCACTTTGAAAAGTGAGAAATACTCAGCGAAGGCCATTGTGCCATTCTGTCATGAAAAATTTTGAAGAAAACTTTTCAAGCCATCATCCTTGACAATGGTTTTTGGAATCTGATGCCATTGTCTGAGATGCCAGCTATTGCTATGGAGTTATGAGAAAACTTCCACAGCTGTCAAATGTATGAATAGCAGTATTGGAACAAAAATTTACTAACAAATAAATTTTCTTGGCTCTTTTGACAAGCAAAATAAAACATTTTGTGACTACAACCTCTGTGGCTTTTTCAGAAACCTACAACCATTACACAGTACATTGAACATGGCTGATTCCTTTAGAGGTAGTTTTTCTCAAATTCAGGCACATCACAATTTGGGGTGATACTCACCCAACTCAGATTTTGTTCATGACTATTTCCCTGGTAAATATTTACTAAAAAGTGGGTAAAATTGCATTTCTAGTGTACCTTTAAATTTTTTTTGGGACTCTTGAAATATAAGGTCTAAATTTGGATGGTGTCAAAGTCCGGATTTCAAAATCCTTTATCTTCATGGTGCACCTTGTGATATTTTTATGGCAAAATTGATTGACCCAACAGTATCATTCGATATCACATTTATGATGATTTGCTCATTGTGCGCTCAAAGTTGTTACTTTAGTCAACTATAAGCTGCATTGATATGGCAAATGTGGTTTGGTTCCAAGGTGTACCTCAATGTTTTGTGCATGCATATGATGGCGCAGGCAACAGGGCGCGCTCAAAGTTACTACATTAGTCAATTAGAAGTTAAATTGATATAGCAAATATGGCTAGCATCCAGGGTGTACCTCAATGTTGTGTGCATGCATATGAACGAGGGGACCTTTAGGGTAATGTTCTTTGAGTCTGACACTTAGATTCTATACATATTTAAAAAGTCATTTCTTACTTGGCCTGTGTAGTGGTTTATTGATTGTCAAGCAGGGCCTCAAATTAAACGTTTTTACTAAATCTAACAGAAAATTGACAATTTGCATAACACAAGAACTAAATTAGTAGAAAAATTTCTGGAATAAAAAATGACACAGGGCATCTTTGAGTCAGACACCTTTGTTCCAAAAACATGACATCAAAGATGCAGGTTCTTTAGAGTCTTCCTTTCTATTAAAAACTCATATTAGGATACAGAATAGGTTAAGCTTACTCCTAACTGAATGACAAAGAAAGTGAAGTCAAATCAATACCATAGTCAAGCAAAAGACACCTGAAACATGACAAAATTCTACTAAAATACACAAATTCTGACACAAAATAGAGAGAAAAACGGGGTTTTTACCCCGTTTATAGGGCCATGAAAACCCCACTTTATTTATTAGTATCATACTGATTTTTTCTGAACAGATAAAGGAAGTCGTAAGCTATCTATTGGTACCAAATATATAGGTGCACATGCTCTCAAATAGCTAATTGAGCCCAACAAAAAGTGTCCGACTTAAGGTGTCACCTTCTAAGTGTCCGACTCAAAGAACATTACCCTATAAGTTTATAAATATAAGAATTGAAATGGTGCAAGGGCAGCGCATCTCCACAGGGGGCGCTGTTTCTTATAAAAAAAGTTGTACCCCGATCAACAGCAATGTGAGCATGCCAGTCATGTGCTTTAACACCTCTAGTTTATTGTGGTGTAAGCATCTCTGAGGCACTCTTAACCATTCTCTCTCCAGAATTTTTTTGATGTAACACTTTTGACGATTCTGCATTTTTCAAAAAATGACCAGGACACGATCAATGTAATTGCAAGCAGTTTGGCTTGTTATGTCTCCAATAAATTTTGGTTGTTGCAAAGTATCTTGTTTCAATCATATTTCATACAGCCCCTAAAAAATGCTTAAAAGGTGTTGAGGTCTAAAAACACAATTTTTTGTAACTGTTTACCAAGAAAAAGTTACGAACAAAATCTGAATTGGATGAGTGGCACACCCTGATTGAATCTTTAAAAAACTGGTTCGTAATGATTTTATTATTGTATTTTCTATCTTTTTCTAAAGTTAAATGACTCCAGTTTGAGAGAGATGTGTTTACGATGTATTTATCTGACAGTTTGCACTGCCATCTCATAACATTACTGGAATGATGTTGTGTATCTAGGGTAACCCCGGAGAGTTGCAGCATTGCTAGATCCAGTGGTTGGAACTAGTTGCTGGAAGGCAATTAACGAGAAAGAGGACATCTTGTGACTGTTGATGCAGGAATCTTTCTTTGAAGATGCGAGGGTGTCCCACAAGATTATATTGACGGCTCCAAAGCAAAGAACCAGACACTCTCCATCGATGCACACAGAATTAAGCATGAAGGAATGTCTGGGAGGGTACTTAGCAGCTTCTTGGCACTCGGAATAAAAATATTGTCAGATATGTTGAAAGGAAATTCATAATTACTAAATGTTTCATATACCTTCCATTACTCTCACATTTCATATTTTAGACACAACTGTCATGTAAATATTCAATCGTCAACCCCACATTGACATTATGAAAGTTGAATATCTTCTTCATTCAAACGAATGTTGAAATTAGTTTCTGAATCTTTTTGTCTGTGATTTTTCCTACCAAATTAGGAAACCCCTTGCTATATTGGCACCATAGTACTGGTATTAGCAAAAGAGTTTCTCAAAAAGCAACACGAGCATTCATCTACCTTCGTATATGCTGTGGAGCACAGGAAATCCATCCTAAAAGATGTTGATCCCCATTAAATGGTTCCCAGAAGATTATGTCTGTCGCCAGGGAAATCATTCAACAAAAATAACCTGAGGACAGAATTTTCCAAGATGAATGAGAAGTAATCTCTAAACAAAGACATAAGCAGGATGAATCCTATATATATATGCCTCAAATTTATAAGTAGACTGCTTCATCTAACACTATATTTTCCTCTCTCAATATCCCTCCTCACTTTTATTCTACAGCATAAAACAGTGATAATTAAATGATTAGTCAATGCAATTTATGGGTATGCGATTGAAATTCTGAATATTATATTGAATCTTAAGACACTCTCTCGGAGAGATAGACAGTTGAATAGATAGATGGTAGTGGTATGTGCAGAACACTAAGTAAGGCCAGTTAAGGGTTGTTAGATGACATTGGATTGGGTGTGAGTCCTAAAGTGTCACAAATCTACCTCAAACATATGAGGGATGTTCAAATTTACTTGTCCAACATATACATTGATTCAAGTGGTTGCTTGTCTAATGTCTTACCCAGTTTCACTCATCATTTTACTGAAAACATACTTGGTTCATGATATCATGGGGTTAAATTTTGTGTCTCTCAATGTAATGCTAGTATGCGAATGTAATCAGTTGGGCTTCTAGGACAGAATGTAACCAGTCAGGTTTCTGGGACCAATTAACAGGAAGGACAACATCTTGTGGCTGTTAAAGCAGGAATCTTTCATTATGAGTTTCAGGGTGTTCCACAAGATTATGAGTTTAGATCACAAGCAAAAAACCAGACACTCAACATCTCAATTATTCTGAAGACTATATACAGAGAGTGGGCTTGTCGGATTGCCTGGTAACATTTGCTAGGATTTTCACAAACAGAATAATTCATAGGCATGGAAGTCAATAAATTTGGGGGGGGGGGCTTCCTGAAAAAAAAAAAAAGGCCAAATATTCCTAAAAATATTAAATTAACAAAATGTTCTGCCCAAAAGTGGATGAAAATGGATTTTCCAAAAATACTTTTGAGGGGGGCTACAGCCTGCCTCCTAGGCCTATGGAATAATCATAAAGGCATACCTACTTAGGTTTTTTGAGCTAGTTTTATGATATTTGTCAAAAACAATCCCTTTTTTGCTTCCATATTCTGCAATCTCTCTGCATTAACATCAAGACATATTCCACAGCTGATCCCAATGGCAAATGCCAAGTAAATGAATCTTTTGAGTATGAAGTTAATTGTGCAGTAGGTTTTATGTTACTGTATGTATTTTAATGTTATATATTAATGGTGATACATTTTATTATTTCGTAAGACAATATATAAGCTTTCCTCACATTTAGATGCATTTATAAAATAGCACCATACATCTCTGTTAAAAGTGCAGTCACACAATGTGACACCCTTCAAGGCATGCTCTCGTCATTTTGAAAAGTGAGAAATCTCCAGTGAAGGCCATTGTACAATTCTGTCATGAAACACTTTGAAGAAAACCTTTCAAGTCATCACCCCTGACAAATGGCTTTCCAAATCTGACGCCATTGTATGATATGCCAGCTATCTAACTATGGAGACATGAGAAAACTTTGCTATTTGTCAGAAGCAGTTTGCCAGAATTACAGTTTCTCTTTTTAGTGTTATGTGTTTGATGTATGGAGGGCTCAGCACTTTTATTAGTTTGTGGCAAACCTTCACAATAATGTGATGAACAGCGCAGTTCCGCTGTTGAATTTCAGTTAAGAATAAGGACCAGCTTCCAGTCCTGTGCTTGTACAACATTTATGGCTTTTTCTGAACAACAGCAACCTGTTCCTGTACACTTTACATTAAAGCTAATCCTTTAATGAGTCTGTCCTTGCAAACTCTATCATTTTTTTTCTTTGAATATATATAGTAAAATGACTCCAATCTGAGGGACTTTGTCCAAAAAAACTGTTGTCTCATAACATTACTGGATTGATGTTGTGTGTCTAGGTAATACCCAGGAGAGATGCAGCATTGCTACAGCTAGTGGTTGGAACCAGTTGCTGAAAGGCAATTAACGGGAAAGAGGACATCTTGTGACTGTTGATGCAGTCCCCCTTTGAAGTAGCAATGATGTCCCTCAAGAATATATTGATGGCTCCAAAGCAAAGAACCAGACACTCTCCTTCATTGCACACAGAATTAAGCATGAAGGAATGTCTGGGAGAGTGCTTAGTTGCTTCTGCGCATTTTGATTGAAAATAGCTTCAAAGAAATTGTAAAATCATAAAGACATATCTTAGTGACTTATTGTTTTATCTACCATCATGTTTTCATAGCTAAGTTAGGATCGAGCGACTGTAGCCTTCTGTGCTCAGACAAAGCTTGGTAAAAATTGAATAAGGCACTGGCCTAATGGGTTTTCTTTTTGATGTGCGGTCTCTAAATATCTCAGATGCGTGCTGCGAACAATACCACAGCCGATGTCAGACATACTGAAACTTCATTTCTATTGGTATTTTTGTGAATTAGTATGCATTAGGGGACTGGCACCCCAAAAAGTTCTGAGATAGAAACTCAATGCATAGTGAGCATTTTTTTTCTGAGTATGTCAAAAGATTTAATGAAACGTCAAATAGCAACCAATGGTTATAACTTGATATTAGAATGTTGACCATCATCAGACAAAACAGTGTCAACTGCTTGCTACTAGCCCATACTTTGAGGCAAGTTGTAGATGCTTTGAACCAATATATCAAAGGTGATTGATGCTTGTTGAGCAATGATAGACCACTGACAAGAGCATTAATCACAAGTGCCACGTCAGAGGCCAAGTTCCTTTGATTCTGATAAAGTGAACATCATATGTATGTGAGCATCATAAACAATAGTTACAAACAAAGTATAGAAAAGGGTAACAACGAAGCTTGGTAACATGTATTATGTGCAGAACTTATCTCACTATATTGATGCAAACTCTCTATATTCAACTTATGGAATCATGATATTGATCTGCATAGAAGTATTTTACTATTGGAATCCATCATTCTCAAATAGACATAAGCTCAAAATATGAATTAGAAATTGTGAAATTGTATACACAATATTTATTATTTCCACGAAAATGTGACCCTATTTCAAAGTTTATATTTCATTTTGCCTCACCATTTTAACTTCTCTAGAACAAGTGATTTCTTATGCATAAGCACAAACTCTTCAACAACGTCATTGACCTTAAATCAACATTTCAATATTTGCTAGCCTGAGTATATTTAATCAGTCAAAAAGGAATTACAGCCCCTCGCTCTTCATTCCTCAACATTACTCTTAATATGCAAGAACCTTCTGAACATTTAATTTTCTATTTTACTTTTTTCCCCTATTTTACCAATAAATAAAGCCTTGCAAGCATCATATAATGTGATGTATTAATTGTCAATCTTATATATATCTATCTAAATAAGGGTGTAACGTCAGTGGCACATTCGCCACTTGGGGTCCCACCTCCAACCCCATCAAAATCACCCTATTTTCACCTCCTTCTCATTCACCATCCCTATATGCATCAAAAACATCAATACTTCTCATATCTGTATAACCTACTCACCCATATCACCCAAATTTACCATTTCAAACACTGCCCCTTTTCACCTCCCCTGGATCAGCCAATGTCCGTTTTCTTTGTCCACGACTTTCAACACCCCTGCCAATCCTCAGTCCATCTAATGTGCACATTCCCTCTTTTTTCAAACATGCCTTTCTGATGAATCTACGTCCTAACCAATATCTGGCCTCCCTTTCCCTTCGATTCAAATGTCCATTCACGTCATCCCTCTCTCCATCAAGACAAGAAATTCATCTAAAATCGCCGATCGGGGCGTATTCGATTGCCGTTATTCCGTATTACTCCAGTGTGCTGGGTCGCCTGTGTTCGCCCAACTAACAATGCATACTGCAAACATTGTCTCTCTCTCTCCAGTCCATTGAAACAAGTTCCAGAAGGGACGAAAGCCCAACTTCAATCAAATTACAAGCCTACAATCATCTGTAAATTCCTTTTTTTGCCCTCACATCTCATTCAACTTGGGCCACTCACGTTTTCCACAGATCATCAAACAAAAACGCTCTAATTTCACTACACATGCAATGTCATGCATTGTCATTTCAAACCAAGTTGTCAATATTGATTTGACAGGTAGTGCAGCTCTCAATTCACACATAAAATAGACCAACAATATGCGCTTTCCTCAAACCTACTGTACATGTACATGACTTTACCCTGGCCAGTTATAAGAATTCACTTTTACCATTCAATGTCCAGGGGGGCCTTGCAGTTTCTTTGAAATCAAAACGTTCTTTATAAGGCTCCCCCCCCTTACACAGGTCAATTTAACTCCACTACATCACTCACTCAAATGGACAGCCCATGTCTTCCCCTCTCTTAATCTTATGGTCTTTTTACAGTCCCCTATAATGGGTAATTTCTAGTATATATATATATTTATTAATTTATTAGTTTTTGTTTATTGTTTAAAATTGCTCGTGAAAGCTTAGAGCTTTGTAAATCGAATTTGTTTTAAATAGGATAAATGTTTCTACATTGTATTACACTGCGCCAATTGTAGCAATAATTGTTTATTCTTTTCTCTTGCAGGTGAGTTCTTGTTGACTGTTGTGTTCTCATCTGCGCGAATGAAGTCCAACGGTAAAACTTTCTTTAAATATTTTGTGTGTAAAGTGGAACCTGCGATATGCTGTTGTAAGACTCCCTGCGTTATGTGACTGCCTTCCTTCCCCGATGAGTAGAATTTTTATTGCATTTTCAACTCTACAAGAAACCATACCCCATAGGAGACCACTTCATGACCACAGAAGGCGTGGTCTTATAATAATGAAGCCTAGTAGACCGGCAGCCCAGGGGCTCTAGCCTAGTTGAACAAGGTACCACTAACGGAGCATATCAATGGGTATAAAAGGAATAATAAGGCGCACCAGAAAACCTATTTCTGGCGCGGCGTATCGGTCGCGTTTACCCCTGGTGGCCATTTTTCAAAATGGCCGCCACTAAAATAGGTGCATGCACTTTTTGGTCTAGATCTTTAATGGCTTATCCGATTTCGATAATTTTTGGGTCAAAATATATGTATTTCAATATTCCCAATGCAATGATGACATAAAAAATTCTATATCATAAGCGTTTCAAGCTGTTTTTAAGGATCAAATGCAAAAAAAGTGAAAAATTTGGAAAAAAATCAAGATTCTCTGGCAAAATAAGGCATCATAGTCAATGAATGGTTGGTTTTAGGGTAAAAATAATATCATAAAAAACTTCCTGACATACAGAAATACCAGAAACCAAGTCTTATTTGTTGCTTTGTGACATTAAGTGATGAAGATATTCCTATTTATATGACTGGTCACGTCAAGTGAGAATTGTGACGTCACAACATCACGTTTCAGCAGTGGTGCATCTTATGTGTCTGATTTAGCATAACTCGCCAACAGCTTATCAGATTTTTATAATTTTTGTGTCAAAATATATATTTTTCAGTATGCCCAATCCAATGGTGATGCCACAAATAGGAAATCACAAGTATTTTATATTCTTTTCACTGATCATTTGTAAAAAAAATTTAAAAATTTAGGAAAAATTCGGGATTTCCAGGCAAAACAAGGCATCTTATGACTTGTATTATTGACTTTAGAGTAAAAATGCCACATTTAATCCATTCCACATGTTCTAAAATATCAGCAGGTCTGCCTATTTTGTTGCTATATCATTTTTGGTCTTGAAGATATTTACATTTATGTGAGAAACCAGGTCAAGTAAAATTGTGGCATTGTCACGTTATATTTCCGCAGTGATGCATACGTTTGTCCAATTGGATGTAAATCTTAAACGCATTATCAAATTTTTGGATCTGCATATTAGCATGGTGCATTTTCTGCTATTATGCTGATTTGTCAATAATAAGTATTAATTTTATGCTTTTCTTTCATGATCAAATACAATAATGTGAAAAAACACATAAATCGCACATAATTTTCATTGGCATCGTTGTGAATTGCCATATTTGTTGCAGACTGAAAAATCAAGCCATAAAAAAAATCTTACCTACATGTATTCCATTCTATTCCTACAGCCAACCATGCAATGATTGCAATCAATCCCCCATCTCTTCTTTTTCAATGAATGGTTTACCGGCAACACCTGGGAATGGTCCCAAGCTATTTTTTAATTCCTTGTAAGGAACAAGTCGAATTATCAAGATTGGTCCAACACAGATAGTTTACACTTGGCAGAAAAATTAGATTATTCAACCCCTTTGATGTTTTCCCAATAGTAAACAGGTTTTGTAAAATGAGTGTGGTGACATCAGAATGTTTCAAATCACAAAAAAGTATGATAGTATCACGTACCAGACAAACATATGCTAAATCAGCTGTGGAGAATAACTAAATCTAGTTGGCAGGACTGGTTCCATTTTACAAATGGGTCAAAACGTTTGAACAACTATTTAACCCTGTGCTCCAATACTAATCAAATGGCGGCAAGGGGGTTGAACATTTTTGAAATGGTTGACCCCTATGCAAAATACAAACCACCTACCAGGTTCAGGTGCCCTTCAGTTTGACACTATATTGTCTGATACAAATTGAAGTTATCCTTTTAATGATTTGATATATATGCTGATGTCACCACACTCATTTTGCATTTATCAGCTATTGAAATCAATGGAAAGACATCAATGGGTTGAATTATTATGTTGCCAACTGTAGAGAGTATTTGCCTGGACTATATTCAATACATACTAGTAAGTTGCCCGCTGCTTGAAGGGCACAGAATAGAACGCAATAGAAAAGATAGACTTTGATAGAAGGATAGATAGATTAGCCCAAATTGATTTATTGATTGAAAGGGCCGTGATAGGCTGAGATAATCTGATAACAGATAGATGGGGATTTTTATGATAGTATCATTTCCCAATCAATAGTTAGAGTACCCGTAGATTGGAAGGAACAGAATAGAAGCGATTGGTAAACTTTTAAAAATATAATTTGTCTTGATAGTGCCCAGATAGACTGATAGAGTAAGATTAGAAAAAGATGGGCCTGGTATCTGCGAGTGGCTGCTGTTGGCCAGATATTTATCACCCGGTGCGGGCTGGGGCAGGCCGGGACTTTGTTTCACATTTTTAGCGGAGGGGAGTACACATCTCCATTTATGCAGTCGCAATGAGAATGGAAGTTGTGGTGGGAAATTTGAAATTCAAGCATTTTCAGAATGTCTTTTGGGCCCGGACGTGGCCATTTTGTTTGGAGATGTTTGGAGTTAAGAATTAAGTATAACTTGATTATAGAACATGTATCTGGCACAGGAATGAATCGCAGGCATGTTGTAATTTGGACAAGACATCCTTTGCTTTGAATCTTGATTGGATGCAACGTTGAAAATTTGTGAATTGTGTTTGTGTATGCAAATCAGCTGTCCACCATTTTGTAAATCATGTGTATTGTTTTCTGTGTATGAAATGAGCTGACCTGGAACTATGTCATGGTGACATTTGGATGTTTATCGCTCAGTTTACTGACCTTGGAATTTATGTTATCATAAAACTAGGTCACAGGAGATGAGATTTCAATAGTTATATAGATTTCCAACTATTTCAGTTCAATATAGTGTAGGATGTATTGATGGATAAAAGAATTATCAACAGATTGCTAGCTAGATAAATGGATAGATAAATACTGCTAGATGTATAGCATGGCTGGAAAAAGTAGAGAATTCGAGCATGTCATTGCCTGGAAATCTCTGAATCTCACTTGAAATTTTTGAAAAAAGGTCCAAATTTCTGACTTGGAAGTATGGATGCTTGATTCATGAGAATTCATGGGTAATGTTATTGTACTTCATCAAATTGCCTTGAAATTTATATTTTTTCTAGCCCTGGACAGATAGAATGGATGGATTTTATTAATTAGATAGATTGCACCACCCTGAGAATCTACCCTGGACAAATAGGTTTGATATGTCAAATTAACATAAATTGACATGATGCTTTAGATTCAACAATGTCTAGAGACTCTAGTTCGATTCACATCTTCACAGCCAATTTCTGACCTAAATTTTGAGGTATCACACTCAATCTTTACATCACTCAGCATGATAGCCATGCAGATCTGGATCTATCCAGAAGTGATAACTTTCTGGGCCTTACGGTTGAGCTTCAGCGGCTATTTTCCTATAAGTCTGGCAGTTAAATATGAATAAATCAAATGGAGTTGTGCTGATTGGTTCAGTCTCGGGAGTGGTTTGCTGTATTTAGCAGAGGCTGTGCTGGAGTAAATCACAAAAGTCAATCCGAACAAATTCATGATTTTTGTACAATATTTCGGCTTTATTTAGCCATCCTCAGGTATGAAATGAAAATGTTAAAGGAAACAGAGAGTTAGTTACATGACAAGCAACTAACAACATGAAAACTGTGGGAAACATAGACAATGAAAACAGATACCTGAATAACACAAAATTTCATTGTCTATGTTTCCCACAGTTTTCATGTTGTTAGTTGTTTGTCATGTAACTAACTCTCTGTTTCCTTTGACATTTTCATTACATACCTGAGGATGGCTAAATAAAGCCGAAATATTGTACAAAAATCATGAATTTGTTCGGATTGACTTTTGTGATTTACTATATTAAAATATTCAGTGGAATTAATGGATTGTGCTGGAGTGGATTGCATGAATTAGATGGATAGATTATAAAGATGAAATAGGTAGCTTACACTGATTAGTCAGATAGATAGATTACAGATGTGTCAAAAGGGTTTGGTAAGCGAGAACAGTAGGATGCAATTTGGTGCTTGTGTTACAATTTGTGACATGGTCCAACATGTCCAGGAGGGGTTAGGGTCAGCTCAGTTGGTAATGCACTGGGTTGCCAATCACTGGGCCCTGAAATTGTGTAGGAAAGGAGTTTCAATCATCCTTGGTGCTTAATTGCTGTGTCCTCCCCTGTAATTATCCCACATAAATACAGGACTTATAGCTCAAATGGTCCATTCATCGATCCAAAATATCCATGCCAATCAGACATGGGATTTCAAATCTTTGCAAAGTCTAGATTGATAAATTGAGTTGGTCATTTTGGCAGTCTTCAAGTTAGCTGGCAGTGGTACACAGATTTACAGGTGTATAGACCAGCATAATTAGTGATAGATAGATTGATGTAGAGATATGGTAAGTACAGCCCTCTAAGTGCAGCTATGGGCGCTCACGAGAGTTGATTGATGAGATGGGAGAGAGAGCAGAAGACCTCTCATGCTTCACTTTTACCCTATGTGAGAGATCATTTAATTGCCCTACAGACACTGAAACAAGTGATTGCCAATTTAATGTCAGATGCGAACAACATCCAGCTGGGGTTTTGCTCACGAAAGTCCGCTGAGTTTTTCTGGTCCCCCCCAAACGGGGTTTTGATGCCAGTTAAAACCTTCAACGGAGAAGGCAGGAATCATAACGGCTCTGCCACCTAGCAGCCCCAGTGAGAAAGTAAGATCTTTATTGACATGGTTGTATGGAACTAAGCAGGTCTTAGGATAGTTTTCAGTTCTGAGGGTTTTCTTTGCCTGGGTTCGAATCTTGGGCAGACAATTTGGAATATTTTCAGTGTACTCTCAAGATCAAAGTCCCAGGTGGATGTTATTCAGATGGGTGTTAAATCATTAACCCTTTAAATCTTTTTCAAATGGAGTAAACGTGCAACGTGTAGAGGACATTTGCTCTATCTGCCATCTCATTGATCAATCTAAGGACCCACTCCTCTTAAATGGCTGCACATTGTGCATACCATATTTATCTATGTGATATCTATCTATCTATATCTATCTATATCTAAATAATATCTATCTATATAATATCTATCTATTTAATATCTATCTATCTAAGATCTATCTATCTATTTATCAATGTCTTCAGAACCATATCTATCTGAATAGTTATACTTATAGCAGTGCTGGACAAATTATCTGCTTGATTCAGAGTATTTGAACTAAGACAACACGCCACCTCCATTTAGCAACCCGTAGGTTCTTGTTGGATTTTACCATGGAAAAAGATACAGCATAAACTACTTAAAATTGACAAATTGTCCTAACACTGTTAAATATGGCATGCTTAAATATACGTATTTAAATTGAAAATGATAAATATCTGATATGTTTTAATGATTCACACCTGATAAGACAAATGTATGCAACACTGCGGAAATATCATGTCACAACGCCACAATTTTACTTGACCTGGTTGGTTACAAAAATGTAAATATCTTCATCTCCGAAAATGACACGCAAAGCAACAAATCAGACATACTTGCTGATATTTTGAAACATGTGAAATTGATTAAAGGTGGCATATTTTTACTCCAAAGTTAACATTACAATCATCAAGTGGCCAACCAGCAACAACAATATTTTTGTCTTTGGTGGGTCTCCTCATCATCTGTATTAACAACTTGTCTCATGCCGTTATCATACTCTATACCTTTTTAAAATAATACAATATTATTCAAATGATGACGATGAAATAAAATTATTTTTCTGTCTGTCTGTGTGTCAAAGTCTATAATGCAAGTCATAAGCCTTGCTTCGCCTGGAAAACCCAAATTTCACATTTTTGACAAATGATCATAAGAAACAATATAAAATACTCAAAATTTCTTCTTTTGGGCATCACCGTTGGATTGGGCATATTGAAAAATATATAATTTGACACAAAAATGATAAAAATCTGATAAGCTGTTGAAGAGTTATGCCCAATTAGACACATTTATTCGTGAATACTGATATGTGACGTTGTGACGTCACAATTCTCACTTGACGTGACCAGTCATATAAATAGGAATATCGTCATCACTAAATGTCACACAGCAACAAAATAAGACATGGTTTCTGGTATTTCTGTATGTCAGGAAGTTTTTTATGATATTATTTTTACCCTATGATGCCTTATTTTGCCAGAGAATCTTGATTTTTTTCCAAATTTTTCACTTTTTTTGCATTTGATCCTTAAAAACAGCATGAAACGCTTATAATATAGAAATTTTTATGTCATCATCGCATTGGGAATATTGAAATGCATATATTTTGACCCAAAAATTATCGAAATCGGATAAGCCATTAAAGATCCAGACCAAAAAGTGCATGCACCTATTTTAGTGGCGGCCATCTTGAAAAATGGCCGCCAGGGGTAAACGCGACCGATACGCCGCGCCAGAAATGGGTTTTCTGGTGCGCCTTATCATTCCCTTTATAGTCCGGCGGCGGTGGGCTTCAACCTCGCAGTAGGGTCTGGACAATGTTTTTTTGTTGATTCTATATCTCTGAGATGTCCTCTTTCAGAATCTGAACGATGCCACTCTGTCATCGTTGGGCAATTTGCATAATATGCAAATTAAGGCGGCCATTACCAAAAATTCTTTTTTCGCCTGTATCTCAGTAAATATGCATGATATTAACATAATTTTGGTGTCTATCCCCATGTTTTGAGGGGTAAATAATCCAACTAGGCCATTTCCATACATTTCACACCAATGGTTTTTGCAGAATTGACATATTGAGGTCACCATTACTGAAAATCTTGTTTCTGACGATATCTACGCAAATACAGGTGATATTAAAATAATTTTGGCATCTATAGTCATGTTTTTAGGGTTAAAGAATGAGATGAAGCCATTCCAGTAAACATCACACCATTATTTGTATTGAACAGGCATATTAACAAAGCTGCCATAAATGAAAATCTTGTTTCTGACAATATCTTGTTACTACACATCATATCAAAACACTATTGGTGCCTATCACCATGGTTTGAGGGATAAAGAAACATAAGTCATTATTTTAATAATGATCAAACAAATATTTTATACTGTACTTCACACTAGCCACTAGTAGCCAGTGAAGTTCATCTGAAAAACCATGTGATTTACACCATGTGGTTCATCGTTGTGAACCACATGAATAATTATCTGCCCTTGTCATGTACACAGTGAAGTGATTATGTCACAATGTTTGGGGCTCTGATTGGTCAGTGTGGTTGCCATGCAGGGATTTTCTTGGGCCTTCAAACAAAATAATGCCTCATGAAAAGACTCAATATTTTTGACCGGTGATTTTATTTTTGTTATGAGATATCACTTATTATCACTGATTATTGTATTCTTCTGTAACCTGACATTCACGAGGTTCACTGCCGTGAAGCTACGTGAACCACATCCCTTTACGCTTTATCTCAGAATAAGCATATGTATATCAAAATAATTGTTGGGAAACAAACTAAGCCATTTCAGAAAGGACCAAGCAAATAGTATGTTAGGATAAAGGTGCGAAGTTGTTACAGAATACTTCACGCGCTGATGCATGTTGCCTTTATTGATTTTTATGTGTAGGGAAACAAGTCACTTTCAACAATTTTGTCCCTTGGAACTGAAAACCACCAATTCTCGTGTCCACACTTCCATTTATTTTAATTCAAGGCTAATTAAGTGCTCAGGACAGAGTTTGAATGCTCCAGGCTGTGAGCATATAATATCTTGAGCGAAACAGCCAAATTAATGTTATACCAAATTATAAAAATTGACACAGTAATTACCGTATAAGGTATGCTTGTTCCAGCAGTGTGCTTGCCCATGAAATCTGCAAAACATTGGTCAAGTAAGCCATTGAACAAGATGCATCTCTAGCAAAATCACGCCTTATCGTTTCCAGCACCTCCGGAACAGCAACATTGTGGCTTCATCCCAATGATGAGTACTGGATTAAGCATTTACTACATCAACCTTGTTTCCTTAACAGACATGATTGAATGCAGGAAATTGTGAGTAGGAGGCAATTTCCAAATGGCAGTCTAAATATACCATCATCACTTTCCATTTAAATTATCTTTTACAGAGTGGACAGTGTTGAAGCTTTCGAGGCTGGGTTTGTCCTCGAGGGGTCATATTTGGATGGCCATGGCCTTGGATGCCCAATTCTCGGCCTTGGACTCAGTCTCGAGTGCCTTTGGCCAGTGATGGAAGTCTTGGTACCTGCCTCGAGGCTACAGTTTGATGGCCTTGGCCTTGGTCTCAGAGGCTCATGCCTCGGTCTGGGTAGCGAATGTCCGAGCATTAACTACAACACTGAAAGTGGAGCTTTTGTCACATTTTTCTACCGATCTGGCATGAATAAAACTCCTCAAACCACCACAATAATTTTCAATGTAACCAATTCAGGCAACTGAAAGCTCATTGAAAGGCTAGCAAATAATTATCTCCCTAGACAAAATAATAGGATTATGAGGTTACTGTATATCACAAAGGAAAGTTATTTGTGGAGAAAAGGCAATTCTGTGCTGGTCAATGACCAGCTATAGTGATCATAAACCATAGGAACTGTCCTGAAACTGTCCGCATGCTTTGACCAGGCCAGCACTACTTTTTTCAATGTTAATTCCTCCCATTGAAAGATCTTGAGGGTACAGGAAAGAAGCCGTAAAAATAAAAATTCAAGTATTTATTCAACCTGTGCATTGTATTATGATATAATATTGTTCATATCAATTCTGCCTGAGTCTACTTCCAGATGGAGGACAGCTCCAGAAATAACTTTTCTCCTCTTGCCTAACTTTTATGCTTTATAGAAGTTGAACCTAACCTCTCATCTGACAATAGAAGACCAAGTTCACTTCTTATACACTCCCATGCAGTAGCTGACATCACTGGAGAAGGCCAACACTCATGGTTGCCTGTCAGGGGATCAACAGCAATTATTGACATTGAATATTGCTCCGGTTGTTGGCAAAGTCTAGTCGCGCAAGATTGGTAGAAAAAAGCGACATTGTTCAATTTCAGTGTTGTAGTTAATGCCGGGACATCTGCAGCCCAAACCGAGGCATGAGCCTCTGAGACCAAGGCCAAGGCCATCAAAACGTGGCGTCGAAGCAGGTACCAAGGCTTCAATCACTGGCCAAATGCACTCGAGTCCAAGGCCAAGGATTGGGCATCCAAGGCCATGGCCATCCAAATATGACCTCAAGGCCGGCCCTGAGGAAAAATCCGGCATCGAGAACTTCAACACTGTTCACTTCGTAAAAGATAATTTACTGTGTTTATAACTTGGTATATAACATTTACTTGGCTGTTTCATTCAAGATATTATATGCTCACAGTCACAGCCTGGATCATTCAAACTCTTTCCTGATCACTTAATTAGCCTTGAATCAAAACTAGAAGGCATCCAAGGGACGCAATGGCCACAAACAGGGGGCGGGGGAGGGAGAGGAGGCCAAGTCATACCTAGGAATCGACAAGTATATGCATTTAGACGCCGTATTTTAGCTGTATTTGCACTGCGTTGTCGGGCGCTCAGACCTCGTGTCTTCGTCATCTTGGCTTCTTGTTCGTTGCGAGCGCCCCAAGTAGATAATGTATACGCTATGACGTCACGGGATTCCGCAATGAAGCGCTATAAAAATTTACAAAACGCTAGGCAGCGCCAAAGTGCAATTTCACAACAATGGCGGACGAGGTACGGAGCAGTCGCTTGACTCGAAGAAAATGCCGCATTACTCAATACACGGAGCTTTTCAGACATGGAGAAAGTATTCCTCGGCGAGATTTAGTCACTGTGGTTATAAATTGCACATCTTTCAAGCCCATTGAGTCTTGTGCAGAATGCCCCCCAAGCGATACTGCACGATGTTGAGACATCAAAGGCAGCTCAGTACTAGAATGGACGCATACTGCGGCCATTAATAAATGTAAGTGTGGACATGAGAATTGGTGGTTTTCAGTTCCAAGGGACAAAATTGTTGAAAGTGACTTGTTTCTGTACACATAAAATCAATAAAGGCAAGATGCATCAGCGCAGGAAGTATTCTGTAATGACTTCGCACCTTTTCCTAACATATTTGCTTGGTCCTTTCTGAAATGGCAATGGCTTAGTTTGTTTCCCAACAATTATTTTGAAATACAAGCTTATTCTGAGATAAAGCATAAAGGGATGTGGTTCACAGCGGTGAACCTCGTGAATGTCAGGTTACAGAAGAATACAATAGTCAGTGATAATAAGTGATATCTCATAACAAAAATAAAATCACCGGTCAAAAATATTGAGTCTTTTCATGAGGCATTATTTTGTTTGAAGGCCCAAGAAAATCCCTGCATGGCAACCACACTGACCAATCAGAGCCCCAAACATTGTGACATAATCACTTCACTGCTCATTGTGTACATGACAAGGGCAGATAATTATTCATGAGGTTCACAACGATTAACCACATGGTGTAAATCACATGGTTTTTCAGCTGAACTTCACTGGCTACTAGTGGCTAGTGTGAAGTACAGTATAAAATATTTGTTTGATCATTATTAAAATAATGACTTATGTTTCTTTATCCCTCAAACCATGGTGATAGGCACCAATAGTGTTTTGATACGATGTGTAGTAACAAGATATTGTCAGAAACAAGATTTTCATTTATGGCAGCTTTGTTAGAATGCCTGTTCAATACAAATAATGGTGTGATGTTTACTGGAATGGCTTCATCTCATTCTTTAACCCTCAAAACATGACTATAGATACCAAAATTATTTTGATACCACCTGTATTTGCGTAGATATCGTCAGAAACAAGATTTTCAGTAATGGTGACCTCAATATGTCAGTTCTGCAAAAACCATTGGTGTGACATGTATGGAAATGGCCTAGTTGCATTATTTATCCCTCAAAACATGGGTATAGACACCAAAATTATATTGATATCATGCATAGTTACGGAGATACAGGCGAAAACAAGATTTTTGGTAATGGCCGCCTTAATTTGCATATTATGCAAATTGCCCAACGATGACAGAGTGGCATCGTTCAGATTCTGAAAGAGGACATCTCAGAGATATAGAATCAACAAAAAAACATTGTCCAGACCCTACTGCGAGGTTCGCATGAAATCTGGGGTTTGGCCGCCGGACTATTATACCCATATGCTTCGTTAGTGGTACCTGGTTCGACTAGGCTAGAGCCCCTGGGCTGCCGGTCTATAGGGACCAATGAACATGAGAGGTAGTGGCGGGGTAATGACAGTCAAGAAAATTTGGTTGTTCGACTAGCTTTGATATCATATAACTCTAAACTTTGTTTTGGACATCGTTTTACTTTGGTAACATGCTAGCTTTACAATAGAGTAGTAGTAAATAAATAACTAAGATAGTAAGGACAACAGTCCAAGTGCTAAAGAAATCTTTGAAATAAATTTTTTGATAGAATTACGACTGAGTGGTGATGATTCCTTCTGTGTCAACTATCATCTTGACCATAATATTTCAAATTCTTTTATTGCCAATTTGAAGAAAGTGTACACCCATCCATAATACACCATCAAACATCAATACTAAGGATTTCAGGCCTTTAACACTTTATTATATTTGATCTCTCTGTAGACTGTAGTCGAGAGAATGAAATTGATTGCTAGATTGCTGAAATATGAATTTCTACGAATGAATTCAATTTTTGAAATCACAAAATTGCTTTATTGGTAATATTTGATTTCATGTTTAAATTTCCTCAAATTTTGTCATCAGAGTGAAGATGAAATCAAGATGAAAATTGAGACTCTCTGAGGTTTTATAAACAGATTAAGACAGATTGCAGGAAGCATTATTGTGATATACCTTTCCACCATATAATACAACAATCACTGAAGGCTTCCTGGTGATTTTTTTGTGAGGACTGTATTAAAGTGGGAGCGTATACATGTAATTATCTGGTGGTACACTATGAGAAATTCATATCAATGTACTGCCAATGGAAATCTCTTGGGTCTCTCAAATCCTCATTAGAGGGGCATCTACCTTCACAACACTGGCGATGACACTTTAAAATTCTGAAAATTCTGTCTCAAACTTTAACTGAATATCGTAGACATTTTTGTTTACAATTTTAGTATATTATATCTGAACTTGTTGACTGTGAACTTGTTGCTTTACTGGTGAGTAGTATATTTTCCATGAGTGCAAGCATGCAACATACTATGGTCTGTTTCCAAACCATCTGCTCATGCTGTATTAGACAATAATGTTGATTGATCTCTATGGTAGTTGAAAGATGCAGTGAGAGATACAGTGGTTCTTGCATTGAAAGTGGCGCAGTCTTTCAGTGGGGTGAAATTGCAGTGGTTGTGGACCAAGACTTTACTATTGAAACATTTTGACTGCATGGGTTCAAACCCAGGTTGATGAATACATGATATTTTCTTTGGTCCTTCAAGAGCAAAATCCCATTGTGATATCAGTCAGATGGACATCTTAAAAATTGGTATCCCCTGCAGTATCTGGGTTGGGCAAGCAAAAGATAATAATATTATGTTGAGGACTCCTGCTGCCTGTCCCATCTCATCAATTCACCTTCGCAAGCGCACCTAGCTGGAATTGGAGGGCTATATATTTCTTATATCTATCATCTCTGTAACTTCACATCAGCTCAGTGCGTAACAAATGTATTTAGATTTAATGAATTACGTCCAGTTTGGCTTTTTGAAAGCTTGTCACTAATTCCAGATAACAGCTCTAAATGCTTTATATTTTGAAACACAACAATCTCCTGTAACAGAGCTGCTAGAATTGAAAATAAAACAGCTGCTTCTAATTCTCCATAGAAAAGCAGGTGAAAATTAAGTGTTGCAAATACACCGCATCTGACGAAATTACGCAAGTAGGTTATTTTAGATTGGTAAGAAAACATTTGGGCCAAATGTTTTATCCTTTTCACATAATCATTGGCTTGATATGAGACATCTTCCATGTAACTTTCATCCAATTCCGTTGGGGCAAAGCTGAGTTATGCCATATATTCAAATATTTTGGTGTCTTACGAAATTATGCAAAATCAACATATGAGGCGGAGGGGCCATATAATGTTATATTTTCAAATTACTACACTCCAGTCATTAGCGTCTAATCATTTAGCAACTATTCATATCAAAAAATTTTGCTTACTTGCTGCCTATGCCAAGCTGTACGCATTAATTGTCTCCATTGGAATTACATAGGATTTGCATATATTCTTTAATTTATGCTCCCCATAATCTCAAAATGGTTCCGATTCTTTTGAAAACAACTTTAGAAATAACCTTTTTCCATCTATTTAGTTCAGTGAAACTGAGTGATAAGTTATGCATTGGGAATGGACAAAATATTGAATAAGGAAATGCACATTCTGATCGCAATGCTATTTCAATGGCAGGTCATGGATGTGATTTTTAATTGCTAGCCAGTTTAAAGGGAGACAAGTTACTTCAGTGACGTTTGAACTCAGCTCAATAGATAGAATAAGGTAACTGGTAGTAGCATGTTTTTAAAGATCGGAACCTGTTTGAGGTTTTTGGAAGCATTCATTCGAAAAATGTATGTAAAACCAATGTTATTCCAATGGAGACAATTTATGCGTACAGCTTGGCAGAGGCAGCAAATAAGGAAACATTTTTTGATATGAATAGTTGCTAAATGATTAGACGCTAATGACTGGAGTGCAGTAATTTGAAAATATAACATTATCAAGGCCCCTCCGCCTCATATGTTGATTTTGCATAATTTCGTAAGACACCAAAATATTTGAATATATGGCATAACTCAGCTTTGCCCCAACGGAATTGGATGAAAGTTACATGGAAGATGTCTCATATCAAGCCAATGATTATGTGAAAAGGATAAGACATTAGGCCCAAATGTTTTTATACCAATCTAAAATTACCTACTTGCGTAATTTCGTCAGATGCGGTGTAGACCATCAGTTTGCTGCGTGTCACAGAATTTCCTGTTAGGCCTATCAAGCCCAACATTTTCCAACCAGAACAGATTGAGTTACTGCTTCTGGAATTGCCACAACTTGTTCTGTGGTGTTGAATGTCGGTTTTGACAGCACTGTACATAAAAAAATACATTGGAAAATCAAAGTAGATGGATAGATAGATTGTGCAACCATTGTCACCATATGTCAGTTACAAATTCATATTTTTATCTTTCTCGGATTCCAGTAACCTATGGGGTCCTCATGAAAGGCTAATTTGTGCTTCTATTTTATCAAAACAAGTGACCTGACAACCATGTCAAGTTTATGAGATATATGACTAGCTGCATGAACCTTAACTGAACTGTGGATATAATGTTAGTAACTTATGAAAAAAATATTTTGTCGGTGATGAAATTGTTGTACATTAAACACACAGCATTAAACACAGCATTAAAGACGAAGATGACTTTCATTTTTTTGCCATATTCTAGAGAAATGTCTTCACCATTTATGAGTATGTACAGCATTTTTGGAAATCATGACTACATCTGAACCTCAGTGAACAATCTCTGTGTACACAATGAGACAATTTATCAAAGCACTACAATGCAAGTCTCTAAGTAGGCACCCAAAATCCTCTGAAGGCATTTTTCTGCTCTTGTAGCGAGCAACTTGTATGGAAATGAGAGTGAAGTATGAAACTTCCAGCTTACACTACGACTACTGCTCATAAACAGAAGAGGGTTCGGATGAGACTCTTTATTAAAGGGGCTTAGATATGATGGCTTATGTTTGCAAGTATTGAATCACTACTGATGACAATATTTTCATTTCATACATCTTTTTTAGTGTGGAGGATATAAATCAGCAATTGCAATACAAGATAATATATATATATATATTATTTGTAGCTGTAGAAACGGGGGATCGGTAACTGTTTCGATTGTTTTCTCACTTTTATTCCCAGTGAGCTGAGGGCAAGTATTATATTTGGCTCTTCCTACCGCCCACAGTTTCACTGGCCATCATATCGAAATCTAGGGACATGACCAATCACATTATTTCTCAATGACTTTAGCTGAGACCCTCACCCATAAAACCTTGTTGGTATTGTATTTTTTTCAAAGAAAGTAATGGAGACACATGGACATTAATATTGCCATTACAATACTATTATGGATTTTTTAATGAAAACCAGACACCTGTGTCAAGACTAGAGTTGACATCGAGGTTTGTCAGTCTGCATGCTTCTAAGGTTATATTCCACATCCAAGAGGGATTACAGCATTGCTTAATCAGGCCCATTGGTGTTGCATATGAACATTCATGGAGAAATGAAATCAATTTAAAATGTCTATAGTGACAAGTTAAAGGAAAGGGTGGCATTATATCGAAAGAAAATTTGATATTTCCTAAAAATTGTCAAATTATGCTGGAGTAAAACAAAAAGTAACAACTTAAATACATCATAGGTTCATTGAATAATGTCTTTAGAAAATTCTCAGACACGTAAGTCACTGACGCCTTGCGGAAAGCATCATTACAGCTAAAAGCAACTTGTAAATGTAAATATTTTATTAAGTTTACAACTAAATAAGAGGTTCTACTGAATTTAACATATAAGTTAATTTAAATAATCCACACAGTTATCTAATTCATTTATATGTGAGCAACACTCCGGAAGACCATCTTTTCAAAAGACTGTGACCAAAGCATCTCATTGCTCCACCACCGGATATGATAACATACGTTACCGTCTCCTGTCATAAATAATCTCAGAACATCTTTTGATTATTCATCCATCTTATATGGAAACTTACCATCACAGAAAACATGTTGGTTGCTTATAATTCTTGTTAACTTATCACTTCTTGTCGGAAATGACCTTCATAAGCCTCATCAGAAGTACGGTAACGTGATTTTGGTGGAGACTGTAACATGAAGAAAGCACATGTTCATATGTTACCATACTTTTGCTCTTGAATTTGCCCATGAATAATAGCTTTCTTATGTCAACTTCTGGACTTTGCCGTGACCCTATGCCTTCCTTCAACCATAGTCTTACTACTTGTACAGTGAGAGGCTTGGATCATTTACAGAAAAAAATGTCTTGAGGTTGGTTGTGGCAGGAGATAGAATAAAAATGTTATCTTACGCTGTGGCGGAGCAGTGATCTGTCAGAAAAAATATGAAGCATTTTTCCGCAGAATTTATCTCTGGTTCCAAATTAAATCGATTTTTACGAGACAATAATAAAATTATCAATTTCAAACTGTTTTAACTGGGCTATGACATCAATAATATATTTATTGCATAAACTCCCATTCTTCGTGACTCAAGAAGTAAGGACAGAAACCATAGCATGGCAGAATTTCAAAATTGAAATTTGTCACCACTTTGATGGAAAAAGATGATTAGCGCAGTCATGCAATTTCTTGAATCGCACCACTATTGCGTGTCTGCAAAGTCAAATTTCTTGACAAAATCTCACAACACTTTCCTGATGAAAAACATATATGGAGGATGCAAAGCTAGTTTTCTGTCCATACTGACAGATCCCTATGACATTACTGCATGCCAGTGGCAACTGCTTTTCTTGTTAGCATGTCATCAGAAAATGCATGAAGAGGATTTTCTGCTGCATAAGCCTGGATTACTTGAGGTGGTGGAAACTGATACATCTAGCAAAGTTTTTCAGAGTTGTTAACAATTATATGTTGTTTTTGCATTGTTTGATATGGATATAATCTGAAAAAGTTGGAAAACATATACCATGTATACCAACCTGGCACATTTTGTCAAAGTTGACAAATAAATTGGTGAAGTTGTTGTAGGTCACAGATGAGAAATTGCAAAGCTTGTCTTTCACAGTCAGTAATTAGTAGACGATGGTAGTATCTGGTCTATGCATTTCCCAATACTTAGACCAATATGGTGCAACTTCTCTTTTCAAGTGATTATGTTTTATTTAGAAAATGTGTAGACAGTTAGATGGCCTTACCCTATAAGAAACGTTATATTCTCCTGCCACAGACAAACTGGACTTGCTTAGGTTGTGTTTGTCACTATATTGTGACATGTGAATATCTGCAGCAGTTTAATTCCTTGACGATCATGGGCCAACAGTTATTTTTGACCAGCACTGTCATCAGACAGCAGTGTGCCGTGGGCTTGCCAGTGACCACTAACTTACACTTTTGAAACTATTTCTGGACACTTGGAGCCAATAGATCAAAGGTGATTGATGCTTGTTGTGCTAGCAATGACACACCATGGACAATGGCATCAATCACAAGTGTCATTTCAGAGGCCAAGTTGCTTTGATGGTGCCTTTGGAAACTTTATATGTGAACACCATACAAGATATTTGTATACAGACTAGGTGCAGTTTGAGTGTTCTTTCTTACAAAACTGATCCATGGATATCAGTTGTGTGAGAGAGGATATATGTGTGTTCTTCATAGAAAATTTTCAAATGGGGAGTTGTTGGAACCCAGAGAAAATCGTTGCTGTGTAAGACAGAAATATGTAAAGGAAAGGCACTTTTGGAATAGTTCATAACTTAATGTCATTGCATGCATTTCGTGTAGGTACATCATGAAGAAATGATGTTAATTTAATTTGGTTTACAAAGATTTATGTTAAAACAGACACACTTTCACATATATATTTCACATATTTTGAAATAACTGTCAAAGAATAATTCAAATAACAATCCTGCACTTACGTTTTGAAAATAAAAAAGCCTCTTCGATCCAAAAGATGCTGGAAAAAGTTTCAGTGAAATATTTAAACTCATCCAATCTGATTAAGCAACAACTGGTCTGTGGCATATACTTTATACAATGTAAGTGTAAGCAAAAGAGTAACTAAAAGAGCATCAAGACTTACAAGAGCATTCCTCTGCCTTCATATATGCTTTGGAGCACAGATAATCCATCCTGAAAGATGTTGATCCCCATTAAGTGGTTCCCAGAAGATTATGTCAGTCGCCAGGGAAATCATTCACCTCAATAAATGTGAGGACAGAATTTTCCAAGATGAATGAGAAGTAATCTATAAACAACAGCATGAGCTGGATTAATCCTGGATGGTATTTGCATAAAATTTATAAAAGGAATGTTTCACATCATACAACCTGACTTTTTTCCCCATAACAAATTCTTCTAACTCTAACTCGAACTTCTTCATCATGTTGTTGTATTTACCATGTAGGAATAAAGATATATTAATAATTGGTCGATGCAACTCATATTCTCCTTTATTGTTGAAATTCTGAATATCTATCTAATCTTAAGGCTCTTTCTGGGAGGGATAGACATCAGTTGGATAGATGAATGGTAATTGCTGTCCCCTAAAGCCGGATCTGGCAGCTCACAGGTTTGATTGATGAAATGGGAGTTATTAAGTACTCAACATTTGTTTTGTATTTGTTTTTTTTATCTTTATATATTAGTGCTCCCTTGGTGTGGGGACATTTGTGGTGAGCTTTCCACTGAATACAGCTCAGAGCAACCGCAGAGCAACACCCATGGGCAGGGGTTACAGGAACATTGCCCAAGCCTTTAACTTAACAAATTTACCCCATGTGAGGGATGTTTAAATATACTTTCCCAGCATATAATATATACACTGATTCAAGGGGTATGCGCAGCATATAAATGATTCAAGCGGTAACGTATCTAACCTTTCACCCAGTTTCATTCATTTTTGTTGTTTTTTGTTTTTTTGTATTACCATTTATGTATGGCCATTTTCTCGCAATAATTTTATCATAATGCAATTGCGTCTAAAATAATTGAGTTGTAGTGACTGCACTAGCTCAAAAAATACTCAATAAACAGGAAAGGAACAAAGCAATGTAGCTGCACTACCATACTTCTTCATTTTATTCTTTATCATATATATGAAAGGTTTTACAATCAAGAAGAGGAAATATGTCACTATACGATGAATTTGTTATGTTCAAATAAAGACTTCAATGCAAGCGGAGAATAATCTGACATTGCCATTTCATCGTCTTAGGCAGATCTTGACCAAACTTCTTTTGGCCTGTTAGTACATGTATCTGAACTTTCTCCGCAGTTTTGGCAGCGCACACCAGAAATGTATGTTTTTAAAGAGTTTTAAATGCACTGTTGGATTTAAACAAAAGTGACTTTTCTGTAAATGAGCTTAAAAATTATGTGTAGTTGGCTAAATGAAGTTAAGTATATTGTTATGTCCTAACCATAGATATAAGTACATACGTTTATTTTACATTTATTCCCAAACATATTGCTTTTTGTTTTTGGCAACATAAGATTTAAGATAAATATCTAAGCTTGCCTTACGCTGTGCTACGCAGAACAGTATTATGTCTATCCAAGAAAAGTGCAGTCACAGAATGCATGTGTCACACTCAGAAAATTGAGAAATCTCCAGCGAAGGCCATTGTACCACTCTGTCATGAAACACTTTGAAGAAAGCTTTTCAAGCCATCTTCCCTGACAAATGGCTTTCAAAATCTGATGTCATTTTCTTGGATGCCAGCTATCTTGCCATGGAGGTAGGAGTTCTAAAAATAAGAGTTCTAGATGTCTGCCAAAAGGGAAGTTCCAATGGCAGTTGAATAAATCACATACACTCTTCGGAAAAAAATTGATCTTCTGTGAATGCATATTTAAATGAGATTTTGAAAGTATTTGACTTCTGATCAAGGTCTAGTTTCTTTCTGAATAAAGTCATTGCGACTGGATTTTTTTTCCTGATTTTGATGAAATAAACTCACCATACCCTTTTTTGCAAGATGCCTGTAAACTTCTGTGCCTTCATCGCCACAGAATGACCCTGCCCTCATAAACACTTGCCTTATTACACCGTCACTCAAATAGAAACGGAGCTCTCCAGAATAAAAATATCAGAAAAAAAAACAAAAAAAAAAACAGTGACAAATACTTAGGGAAAGGCAATCAAGCCCTACAAAATTCATATATACAGGTAAGTTGATGGTTTTCTTTCACTGTAACACAGTTTGACTACCTATATGCTAATGTCAGAGATTTTTTTCCATAAATATTCCTAAGAACTCATAAATTTTTTTTGAGATGAAAAATGTTCAAAGTAACCTCGTTTTACTGTACGTCAGAACTGACTATGTGACATATGACTTTTTCTGAACACTTGTAATCAATAATACAAAATGATGACACCAATCTGAAGAAGTTACTCTGTTAATTTTGCCCAAAAACCAACTAGATCTTGTAACATTATGGGTTGATGTTTTGTGTCTAGCTTATTCCCAGGAGAGATGCAGCATTGCTAGAACTAGTGGTTGGAACCAGTTGCTGGAAGGCAATTAACGGGAAAGAGGACATCTTGTGACTGTTGATGCAGGAATCTTCCTTTGAAGCTGTGAGGGTGTCCCACAAGATTATATTGACGGCTCCGAAGCAAAGAACCAGAACCTCTCCATCGATGCACACAGAATTTAGCATGGAGGAATGTCTGTGAAGGTACTTAGCAGCTTCTGGACACATTGAATGAAAATGTCTTCTGATACATATTGTTGTTAAATTTCATAAGAACTGATTGTTTCAATTAGCTTAGAGCTTATTGACGTATCAAATATATGTAATACATATGTCATGTATTAGAAACAACTGTCCTAGGTACAAATATTCAAAAATCTCTTCTACATTTAAATTATGATAATTGAAAATCTTTGCTAAAAACATGTTGGAAATAGTATCTTTAATATATATTTTTTGTTCGGTGACTTTCCTACCCAATTAGACAACCCCTTGTTATATTTGCAACATAGTATAGGTATGAGCAAAGGAGTTTCTCAAAAAGCAACAAGAGTCTTCATATATGCTGTGGAGCACAGGAAATCCATCCTCAAAGATGTTAATTCCCAGAAGATTATGTCAGTCGCCAGGGATATCATTCAAGTAAAAAAATGTGAGGAAAGAATTTTCTGACATGAATGAGAAGTACAATGTAATCTATAAACAAAGACATGATCTGGATGAATCCTGGATGATCCATCACATTTATAAATGAAGCACTTCATCTAACACTATTTTTTCCTCTCTGAATATAGCTACTCACTTTGATTCTTCAGCATCAGAGTGTAATTCCCCTTAATTGGAAACAAAGATAATTAAACGATAATTCAATGCAATTAATAAATATCCAATTGAAATTATGAATATTATATAGATTCTTGAGACACTCTCTGGGAGAGATAGACAGTTACGAGGGGTGTCCCAAAAGTTCTGACCAATTTTTTTGGCAGACCTTTCTATTTGAAGTAGCTGTACGAATTTTTCACAGTATCAATTTCAGGTATTTCACTATCCATTTTGAAAATATGATACCTGTTCGAACATTTTAAATAACTTTTCTGTTACCATGGAAACAGCAGGTCAGTGCACCCAGCGCAGCTCAATTTTTTAGGCCAAATGCAAGTGTCTAGGCTTGTAAATAACCACGGAATTTACAGTAAATATGCAATGGATGATCATGAAAAATATTATTTGGAAACCTAACAGTATCTCCAAGTTTTTAATTTACATTTAAAGTCACTGCGAATCAGTTTAACCCCTGTGCTGAGGTGATCACCTGGGTCCTCCAAACTGGGCATTTCCTAAATTGTGGAATTTCTGTGTATGTGGGGACTGCTTCATTTCTCGTTATGACTATTATTTATTTAATTTTTTAACTGGTATATATATTTTAATATCTTGCAAAGTTACAGAAGGCCAAATCTGGTAATTAAAGCATATAACATTGGGTTTTGAACCTAAGGTGCTTGAGCACTGCCTCCTGACAGCAGATTGTTTCAGCCAAATCGTCTCAATCGTGGTTAGGCAACTGCTGGAAAAAGCCTTTGGTAATTGCCTCAGCTGATCAGGTTGAAATATAAATAAATGTTTATAATCTAATGGAAGATATCTTGAAAGACTGAAAGCTTATCAGGAAATACATTTTCTTGCAATCATTTGCTTTTTTACTATAAATTCTCTGACTTTTAACACAGCTAGTTAGCTGAATTTCAACTGAAAAATTGAGCTGCGCTGGGTGCACTGACCTCTCGTAACCATGGTAACAGAACAGTAACTTAAACACTTCTTACAGTCTTGATTTTTTCAAAATAGGTGGCCAAATACCGGAAATTTATTCTGTGAAAATTTCATTTAGCTATTTCAAATAGAAAGGTCTGCCAAAAAAATTGGTCAGAATTTTTGGGTCACCCCTCGTAGATAGATTGATGGTAATAGTATGCGCAGAACACTAAGTAAGGCCAGTTAAGGGTTGTTAGATGACATTGGATTGAGTGGGAGTCCTTAAAGTGTCACATATCTACCTCAAACATGTGAGGTATTTTTAAATTTACTTGTCCAGCACATTGATTCAAGTGGTTGCTTGTCTAATTTCTTACCCAGTTTCACTCATTTATTTTACTGAAAACATACATGTAACATAATTGGTTCATGATATCATTGGTTAAATTTAGTGTTTTTCAATGTAATGCTAATAAATGAATGTAATCAGTTGGGTATCTAGGACAGAATGTGAACAGTCATTTCTTGAACCAAGTAGCAGGAAGGAAAAAACCTTATGACTGCTGATGCAGGAATCTTTCATTAAGGCTGTCAGGGGGTTCCATGAGATTATGACTTTGGCTCACAAGCAAAGAACCAGACACTCTACATCTCAATTATACTGAAGACTATATAGTGAGAGGGAGCTTGTTGTATTGCCTGGTCACACTTTGCTGCTGGGAGTTTCACAAACAGAATAATCATTAAAATTTACATGCTCTCTACACAAACATCAAGACATATTCCACAGCCAGTCTGCTGATCCCAATTGCTAATGCCAGGTAACACCTTTCTTGAAGACTAGTAATATCACACTGTCTCTCACACATCCGGTCTGTTGCAATTGGGTGCTCTTTATATCACCATTTGTGTATGGCCATTTTCCCAGAATGAATTTTTCTAATTATGCTTAGTAATTTTCCACTAGCGTACAAAAGCATCAGCTTACAGTGACTGCACAAGCTCAAAAAATAAACAGGAAAGTAACAAGGAAATGTAGTGAAGTTTTTCAGGATAAGGGAACTTAGCTGGCTACTAAGAACTTATGTCCATTAAGGCTTAGTGGAGGTCACTAGGAGGGGGTAATCAACCTGTTTCATGCAATTTTTTTTTATAATCTTATTGAATATGTGTGCAAACATCTATTTCGCTTGAGCAAACCTGCAGTATGATTATTATGTAATGCATTACAGAGATCATAACATAAGCATTTAAGGGGACATTCTTAGTAGCCATCTTAGTTCCCTTATCCTGAAAAGCTTCAGTTGGACTACCATCCTTCTTCATTTACCCTTAATAATAGGTCTATATATGAATTGTTTTACTATCAAGGCAACCAAATGTTTTGCTACATGACTTTTCTCTGATCAAATAAAGATTTCTAGCCTTTTTATGCTGATGGAGAATAATCTGACTCTTACATGGAATCATTCAGATTTTGAAAAGACCACAGCTCAGAATATAGACTCGACTTCTTACAAAAAGCCATATAGACTTATTACTATTGACTTATTATATCCTAATTGTACTTTTATGCAAACCTTCGCCGTTGTTTTGTCAGTGCATGCTAGAAATGAAGATTTAAATCAAATGCACAGTTGACGATAAAAGAAGATGTTTTTGAGAATGTGTTACAAGTTTGCCATATTTTCAGTCTGGTATTACCATTATCTGACATATATTGCTGTTTATTGATCAAATTATGGATATATATTTACATTTTCCTTACATTGTGCTTCAGAGCATAGCATTATATCTCTGCGAAAAGTGCAGTCACAGAATGTGTCACACTTCAAGGCATGTCCTCGCCACTTTGAAAAGTGAGTAAACTCCAGTGAAGGCCATTGTACCATTCTGTCATGAAACACTTTGAAGAAAACTTTTCAAGCCATAACCCCTGACAAATGGCTTTCAAAATCTGAGGCTATTGTCGGAGATGCCAGCTATCTTGCCATGGAGCCATAAGAAAACTTCTATATTCGTCGAAAGTGTGAAAAGCAGTATTGGGATAAAATTTTACTAATGAATATATCCAGTTTCAATGTTTTGTCCACTTACAAAATAAGATATAACATAATCAATAATTTATTTGAAGCATAACTTATAACTAAGAGATATCTTTCAATGCCAGGACCACTTTATTTTTAGTATTAAACATTTAATATAAAAAGGATCTGTCCCTTTAATATTACATCATTGCTAACCTTGGCAATTTATGATGTGATGTCATTGTGATGAACGATGCAGTTTAGCTACTGACATACAGTCATGAACAAAGACCCGCTTCCAGCCCTGTAATTGTACCTCAGCATTTAGTGACTAAGCCTTATGGCTCTTTCAGAACGCACTTAACCATTACACAGCACATTAAAGATGGCAAATTCTTTAACAAGTCAAGTGCCTGGTATTTCTTATAATTTTTTAATGACTCCAATCTGCGAGAGCTACCCTGTTTACGATGTACTTTACCCAAAGGAACTATTATCTCAAAAGATTATGGGATTGATGTTGTGTGTCTTGGGTAATACCTTGGAAAGATGCAGCATTGCCAGAACTAGTGGTTGGAACCAGTTGCTGGAAGGCAATTAATGGGAAAGAGGAAATCTTGCGGCTGTTGATGCCGGAATCCCCCTTAGAAGTAGCAATGATGTCCCTCAAGAATATATTGATGGCTCGGAAGAAAAGAACTAGACACTCTCCTTCAATGCACACAGAATTTAGCATGAAGGAATGTCTGGGAGTACTTAGCAGCTTTGGGGCATTTTGATTGAAAATAGCTTCAAAGACATTGTAAAATTGTAAAGACGTTTCATAGTCACTCATTGTTTCATCAACCATTATGTTCAAAATTAAGGTATGATCAAGTAACCATAGCATCAGATGTGCAGTGAGAACTTTAGCTGTAGAATATACCAACCTTTGGGCCATGTCCTTGTCACTCTGAAAGTGTGAAATATATAGCGAAGGTCATCATACAATCAATCCTGTCTTTAGAATTCACAGGAAACTTACTTGTGAAAATCTTGCACTAAAAAGCTGTCAAACTTTGATGGCATTGTGTGTGTGTGTCCAGGTCGGTAGAAATTGCAGCACTATGATTATCGAATTATAATAATAATTATTATATTTATTCGTATGGATTGTACAGTTACATATGATTAAGCAAAATAGTTTAGTTAACTACGAGAGTTAATTTGTGCAAAGAAAATTCTAGAGTTTGTGTATTTCAATGTCATCATACACAATAGTTACCACAGGTGTATGCAAGGGGGGATATTGGGGTCAGATTCCCCATCCCCCCTTTGGCCCACAACTAAAGTCACATTTACCAGACTTTAAAAAGTCCTCCCGAGAGCCAAATGCATGTGAACTTGATGCAAAAATGCAATTTTGAAATTATGTTTGTCATCACAAAAAGTTTGTTCCAAGGGTTTTCCTTGATGTCAGACCCACAATTACAGGGTAATGAGCCAGCATTTTTCGCAAATTTGAAATATTTCTTTGACTAGTTCCTTTTAGATCTAACCTATTTTTGATGTAGATTCAATCTGTCGCAATTTTAGTGTAATTAAGTGTATTTTGTTAGATGAGCCCTGTATAACAACTCTGATTGGTCAAGAATATAAATCGATGGAATTTCTGCATGACGCCTTGATATAAATACATGTAAAATCAAGATTTGGGTGGCCAACAAATTGTTCTTCTGGAACGCCATTTCAAAAAGAATCATCATTTCAATCGATGGCATTCTCTTCTGAGAGACAATTTTTGCATCCTACATTTAGATTCCCGAAAATCACTCCGTTGTATATTGTGCATGTGTTTAGAATAGGGGCTGATGTATAACGGACATTCGTATAGAAAACTCCAGTGTTGTCTCCGACTACGCTAACAACCCAAGGATGAGAGTTTCACAAACTCCCTTGCAACTTGACAAATATTTCAATCCTATCCAAAGTACAAAACATTTTTTTTAAACATTATTGGACACTTTTGTTGTGTCCTGATCACGGCACAGAGTAAGGGAGGATTCTCAAATAGTTTTTATAACGATAACTTACAGAAAAGTTTTGAAAAAAAAACAAAAAAACAGAATTTTAGCTTTTTATACCAGACTTTCAATGAAAGAAAAATAGCCAAGTAACTGCCCAGAATCAATGTCGAGCAAATTGAATTTGTCTATCAACCTAATAATAGAAGCAACTTTAGCACAGGATCTGGTGGTAGTTGCTCCGGACAATTTCTGATTTCCTGTTTGGCAATAAACATGTGCATGCATATATGCTGTTTAATACCTGCGCAGGATGAGTATGGCAGACAGAACTGTATTTCCTGAGGGAAGCGAAGCGAGTTTTTTAATCAAGCAGCTTCATCCTCTTTGCCATCTTTCAGGAGATTCTGAACATTCCATCTTTCAGAGAGAATATGATTCCCTATCCGTGAAAAAAATCGTATATATAGGAATGTTGATAAATCTGCTTGAAATGCTTTGTCATCTCTCTTGACAGCAGAAGCTTAGTGCAAATTGGATAAGGCACTATAGCTATGGGTTTCCTCTGATGTGCTGTCTCAAAATCACAGATGTGTGCTGCAAAAAATGCTACAGGCATGCTAAAACTTGCATGACTCCTATCGGCATTTCCATCAATTTTCATGCATTTGGAGGCTCATATCTCCAAAAGGTCTAAGACAGAAACCTAATGTTATTTTCTGAATATTTTTAATAAATAGTGAAAGTGAAGATGGTCGAACAGCGTTCAGTGGTTAACTTAGCATAAGAGTGTACAGTGGGTTCCAAATTATTATGCAAGTTGGTTTTTTTATGATATCTCTAAAACAACTAAACACGGTTTAAAATCCTTCCCACATAACAATTTGTGTTCCATGAAGGCAATATCATGTAAGTTTTGTCCAATTCTGGTGGTGCAGTGAGGAGTTACACCACAGAGCACCATATACCCTGTTTTGCGATGTTCCAAATTATTATGCAAATGTAGGAAAAAGTGATCTAAAAGTACCAAATTGATCTATCAATCCTCTAAACACTTACCTCGTAACGTTTAATGAAAAATAGAACCTTCATTTCAAAAATGGCTGTCTTCATGACCAAGAAATCAATATAAAACCTCCTCATTGGAATAACATTGAAATGACCATTTTTCTTGGATATAAAGCCTCTGTTGTTTTAAAAAAATGTCAAATCACAACCAATTCACGTAACAATATATCTTTGAGATTATGATGTTATCCTGTGTAAAGATGAACCAATTCCCCTTTCTCTACAAAACATAACAATAAGTCAAAAATGAGTGCTTCTTTTTTCCATTGAATTAGCATTGCCGTCAATGCAAGCCCAATCTCCATCATTTTCATTTAAAGATATTGTTCATGTTTATTGGTCGAAATGGCTTCTCTTTAATTTTTGGAAGAGTTCTATACCTAAGGAACCCAGAGAGCGATCTTTCATAATGTGAAAAATTTTTGTTTGTCTTGTAGAAGCTTTTTAATGCAAGAAGTTAGTAATTTCAGTGTTAATTCAATGCAGGGGAATATTATGGATTTCTTCGTTATTAAAGCAACAATTTTTGAAATGAAGGTTCTATTTTTCATTTAACGTTAAGAGGTAAGTGTTTAGAAGAAATAAAAGATCATTTTGGTACTTTTAGATCACTTTTTCTTACATTTGCATAATAACTTGGGACATCGAAAAACAGGGTATATGGTGCTCTGTGATGTAACTCCTCACTTCACCACCAGAATAGGACAAAACTTACAGGATATTGCCTTCATGGGACTCAAATCGTTATGCGGGAAGGATTTTAAAATATGTTTAGTTGTTTTTGAGATATCATAAAAAAACCAACTTGCGTAATAATTTGGAACCTACTGTAGACCATCAGACAAAATATAGTTGCCCGCTTGCCTCTAGCCCATATTTGAGGCAAGTTTTAGACATTTGGAGCCAATACATCAGCTGTGATTGATGCTTGTTGAGCAATGATAGACCACTGACAAGAGCATCAATCACAAGTGTCACTTCAGAGGCCAAGTTCCTTTGATTTTGACCAAGAGAATATATCAGTAGTTGCAAACAAAGAGAAAGGGTAAACAGGGACGCTTGATAACTGGTTTTATGAGCACAACAATGTCACAACTTATCAGACTGTATTGATGCAAACCTCAGTATTCACCATGTGGAATCATGATATTAATCAGCATGGTGAATATGTGTACATACCTGTTTGAAAGACATCACTATTAAATGTAAATGAGGAATTGTGAAATTGCAAATACACATTCCATGAATTTGTAATCATGATATGTATGAGTAGAATTTTCTTTAGAATGTGACCCAGTTTCAAAGTTTAAATTTCTTTTTGCCTCACCATTTGAACTTTTCAAGAACAAGTAATTTTTTATGCATAAGCACAAATTCATCCACAATGTCATTGACAGTAAATAAGCATTGTAATTTTTGATAGCCTGGGTATATTTAATCAGTCAACAATGAATTATAGCTCCTGGCTTGTCATACCACGAAATATCTCTTGATGTGCATGCAAGAAGCTTCTTTAAAACATTTCATTTTCTTTTGTGCCTTTTTCCCCTATTTTAACCTGTCACCAAAATGTGAGGGGGGGGGACCATTAAATATAAGCGGGTTTAAAATTTTCTTCTGCAATAAATCGTTATTTCCTGGTAGCTGTGACAGTAATTAGTTATTTCAAGGCCACAAAGTCCCCGAATATTCTTTCCAAAATTATACAACACCTAGTTAATGTGTGTACCCCTAGCAGAAAAAATCTGTTTCAAGACCACCAAAGAAAAATTACATTAAAACCAAACTGAACATGAAATTATTAAATTTTTTAAAATCCTAGTCGCCTCTGACTTTTTAAAAATTGTTACCAACCAGGGCCTTCTTTACAATCACCATGTAACGGAAAATTTATGAGGGGAATTCTGAAAGTTATTCAAAATATCTCAATCATATTTAGCAGCTGGGTGGCTGAGTAGTGAGTACTTAAAAGGTGCCCGCCTGCTCCGCTGAAGGTCCTCTCCTGCATGGTTTCGAACCCCTGGTGGGGAACCCTAAATTTTCATATCACCTTTATGAGCAAAATCCAAGCTGGATGCCGTTCGGATGAGATGTTAAATTGGCGGCTCCTTGTATCAGTATCCGTGCTGGACAAGTAAAAGATCCGTCTCATCAATCAACCCTCATGAGTATCCATAACTGGACTTAGAGGACTGCACTTAAAATTTGTGAGACCGACTTGCATTATGTGACCACCTTCAGGGGTGCTGGAAGGAAACACGTGCGGCAGGGACGGTCGGACCAAAAAAGGGAAATCATATTCGCAAGTCAAAATTTAAATCGATTGTCAAAGTAATTTTGATTATGTACCGTAATATGGGGTTAATTGGGGACAGATTTGACTGTTTTCTGTCATGCCATGAACAAAAGTAAACCCAGATATCAAAATATGGTGTCAAATTGTGTCCGAACATATGGTCTCCAAGAGCTTGAAACGGTATCTTAAATTTCCAGTACTCAAGGCCCAAAAAACTACTGTCCAAATTCACTCCATACTTTGGGGTGAATCGGGACACTCACTTATTTTCACAATCAATACTTCTGAGCTTTTTTAATTTAAGTGATGTCTATTTGTGAGTTAATATTAAAACATGTTCAACATGCCAAAAATGTATTTCAAGCAAATCTGAAATCAATTTCATTGATAATAATATGCAAATTTTCAAAAATGTGCAAAATAACAGAAAAATATAAAAAAAAACGAGTTTTTTGTTAATTGTGCCTGTGATTGATAATTTTGGACCAAATCGACTATTAATAGTCTTAAGTCAATATTCATTAAAACGCGAAGCTAGCATTCAAATGAAAATCAGGTAGAGCTTTTTTTTTATTCTGAGACTTTGTCATTGCCTTGGATCAGACGGGCTCTTCATGAATATTTTGTTTATACATAAGTTTTTTTTGTATCGATGTCTTAACCGATAAATAAACTTATATGTAAGTATTCTTAACAGTATATCGATTCAACAAGATTAGGAATATTTCTGGCGATATTTTTTGCGTGTGAAACGTCACCAAAGATTGTGTACATCATCTTGAATGCAAAACTGGCCTAAAAACCTTAATAAACATCCGATTTTAAAAATTCAAAAACCTGCATATATCAAGTAAACTTCCCCAAATGCAATACACTTATCAATTTTGCTCTATTTGCAATATTAACCTCGCCAAAACTTTTCGTCGCATTGGGGGGGGGGGGGTATTTTTCAGGCCTGACATCAGACACTATTAAATAGTACTGAAAACATGTACACTTTGCATGTGAGAACAATTAACAAACTAATATCCAAACAGGTGGTTTTACATATATATCAGAAGTTTTTTTTTTACAAATCCTTGGTTATGTATATATTTTCGTGAAACAAGGGGAGGGGCTCTGGATTTTTTCTAGGGGTATTTATTTCATAGAAATGCCTACTTTAAGATATTGAAACCTTTTATTACATGCCACATACCCTCAGGTTCGTGGTAAGATCGATACAGTACCATTTTTAAGGGTACTTTTCTTGTTATATATATATATCTGTTTGCAAGAGCAAAAATAGGCAATGTTATGTATATGATCTTGCAGGGCGGACTGGCGACATTTCTGGCCCATGGCAAAATTAGTCGATGGGCCCCAACATTCATATTTTCAGTGTTTTTCCATTTATGAGAAGGTGAAAGGGCCCTTTCCTATACATGGCCCCCTCAAATTGAGTCCCTAATAACCTAAACCTAAAAATTACCTGTTACCTAACAGTTTGATTGTGCTTCACAGTCGCAAAAGATAGAAATTTTGACTTTTTCTCTAATTTTTTTAATTTTTGGCACCTTTAGTGGGCCCTCTTCAGTGACTGGGCCCATGGCAGCAGCCACTCTACCACATACATTGGCCAGTCAGCCCCTGTGATCTTGTGTTGAATGGGGAATTATGGGAATTGGCAAAGTTACTGCAACTGAAATTGGTGTCAGGCAGGAATATGCAAAAGAGCAACATTTTTTGCTTGGTGTGAAGATTGCTTATCATGCAGCTTATAGAGACGTATCAATATGAATATTGTAAAGAGGTATGCGAAACTGTGAGTTATGTGAATTTGTTCCATCCTGTAAGACGTGATCCCCAAATGTGATGACTTAATTTTCTGAGAGGAATAAGAATTAAGTAATATGTATTTAAATGAAAAACACTATGAGCTAGTTGAATCGAGATTATATAATGAATATAAACACATAGAGTTCTGAGACAGAACGTTTCATCTTACACCACGCTGTTTTGGTATTTTCACCTCCATTTGATTGAATTAGATATGCTCCAAACCAAAACTGAATGCTGACTCTCTGGTATTTTCCCATGTAAGCAGATTATATTACATCCCCCATGAAGGAGGTTTATGGAGAAGGGGTTTTAGGTCTTCTCCAATCAAGGGCTTGATTGCCTATTTGATTTTTTGGGTCAATTAGAAAATTGGAAGACATCATTTTGGCTAGATATATTGATATCCATTCCTGAGTGGAGCATGCATATTGGCAGACAAACAAAAAACATAATAACTTAAATTTGACCATAGATCTTGCAAGCAATGATCAGTGTCAATTCTGGGAATTTAGCCTGGTGTCCAATTTATTTGACTTGAGGATCCATTTGACAAAATTAGAAATAAAAAAAATCAGATACTACCTGATTACTATTGCATTGGCAGTGTTGCTCCCTATAATAATCCTATATTGTTAAAGCAGACTCAGACTCAGACTCAGACATATTTATTTTCAATAGAGAAATGGGTAGGAAAAAGATAAATAAATTATCGATAAATTATACAGTATTTTTTTGTTTGACAATTCTCTTTTGAGGGTGACCCCTTTAAGGCTAGTAGGCCACTATCAAGGGGCCACCCATAAAAAGAAATATTGTTTTTAAGTCTGAAAAAAAAAGAACAAACTAAAAGCGGTTTTATGAATCTCAGTTTGGATCTCCTTACTATTGAGTTCTAAGAGGTTTTAATTATTTTGCCAAGGCATAGACTATATACCGCACCAGATATGATTCATTTTGTCTTTTTCAACTGAACTGGGTAATTAAGAAATGATCTGTCACAGCAAAAACAAAACGCATAGCCCCCTCCCGTATGAAATAGAGGGGCCCTCTACCTGGAATTAGTTTCTATATATTAGAAAGGAACTAAAACTGCCCATTTCCAGGACAAATCTGGTTTGGCCTTCATAGACCTTTCATTCTTTTAGATTTTTTAAATATAACTCTGAGGTTCAATTGTCTTAGTGCCACCCACACAGAAGAGAACTACAAAGACCTTGTTATTTACCAGTTTTTGAGCATAACATATGTTTCCTCACGATTATCCTGAGAGATGAGGTTCTTAGTTATTGTTTATTGACCCTGTGTCTGAGCAATAAAGAAGATGCGACTTCAAAGAACAAGTCTTCTTGTTACAAGTTGCTTTATTTGTAGCAGTGACAGATGTGCAGGTCTTACGATCATTCCTTTCATGTACCCCTGTCCTTTAAAGCAGCTGGTCCAAAAACTGTAATCAGGTTGTCAACAACTATAATCTTATTTGATATCAGGCAGTTCAGGGGCATATTCTTAGGATTGTTAGAAATTGTAAGCCATTTATTGTAAAATGTGTCTCCCCAGCTATACTTCTGGATTTTAGACACTTTATTCGTCTAGATCCTGCAGCATGAGAGGACTACCTGTATGGATTAATTTGCCACTAAAGTGTGTCAAAATGTCTTTAACTATTTGCTTGGAACTATGTTTAACATGAGGTATATGGATACCCTGCTATTAATGTCAATAGTATTGACACTGTATGTTGAGTGAAAGAGGAATAAATTCTCAGAATTAATATATTATGTTTTATTCCTTTTTTACCTTATAACCTGTCTCCTTCATCAGATACTATTGATACTTTGTCATCTGGAAGTGCAACAATGCTGCAACAAAGCGGCCATTAATCCTTGCACTTGGGTTAAAAGCTTCAGGGAAAGTTCAGGGGGAAACACATAGACACGTAGCAGATTGATAGGTTTGTGACACAATGTTTTACCTGCTTGTCAATGGAGTGTGATAAACTGCAGTGAGGGTTTTGATCTTAAAGGAACGATAGGAGCCAACCGAAAAAAAAAGTGCCACATTATGGTTCATGGCCTGGCACTGATCACACTTATACACTTTGAAACATATGTCATCATGTCCATATAACAGTTGCTGGAGATAGAACCATTGATATACCTATAATCGTACTAAAATGTGTGACACTTGGATGTTATTGGAACGTTTTTAAGCCTATCTGTGGGTCCAATGCATGACCACTTCTAGTCACAAGCAGATGGCATAATGCTGGTCTATTTGTAGGTTTACAATTGTTCATTTAGAGAAACTGATGCTGTGACTTTACTTGAGTCATCACAAAAAGCATAGTCAAAATTTGTGACTTTGCTTCCATACAATTAGTGCAATGTATAGTGCCTAAACCAACATTAATTGACTTCTTTCTTTGAGTGAAACAGAGGAAATAACTGATAGAGCAAAAAAGACAGTAACACTTGGAAGTCCTACTGAAGTTTTTCAGGATAAGGGAACTTAGCTGGCTACTAAGAACTTATGTCCATTAAGGCTTAGTGGAGGTCAATAACAGGGGGTAATCGAACTGTTTTATACAAAATTTTAAAATAATCTCATTGAATATCTGTGCATCATCTATTTCGCTTGAGCAAACCTGCAGTGTGATTATTATGTAATGCATTACAGAGATCATAACATAAAGCATTTAAGGGGACATTCTTAGTAGCCACCTTAGTTCCCTTATCCTGAAAAGCTTCACTAGGAACACCAGAGCACCACCCTGTAGAATTTTATTGACTAAAACATTTGATCAAATAATAAATGTATCTAACATCACTTTTTTAGCAATTACGTTTAAGAATGAATACTTGCATTTGGTGTGGATTGGTAATACAGCTTTACCCAGCTTATAATGAATTTCTTCCTTATTCTACCAAGAGAGAACTGAGTTACAAGCAAAAAAGGGAGATATATCTCTTGAAATATTGAAAATTCTTAAGTTACTATAAGATCAAAAGATAAAGAGCTGATTTCCATTTAATGTTGACATATTTTGGTCTGTACATGCATCTAGCCGTTTGACTCTACCTGAATGTGGTTGCCAATTTGTTATTTTAAAATGAAAAATAGCTACCAATTTTGACAGAACCGTGCAATAAACATGCTACACTTTATATGGAACTATGAGTATGAAGTACTGTATGTCGCTGAATCGAGGAGATAGATCCTCTTATCCATCGGTTTAATAGAGTGTGAGAATTGCATCTGTTTTAGAAGTGATAAAATATGTTTTTTGTAATCCATGTGTACACCGGCTTTGTATAGTGATGTTGTTGAATCGTCTTGAAACAATCTTTCACAAATTTAAGGAAAAAAATTTTCCATTTTATACGCAGTCTCAAAATCATGCAACATACGTGACCATCATTGCGCTGCCCTGGGGGTGCCCCCCCCTGGGCAAGCCCTTGGTTTCGTAAGCAAGTTTTTTTGCACACACTGAAATGTTAACATTCTTGCCCCAATTTTATGTAAAAGCTACTGGGCACCAGCCACTACTTTCAGAGCCCTTCTTTACTGTCATAAAGTTTGTCCCCGAATCTTTAAACTAACATTTGCCTTTATTGTGACATTTTGAAAGTATTTCTTGCCCAGTTCTACACACACACTCAACCAGTGTGGCTATGGCTGCATTAGCCTGGTCTCCTGGCCTGTATGCATTCACATAGAAGGGCACAGGACTATGGCTGCATCACAGTCATCATTGAGGGGGGGGGGGCACTCGCTTTCAATTCAGTGAGATTTGTTTTACAGCTTTTTTGGTTCCTGTAACAGAGTTGGGCTCTACTGGACTAATAAAATGAATTGAACACACTTAATTCTGAAAAACATGCAATTGTGTTGATTGGTATTGTTTCATATCACCCCAATGTTGTGAATTTACCAGTTTGTGTTATTTTAATGCAAGTTGAATTCTATGTAGAATTGGCAGATCTAATCTTTAATTTCAAATATAAGTACAATGATTTTTTTTTACTTGATTTGTGCAGTTGGTCTGTGTCAGTGTTTGCTTGTACTCAATTAATCTCAACAGGAAGTTTATTGAAAATGGTGCAATCATATTAAAAATCTAATGGACAATATTTCATGTGACATGTTATTTACTATTAGCTGGAACAAGTTGCCCGAGAGTGTTCGCACAACAGAGACCCTTGAGTGTTTCAGGAAAAACCTAAAAACCTACTTATTTAAAATGTTCTACAAATGATCCTTTTCTACCCAAGCGCTTCTGAGCAGTTTACTGGAAGAGGCGCTATATAAATCACTATTATTATTATTATTATTATTATAGCTGACAATGATAAGAAAGCCTAAAGAAAAACATACCTTAATTCATGTTCACATATCAAGTATTCCCTTAGAAGTGAAAAAAGCAGGTCAGCATATACTTTATACTTCAAGAATGTCCATTTATCACATGGAACTATGTGTGAGAAACATGACACACCTTGTAGCAGTCCTGTTTGATGTTAACTGTAAAAGTTAGCTGTTATCAACAACTTGTTTATACTAAATTCGTCCTAAAAGCATCCTAGTGCCAGCTAGATCCAGTGTTTACAAATTCGGTAGAAAGAATGCAGGAAGGAATGAAGAAAAGAAGGAATGAAGAAAAGAAGGAATGAAGGAAGGAATGAACAAAGGCATGAAGGGAGGAACGTAGGGCATAATCACGAAATAAGCCCCGCACCTCTGGAGGAATGAGTGGCAGCCTATGCTTTTCAATGGTCTCGCTCATTCCGTTATCAGAGGGCGGGGGCTATTTTGTAATTATGCCGAATGTAGTGGGGGAAGGAAAGGAAGGCCTCGAGATAGATAGACTGATAGATAGACAGCTAAACAGATAGATAGATAGATAGATAGATAGATAGATGCAAACAACTCTTAAAAGTGCTTGCACGTTTTTTTTTAAGGAATAGCAGTAGTGCCAATCGTAAATAAATGGGCAATAACAAGCTGGTAAATTACTCCAGAAAGACAGGAGAGTAAAATCAAAGACTGGCGGATAGTTTGGGTCAGTGGGATGGCCAGGAAATGTGTATTTAGACAAGACAGCAGTGATCCTGTGAGCCAAGATTTGACTGAAATATTACGCGGAGGGATATACACTAACTACAGATATATGTGTGATTCACCCATAGGACTAATCCGGGCAGCGCAACACTCACCGGTTTCCGGTTATGACATTTCTAGTTTATTTGGTTTTCCAGAAGATGTGACCTAGTTTCTTTGTTTGACTAGTTCTCTTACCGATTAAACTTTTTGACTGGCCTGAGATTTTTCAGAAACACCAAAATCAGCACAAACACATTGACAATCAATAAGCATGATATTTTTTGATAATCGAGAATGTTGTCTGTTTGATTTTTCAATAAAAAGAATTGTGTAGGTGTTTTATTTTTAAATATTATCCCTGTATGTACCGGATTATACATAGTTAGTACTATCCATTTTCTATGCCCCCTTATTTTCATCAAAACTTGGCTATATAAAGACCAATGCAAATTTGTGGAAAAGGGGAGTTGTTTTCATATTTATTGCAGCTTTTTAGGCCCAACCAACCTTTTTGACACTAAAATGGGAGAACTGAGGTTTATGACTGTTCAACATGCAATGTCTGGAATGAGCATCAGATTTATTGTGGAACTTGCTTTGAAAACAAGAGTTTTTATGTTGTATCTACATTGTAGTCTAAAACTATTTGAATTTTGCTTGTGCATCATATAAAGATTTGTATTATTACATTTTCTATCCCTTCTAAGAGGAGTAATAAATATGCAACGTTATTCATAGAACCAAATGTCGAAGAGGAAATTATGGGACATATGTCAAGTTAATGCGATGGTGATGGTGTCAAGCTGAAATATGTGAAGGGACCATTTTTGTCTACATTGTGAGATTGCTCATGCTGATGTATGCACTATGCATATATGCATTGATATGAGTTATTATTAGCCTATACAAGGATTTATATGCAAGTGTTGGGGGTGTGAACTAAAAAAAGGTCTGCTTTGAAGAACACTCATACAGATGTAATGTATACAGCTGTAAAAGTTGTACACACCTTATGAAAAGAACTGACTATAAAGAAATATGAACCTGAATATAATTAATCTACTAGCAATAAGTGTCTGCCTAGGTAGTTTTAAGAGGGGGAGTTGCTACCTTTTAAGCCCATATATGGGATTATCATCTGTCAGAATGAAGTGTTAATTATTTTATTCAACCTAGTGCTCAAAGGAAGGCGGTAGAGATCTTGCAGGTGCTGCCCTCTTGTGTTTGTATATGAAACAGCTAAAAACTAATTATCATTAATAAGGACCTTTATAGGAAGGAAATTTGGATGAAAATGTGGCAATGGCACCCTATGAGTATGAGAAAGACATGGGGAAATTAAGAGGGCTAAACATAAAGTAGCAACTGAGATAAATCCCGGACACTGTTATTTTAGTATTTTAAGATGATCAGGAAACATAATATGCATTCTTAATAACCCAAATCCTACAAAATTAGAGAATCTTGCTCTTTCATAATTTTTGCATATATTTTGAATGCAGCATGGAAAAGTTATGGACAGCAACAACAAGCATTCATCTACCTTTGTGATGAAGAATTCAGGAAATTTATCCTCACAGATTTTGGTCTCCTTTTAGTGGTTCCCAGAAGATCATGTGATTCGCCCGGGAAATCATTCATCTCAATAAATGTGAGGACAGAATTTTCTGAGATTAATGAGAAGTAATCTGGAAACAACAGCATGAGCTGGATGATCCTGGATTATATATGCATAACTTTTTATAACAGGGCACTTCATTCTGTCCTTAGTCTAACCTCCCTTGCACCTTTTTCACTGTCTTGTGAATGGATATCACTGTTATGTTACTTTACAGTTATCAAATGTCAAGTGCTTATAAAATTGGATAGATATGTTCCTTTTTTTAAGTTATATAATTATTATGCCTTCCATGCCAAGTTATTCTCTCTGACTTCCAAGCAATTTGAGAGGTCTTATCATATACTTTCAATGCTATCAAAACAGGTCACCAACTGAGTATTCAGGAGGTCACAAATTACTCACTGACAAACTAGCAGTTCACTTCATTACAATGCACAGTACCTGTTGGGAGTCATTGATGTCCATTAGCACTGAATGTAAGTCCTCGCCATTCGTAGACTATAATCATATCAGAATAATAAGATGTTGAATCTAATGAACTGCTGCAGTGTACATCACACATAATGTGACTTGCTGTGGCAAGTGTTATGAGGAGGCTGCTAGTCCCACATGATAATATTTTCTCACATCTGTAATGAAAATGTGTTTGTTTGATGATTTATGCAAGATTAATGTGTTCTCTCAAACTACAACCCCCAGGAGTATAATCAAATATGAATATAGTTTTGAATATAATAAACAGTTTCAGTTTACATAGTAAAAAATCAAGCAAGCAGATGATGTAAATTTAGAAATAACATGCATTACAAAACCAAACAAGACAGTAAGTCTATGGTACAAATTGTATTAAAGATCTTTGCATCAACTAGTATGTTTGTCCCAGACTGATACTGAATGTTGGCTATCTGGTACTTTCCCATAGAATGAGCAGTTGTTAGATTAATGTAGATTACATAACATGCTCATTAAGGAAGTTTATTGGAAACAGGGTTTAAGGCCTTGAGCAATCAAGAGCTTGATTGCTTATCTTGTTTTTTGGGTCAATTGGGAAATTGGAAGACATTATTTTTGCTTGATTACTGATATCCTCTTCATATTAGCATGAAACTTGACTGCACATATTGACCACTTCATACTCATACACAAGTATAGACATTCCAAACAGCTTCATTTATTCAAAAAGTAAGCAATATCAGTTTCCTTCCATTCACTAGCGGATGCAGAAAATGGGGGCTTAGTGACTGAATCTACATTAATTGACTTCTTTGTAAGATCTAAATGGAAGCTTCAATGTGGGAAATGGCTTCAGAATATCTTTGTAACCTATGCACTGGACAGTTTCATTGCTATGTGTCCCATGCACCTGCCATCTGTCTCACACACAATCAAGAGGCCCATAAACTTTTAGTTGATGCTGGTGATGCATGCCAATCTTACTTTATCAGAATGGAGAGGGGCTCCAACAATGTAACACCCGTAACACTTTTAATGCCCCACTTGGCTGAAATTAAATGGAGCTTTAATGTCTCTTTCATGAGATGATAACATGGGTTTATCACAGCCAGGAGGAGATTGAGAGGATGCCTGTAATGAAGAAGCATTTCTTGGACCCACAGAGAACAAGCAAAGAAAGTGACACTTGGTTTTACTAAGAGCAAACAACGAGTTACAATATGTATGTACATCAGACATTTTCTTACAGTTATGTTGTATAGAATTTCTTGTAATTAATGTCCACAAGATCAGCCCAAGAGATATTTTTGTTCTGAACATCTGTGTGAGGTTTCTAGTTTCTGGCTCAGTTCCATTCAAGATGAAAGTGACTGGAAATATGTTATTTATCAAAAATTATTACAGAACTCAGCTTTTCAAATGCTTTACTTTGTTAGTTGACCATTAGGCTCTAGTATGTCATTTCACAAGGGTGTGACTGTGACCGTGTGAGTGTAGTCATTTACAGAGGACGCTTTATCTTTATTTTTGTATTGTAATTATATTTTCGAAGCACATGCATGCAATTGCTAGTACAGTGGTGCGTTTGAATAAGCCGGCTTGAAATACTTTGTTATAAGTATACAGTATTTAATTAAATTGAATCATATGCAACTTCCACAGCTGTTTATTTTTTACAATAAATATTATGTAGGCTCACTAAGGTGATAAGTGTGATGACTATAATAACCATGTGCAGCCATATTAGAAAGTAAGAAGAAAAGGAACTCTTCTACAGTTTTATGATACGGACCTAATATTTAGCATGCATTGATTTCATTTTCAAAAGTTGGTGATTCAGAATGGAAAATTACTTGTTAAGGAGATGATTATATCATTTTAATTGCTATGTGCTTTTCCATTTTTTCACAGATTTAGTTGCATAACTTTGTATACTACAAGCACAGATTTCAATAAACTGACTAAATGCATTGACACATAGATTACGCATGTTTAGCTTCTTTAGCTTTGATACATTCTAAAGATAAGACCAATCACATTGACAGTGCCTGATAATGTCACAGTCTAACTGTGAAACGAAGTTTTCAAAAATATACGGATATGTAAACTACAAAAAGATGGTCATTCTTTTTCAAAGACTAGAAGTTGATTTTATGCCAGAACATTGACCATCATCAGACGGAAGAGGGTCAATCGTTCGCTACCAGCTGAAACCTTGATATGCATATTCATAATATGAGGTGAATGCTTGACACTTGCAGCCAATAGGTCAACTGTTATTGATGCTTGTTGAGAAATGATAGACCACTGACAATAGCATCAATCACAAGTGTCACTTCAGCGGCAAAGTTCCTCTGATTCCTACCATGGGGATTTTTACACAACTGTAGCAAACTAAGTATGATAGTACCAACACTGTAGCTTGATTAAATGTTTCTTTGACAGAACTGGTAAGTATATAAAGAAGCAGACATTCAGACCTTCAGATAAACTTGGGCAACATTTCAGCAATCCGCATAGAAAAAACAACATTTTTATTCAACGTCCATCACTCTAAAATGTATTCAGAAGGATACATGGAATTTTGAACTCACTTTTACACATTTTGTAAAGAATTTTAGATGCAGAATCTTTGAATATGTGGCCCATCTTCATTTCTTGTTTACTCACCAATTAAACTTTTTTAGGGCAAGATTGATTTTTTATGCACAAGCACAAAGTCATCACAAACTCATTGATATTTAAACGGCATGGTAATTTTTGGTAGCACGAGTATGCACACTCAAAAATGAATTGGTTAAACATTTTCTTTTATGAAATATCTCTTGCTATAAAAGGTGTTTAACTTTTAACTTTCAATTTTGTTTTCATAAATCCAAATATCGTATTGAATATTGTCAGATTTCATACAATAGGAAATGCTGAAATAATATATATTCACTCCCAACAGGACAAATCACCTCCATGGAAACCCCACTTTGTAACTGTCACTGCGAATTTATGAGGACGGGGTGCAATTTTCATACTTAATTCTGAGCTTTTAAAGCCAAGTGACCTTTGTAACACCAAAATTCTGAAAATGACGGCTGCTTGGCATGGCATGGTTGAAAGGAGCAAGAGATTTAGTGTGGAGCTTGCTATCAAGATGACCTCTATGTTTTATTTTCATTTTTTGAGTCATGTTTCACCAGATTATAATGCTTGGACAAATTTCGAGATGTGCAATAATAGTAGTGACGGATAATTATAAGGTAAACATATGTAATTCTAGATTGCTTTTGCTCATCAAAATGATTTAGTGGACAACAAACGCTTTGCTTTTTGTTATTCAAAAAATATTTTCGTATACAAATCGTTTTTCTATACTCATGAGGGAGCAATCGATATGCAACATTATTCATAAAACCCTATGTTGATCGGGGAATTATGGGATTTATACAAGTCAGTGTAATGGAGATTAACAGTGCGATAATACACTAATAAGTGTCTGCACTCACAAAGAAGAAGAAGAGAAGAAGTGGTTCTCAGAATATTATTGCAGTCGCCAGGGAAATCATGCCCCTCAATAGAATTAATGTGAGGACAGAATTTTCCAAGATGAATAAGAAGTAAACCGTAAACAACAGCATATGAGCTGGTTGAATCCTGGATGATATATATATGCATCAGATTTCATAACCGGTGCTTCATTCTGCTCTCTCAGACTCTCTATTCTTGTGTTTTTCACAACCTTGTAAAAAATCAGTTTTTGGTACAATGTAAACCATGGCTGCAGGACTGACAAATCTAAATTGAAATGACTTGTGAATCTGGACAAAATGCATACTTTACAGCTTTCAATCACCAGCTAGCATAATATTATGGTCTATATAGCAGAATCAGGTAGAATCCATACATTACATGTTTAAGCAATATTAAATGAAAATAATTCTATGGCCAATTCAGATGGTATTAAATATCTTTATGTCAACAAATATGTTTGCTCTAGTCAAACACTGAATGTTGTCTGTCTGGTGTTTTCCCATGGAATGAGCAGCTGTTGAATCAATGTAGATTACATCACATGCTCATTAGAAGGGTTTAGGGAAAATGGTTTGAGATCTTTGCCAATAGTTGGCTTGACTGTCTAGCTGAATCCATCAGTCAATTGGAAGATTGGAACTGTAAGCTTCATTACTGAAATCCCCAGTAGAGTAAAACTTCTTTCTATCCGGCAGTATTCCCAGAACTATTTATTAAAGGATATTTACAGTTTAATCCAGTTAGTTGAACACAATATTCAGCGGCAACAATCTTTTTAAACTTTTACCTCTTTTCATGCTCATGAAAGCCTGTTCAGGTGAAGTTGGCTGTAGCATTACATTTGCGTTTTCTGTGATTACAACTGTTTGACTGACGACAATCTTCTGCTTTCTGTCATTTTCTATTAATTGCCCTCAGTGATTTGTGTTGACCTTCCTTTAAATGAAATCATTCAGCATTTCATAATTCATATATATATATTCAATTGAAGGCCCTTTCAACCTATCTGTAGCCTTTTGCCGGTGATTGGCCCCTTTTAAAACTAAATAGGCCTCCTGGTTGTTCGGTGACCAAAGGCAGAAACGCCAGGAAAGTGACGCCAGGAAAGTGACGCCAGGACAGTGACGCCAGGAAAGTGACGCCAGGAAGGTCACAGTGTAGACTTCCCCAAACAGCATCTCCAACCTCGGTATCTTCTGCAATTGAGGCCAGACATAATTAATCTGAAGTTTCTTGGATCTTCTTCAGGCACTTTTCTCGAGTCAGTCGACAAGACATTGTAAAGAAAAGGAAGCTCTTATTTCAATTTTTTAAAAGTCTATTGAATAAAATTGTGAGCAAGCTCAATTTTTTTCCAAAGACAGTAAATCTGACGTGTCGGTCATCTAAGAAGCTTAAAATAAAATAAGTCTGGCCTTAAGAGTTAAGATGTAGCAGGTCAATAACAATGGCTGCTTCACTATATTGCAACATGTTGGAAGTTTAGTCCGCGGGCCACCATAACCCCCCCCCCCCCCCCCCCCTTGGGAATTTTGAAGACACATACCATCGGAAAGCTAATATTCCAGAGAACACATTTTTGCTTGTTGGTCGTTATATAACCTCAACGACTGGCGGCCATGATGGATAATTCCAAGATGGCCGCCAATTAACCGTTTCGCCCGTATCTCTGGATCTAATTGGGCTAGAACAATGCTTTTTGGGTCTAAATATATGTTTTCATGGGTCAGGAATTCATTAAGACAGGTTTTGATACTCTCCTGGGAAGTTAAGTGCAGTTTAACCCCGTTTTTCAAAATGGTGGCCATTTATTTTGCCTCAATCATCGATATAATAATGGAGACCGCCAGGTCACTGCGCGAAGCGCAGTGACCAGAGGTCTTCAAATGGTAGAAGACGGAGCTACCCACACAGGGATATACTAAGAAACTTTTTTGCATGCGCCAAACAAAAAAAGTGTCGGCGTTTATGTGACGTCATTACTGATTGAGAAACAATCGTGATGACGTCACAAGAGAGCTTGTCATAGATGACGTCACTTTAGCAATCTAAAAATAACTTCATAACGTCGGCACACAAGCAAAGCAGTGTGTTGACAGTACCACGGTTATGCAAAGCAATCTGCCTGTAGCAGGGCCCCCATTAATTTGTGAGAGTTGAGAATATTTGCCTATTTAATTTTTGAGTACAGGTTTAACCAGTCTGGACAATACAATGTAACAATTCACTTTCTGGTGACAAAAAACCAAGATAGATTTTCATCTTGCGGTCTCTCTATGGTTTGGCATTATCATATTACCAAGGATCTTTGGTGTTATACTATCTATTTTAATACACTAAACTATTACTATATATTACTTAGTATTTTTTTAAAAATAAAGGACATGGAAAGGGTATTGTTTCATTTTGGACCGAGGGTCTGGACACCCAAGCCATAGCCAGTTCATAGTTTGGAAGTTGTTGAAATTTAGCAAAAATCTACGATTGTCCAACTTTTACGAAGCTTGACTAGAGTGTCCAGAACCTTGGTCCAAAATGAAACTATCTGTGCCAGATAGCCTGGAAAATAAGCTAAATTACCATATAGAATTCAATATGCCTGGCCATTTTTATGACCACTTTTAAGCCAGCTCATACTTAGGAAGTTGTTGAAATCTGGCAAAAATCTGTGATAGTCCTTATTTTACAAAGTGTGGCTGGTGTGCGCAGACCCTTTGTCCAAAATCAAACTATATGTGCCAGATAGCCTGGTAAATATACTAAATTGCCATATAAATTTCAATATGCCTATTGCCTTGCCATTTTTATGACCACTTTTAAGCCAGTTCATAGTTAAGGAGTTGTTGCATTTTAGCAAAATTCTGCGCTAGTCCAAATTTTACGAAGTGTGGCTTGAGTGTCTAGACCCTTGGTCCAAAATGAAACTAGCCTGGCAAATAAGCTAAATTACCATATAAAATTCAATATAATTAGCCATTTTTATGACCACTTTTAAGCCAGCTCATAGTTTGGAAGTTGTTGAAATTTAACAAAAATCTGCGATAGTCCAAATTTTACAAAGTGTAGCTGGAGAGTCCAGAATCTTGGTCCAAAATCAAACTAAATGTGCTAGATAGCCTGGTAACAGACTCCATGAGTCCCTATTTTTCCGATGACACGAAGTGTCAGAGGGACTCCTGATATTGGATTGTCCAAAAATGTTTACTGTTTGGTTACATAACTGGTTACATAACTGTTTGGTTACTGGTTATTTTCCAAATATCTTAACTGACTGGTTGCATAGCTTTTCATAAACAGTAGTTATTGTTTTGGGTGTTATGCCCCTAAAACACCTTGTGTAATTAATTACAAATACTTGTTATGTCACTTTGTTTGGTTTCTCCTATTGTCACATAACAACTTGCAGTTGGGACTGACAACTTAAAATTATAAACAATTACATTGTTATCCAATAATTTAAAAATTCCCACACTTCAAAGAAAACAATTTTGTTTGAAGTTCATTCTGCCATATCATACTCATTTGCATGCTGCTTGTGCTCATTTGCATGGCCAATATCCGGAGACTGCAGTGCAATGCTTGCACTGCCTAACACAAAAAGCAGTCTCATGGAGACTGGCCTGGTAAATAAGCTAAATAAATTACCATATAAAATTCAATATGCCGAGCCATTTTTATGACCACTTTTAAGCTTTTTCATTGTTTGGAAGTTGTTGAATTTTAGCAAAATTCAGCGATAGTCCAAATTTTACAAAGCTTGACTAGAGTGTCCAGAACCTTGGTCCAAAATGAAACTATATGTGCCAGATAGCCTGGTAAATATAAAAAATTACCATATAAAATTCAATATGCCTAATCATTTTTATAAACCACTTCTAACCCAGTTCATAGTTTAGGAGTTGTTGAATTTTACCAAAAATCTGCGATAGTCCAAATTTTACAAAGTGTGGCTAGAAAGTCCGGACCCTTGGTCCAAAATGAAACTATATGTGCCAGGTAGCCCGATAAATATATTAAAAATTACCATATAATACTCAATATTATCTTTAAAATAATAATGGTTTGTACTTAAATAATAAAAAATTAATTTAACATCTTTGTTACCATTTCTGTGCAAAAATAATTTTTGGCAAAAGAAAAACTGGGCAAGGGAAGAAAAAGGGCCTCTCTTGTTATGAGCATTCCTGTTATAAATGAGAAATATTTTAATAAATAACCAATTTCTTCTTTTATTAACCATGGCTGAATTCATGACTTTTGTATAGAATTTACCTTTGATTACAGTGATTGTACGTGTGTGGAAATCTTCTTTTGTTTTAAGTAAAATGTTGGGGTAAGATAAAGAAAATGGCCTCCTGTCAAATTTCAGTCCCTCCTCTTTTGTAAATCAACATAGCATCATGTACCCTACTAATTTGTGGTTTCAATGATACCTACATTTTGTTATATAAATGACTATTGAGGCAGTTTTTGTCAATTTTGTGGCATAAAGCATTTCTTGTTAAAAATAATGAAATTTGGCACCCGATATTCAGAGAAAATGTATTTTTTCTGGGATTGAGGCTGCCATTTTGAATAAACAAGGGGTAAATGCACTATCTTCCTTTCAGAAAAGGAAAACCAGTTGTGATTAAGTTCTTATTTCAGGAAAAATTATGTTTATCCTGGAAACCATCAATGTAGGTCACCCGGACATGTTTGTAAGAAAATATGTTTGGTTGCCAATCTGCAATATGGCTGCCATGTTAAAAACATGAAAATACCTGTTTTAAAACCCCTGAAAACATAGTTAACAGAATATAGACTATTACAAATATCTACAATTGTTTTCATAAAGATACACAGAATCCTGGAAGATATATTCACAGCAGAATCTATGTCGTTCATCCCCTATATCGGAAAATTTGACTTAATCGTACATAAATGCAATAATGAATAATTGACTGCAGGTAAGCTATTGTTGCAGTTACATGGTTGTGTTATACATCATTTTAAAGCTATGAATATACAGAATGATGTGAAAGAAACTTCAGGATGCTTCTGACCCCTAGTGACCCATACGGGGAACTTTTGTGAAATAAAATGAAATTTTCTTTTTAATTTCGAGTTATGGCCGCATTTTTTTCCATTCTGTTGACCAAAATAGATATCCTAATCAATCAATTTTTGCACTAAATAGATAGAGGAATTAAATACCTTCAAAATGGTACCATTTAAGCATCTATACATGGATTAGTTTATGAATAACAGTATATTTTCTGAAAATAGCGGCACTTGGTTTGGCGAAAATTTATTTTCAACCTTCCCGCACTCATATAGCTCCTGCTGGTTATCGTTGAGGTCTAAAATTGACCAACAAGCAAATTTTGTAACTTAAGATATATATCTTTCAAAATATATGGGTCTCCGAAATTCCCAAGGGGGGGGGAGGGTTTCGATATCTGGCCCACGGACTAGTTGTTGATAAGAACAGATGTTTCCTCATTGTACACTCTAAAAAATTCCAGACAAAATTGGTTTTTTAGATTCAAAATGGTTTTATGAAAAACCAAATTTCAATGCAAAACTCCAAAATGGATTTTTTTAAAAATCCATTTTGGTTTTGCATTGAAATTTGGTTTTTCAAAAAAACATTTTGAATCTAAAAAACCAATTTTGTCCCGACATTTTTTAGAGTGTATTACAAAGATAGATGAAGGTGGTAGTTATTGCTTATTGATCCAGTGTCAGAGCAATACGATTATAGGACTTCAAAGAACAGATCTTCTTGTCACAAGTTGCTGTATTTGCAGCTACAGCAGATGTGTTGGTTCGAGTCTGATGGTCCTTTTGATCCTAACTAATCTCCTGCAAGCAGCTGGAACTCAAACCCAAGATGGTTTGCAGAAAATTAGAATGCTACAACAGATACAATGCCATGTGGTAGTTTTGTTTAATTCATATTTGACATGTAATTCACGGGCCAATTCTAAGAACCATGACTGAGTGTTAAACAATTTTTTAAAAAGTAGTCTGTTACACATTTCTGGTGTGGAGAAATTTCATTATCACATTTTGCCTTCAAAAAATTTGAACTTTTCCTGGCTACTTTACAATGTACGTCTAATGCCTAGAGGGTTCCTGTTGCGGCACTTCTTTCTTTTCCAGGAAAGGGCAAAGATTTGAGCATGTACGCCGTCAATTTTGGCTTTACGGCGCGACATGAACAGCATGCGTGGTGTTAAGAGGTCTTTCTACGCAATTCCTAGAAATTTGACGATGCAGGAAAAAAAGTTTCAGCCGGCTGAATCTTTGCGAGGGAAGAAGTGGCGATGCAAGAACAAGCATAAAAAGAAATCATTGAGCGCCGCAGGTTTTTAAAGAAGCAGCGCACAAAGAAGAGCTTCGCTGCAGCTACAGCAGTGTAGCAGAAAGCTCTTGCCTCATGGCACATGTTTCAGACACGCGTCGAGGGAAGTCACATGTGCGACGCACGTGTCAGGGTCCTAGCCGCGGCTTATGGACCCCCAACGCAGCAGACAGGGTGGCGCCTGAGTGCATGCGTTGTTCTATTTTTAGCATCAACCCTTTGTCTGCGTGTCAACCTCTTTCTGCGCTGCGGCTGGGGCAGCATCAGCGAAGAAGGGGGGGCGAAGCAAGGGAAAAGAGGCGGTCCGCACCCTGCATATATATAGAGGGGGCCAGTTTAGAGCACCATACCCACTCAGACCTTCGACCAGAACACACCTAGAATCCACAACACTCAACTGCTACATTTGCTGCTACTTTTGTTGCTACAATTGCTAGTACTTTTGCTGCTACTTTTTGCAAACATGGGACCAAAGAGGAAAAGAGGGACCGTCGTCACCAGGGCACCAACCAAGCTCAGCACCAGGTCTACACTGCACACTCCTTGAAGCACTCCTGCTGCAACTCCAGTGACAACTCCAGCTGCAACTCCTCTCCATGACCCTTCAGATGCTGCACTAGAAGCCTTCTTCACCACAGCCATGGCAGACATCTCTCTACCTGGGCTCTACACCTCCACTACAGCCAAAGATGTCAGCCAGACGAAGACTACTTCAAGCAGCAAAGCCACTGTTGTCAGCGAGACCATCTACGAGGGCCACCAAGATGACAGCACTGAAGAAGATTCCTCATCTGAAGCCGAAGGAGACAAGCCTGTTGACAAGCCTGCTCCCAAGCCTGCTGCCAAGTCATCTGAAGCTGAAGGAGACAAGCCTGTTGACAAGCCTGCTCCCAAGTCTGCTGACAAGCCTGCTCCCAAGTCTGCTGACAAGCCTGCTCCCAAGTCTGCTGACAAGCCTGCTCCCAAGTCTGCTGACAAGTCTGCTCCCAAGGGTCTTCCTCAGCCTACTGCCAAGTCTACTCCAAAGAAGACTCCAAAGAAGACTCCGAAGAAGACTGCAAAGCCACAAGAGAGCAGATGTCATGATGGACGACACCTTCGAGGAGGAAGACCACCATTCCTCTGGTGATGAGGCCCCTGCAGCTGCTGAAGCCAAGTCCAAGGGCAAGAAGGGCAAAGGGAAGGCCCCCAAGAAGAACATCAAAGACTACATGGGCATCACAGCGGAGCAAGAAGAGGACCTGCTCAACTGGTACAGAGAGCATCCTGTGCTGTACATGAAGGGCTCCAGAGGGTACAAGGGCAACGAGAAGCTACTTCTGGACACGGAAAAAGCCAAGGAGCTGGGACCCAAGTTCACTTCCCAGGATATCTTCAACTGGAGGAAGACAGTCCGCACGCACTACTCCAGACTCGTCAGGCCTGAAGCTTCAGGATCCGGCAGGAAGGAGACGCTAACAGAGAGGGACCAGTACATCCTAGCCAACTGTGGATTCCTGAAGGACTCCATCGTCCACAAGCCAGGCAAGGAGCTGTCCGCCATATCCCAGCTGTCCGCCAACAGACCAGCCTCAGACTCCGGGGACAGCTACAACCCTGAAGATTCCCTGCCAGCTTCTTTTGACCTGCAGGACATGCCAGCTGAAGAGCCATCACAGGACAGACCTGACAGCCAGCAGTCCCAAGTCTTCCCTGGTGCGCCAAAGCCTGGAGCCGTGTCCAAGAAGAGAAAGGCCACAACAGATGAAACTCCGCCATGAAAGTCATAGCAGGCAGCATGCACGCTATGTCCTCCTCCAAGAAGATCCTCAGAGGCTCTGGCTGCAGGATGTGCCCCGACTACCAGGAGTTGGACGACGGCGAGGAGTACTGGAGGATCAAGTGCCAAGACCTCTACCACGTCGGATATCGCTGCAGCCCTGAAATCAGACAGCGAATTGTGAGGGCGATTACAGAGGCTGCCTTTTACTGGGACAAGCAGAGGGAGATGGATGAGCGCAGCCACCAGTCAAGACCTCAGGAGGAAACCTTCCAGCCTCCTCATCCTCCTCAGCGCCAGCAGATGCCACCTCCTCCTCCTGCGACGTATGTGCCATCTCAGCACCAGCAGCACCACCAGCAGCACCACCAGCAGCAGCACCACGCTTCCAGCAGCCATCACTTCCACCACCAGCAGCCCAGGGAAGGAGGATCCAGCCAGACTCCCAGCTACACCATGATGCAGCCCGGCCCAGGATCCTTGACACTGATGCTGACTGAGAGCCCCGAGAAGTACGGCTACCCTGGACCCAGCTATGGTCAACCGATGGCCCAGCAGCAGCAGCACCAGCCTTCCCCTTCACACAGTTGGAGTGAGAGTGTCCTATCTCCACACAAGTAGAAGTTGTGCAGCAAAGACAACAAAAAAACCTCTGCCCTTTTAAGGGCCACCAAATCCTCCCAAAAGGGCAGGCCACGTACACATCCTATGTTGACAAAAAAAAGAGCTTGTGTTGACCGAAAAGAGCCAAAAAAGAGCAAAAAAAACGTTGACAATCCCCCCAAAAAAAAGTCCGGTCCTGGCCTTCATTAAAAGTAATCACCTTCATAAAAGCAATGTGCTAGTTCCCCCTTTCTTTGCCCAAAAACATACCAAGTGCTCCACCAGTACAAGTGCTGCATTCTTTGGTATAAACATATTTTTATTGCACTAGTACAAGTGCATGAATTTCTTAATTAAAATGTAATGCACTAGTACAAGTGCTTTGGTTTTAAAACTTGTGCTGGTTGCACTAGTACAAGTGCATCACTTTGTAATTTAACTTGTCTAGGACAAGTGCTTTTTATGGTTAGAAAAGGGGTAGGCAGATAGATAGCTAGATAGATAGATAGATAGATGGATAGATAGATAGATAGATAGATAGATAGATGGATAGATAGATAGATAGATAGATAGATAGACTGACAGATAGATAGAGAGATAGACAGATAGATAGACAGATAGATAGATAGACAGGCACATAGATAGCTCGATAGATAGATAGATAGATAGATAGATAGATAGATAGGCAGATAGATAGCTTGATAGATGGAACACAATGCTCGTTACATATATACACTGCAGAAAAGAAAAGCAGTTGTCGTCACTTTGCAGGGATTGGACTTGGATAGATAGATAGATAGATAGATAGATGGATTGATTGATTTTTGGGCTTGTTTTGTCAACATAGGATGTGTACATGGCCAGCTCAATTGGGAGGATTTGGTGGCCCTTAAAAGGGCCTGGGGTTTGTTGTTTTGAATAGATAGTCTGCATCTTCTTCAGATTTTCTCCAACTGCCAAGGGACACTTCCTGCCGGACTGTCGACATAGGCACGTAGGTAGTCTCGACCAGCCTTGGCATCTCTGGAGGCATTTCCGTGTCGAAGTGGTTCTCCTAGGTCATGCAATTGACGGTCTCCCCTCCAAACTCCTTCAGTGACGTCATGTGTCTGTGGATCTTCTCTGTCCATAACTTCATTGTCACGGGCATGGTGGACGCCTACTCTGTCTCGCAGAATGTTGTGTAGAACACAAGCAGCCATTGTGATGTATGTCACTCTTGTAGGTCGTTGGGGCATGGTGGTCAGGAAGCATCTGAACCTGTGTGACAGCAGACCGAAGGCATTCTCCACCACTCTCCTGGCTCTTGAAATCCTGTAATTGTACACTCTGGAAGCAATGTCAAGGTTCCTTCTTGGCACTGGTTTGAGCAGCCATGTCTTCAGGGGAAATGCCTCGTCACCCACGATGTAATATGGGAAAGGATTGTCTTCTGTGCCAGGTAGAGGTTCTGGAGGTGGTAGGCCTAGATCTTCGTCGTCCAGGAGTTGTCGAAGTGTTGTGTCCTTGAAGACGCCGCCATCAGATGCACTTCCTTGACAGCCAGCCTGCACATAGATGAACTTGTAGTCGGCATCAACGAGGGCCATCAGGACAATGGAATGAAATCCCTTGTAGTTGTAGAACAAGGAGCCTCCATCCTTGGGACATCGGATTGCGACGTGCTTGCCATCCACAGCTCCAGTGCAGTTAGGCAAGTTCCATTTAGTCTCAAAGGCCTTGGCTATCTCCTTCCATCTTTCAGGCTGTGTGGGTAGTGCCAGCTGTCTTTCGAAGCCATGAACGATGGCAAGGCAGACCTCAAGGATGAAGTTGCAGATGGTGTTGGGTGCCACACGGAAAGCATAAGCTAGGGACTTGTAGCTGTTTCCTGTTGCCATGTACCGCAGGGTGATAGCCAACTTCAGACCAGGTTCCAAAGCCTTCCTCATGTTGGTGTCTTGCTTAGTGATGAGCGGTCCAACAGCTTCCAGGAGTTCAGCAAAGATGTCAGGGGGCATTCTAGTGTAGTTGTAGTAGCCAGACACGTCATTGACTTGCAGTTCAGGCAGCAGTTGATGGTAGTGACCATGTTGTTCCCTCTGCAGCAACCAATTGCGAATCCACCACCTTTTCTGTCTCCTGGCCCTCCTCCTCCTGTGTCTCAAATAGACAGCTCCCAAAGCAGCAGCAGCAGCACCAGCCACAACAACAATTTCTTCTTCATTCATCATGCATATGTTCAGTAGGCAGACTGTATTGTGTTCTCATTGAAGGGCAATCAGCAAATGAAGCAAGGAGGTCCTCTGTGTCCCTTTTTATAATGACCAAAAGTGACTTCTGCATCAGCGAAAGACACTTTGCCGCAGCGCTGCAACAAGAGACCTTCGTCGATGCTTTAGGCAAGGACGACGAAGAAGGTCAGCATCGACGCGCCTGTAATGTCCTCGGCGCTGTATGAATGCATGTGCGACGATGAACAATCCAGGTACGCAGTAACAAGTACCTTAATGCGGCGTTGCATCGTTACAGTCGTCGGCGAGGCTGTCCTTTTCAGCGGCGCATCTTACCTCGGGTGTACGCCGAAGGTTTCTTGATGCGTCGCAGGTCGCCAATTTCATACGTAGCTGCCTCACAAACATCAGCGGCGTAACAGGAAACAACATTGGGCGAAGTGAAAGCAGCCTCGCCGAAGTCCAAAACAAAGTGCGACGAGTCTGGTTGGAACTGCGGTGAGGCAAGAGAGGCGGAACGCGGCAAAGAAAGCTTATGCAGCGCCGCGGACACCTCAAGACTCACCGAGGCTACAAACTTTAAGCGCCGCACATGACACTAATTGATTACGTAACGTGCCTCATCCAACGTTCTACGCCACAACTTTCCAAGAAATGACTTCTCTTGCCGCGCCGCTCTCAAATCGCCGTCGTGAGAACTAGGCATAAGAAAGGACGAAACACAACCACTCTTTCATTTTGTGTAAATTGTGTTGGACAATGATTCAGGTTAATACAATAAATCATAATTTGTCTGTTTTAAAATCTTATATACATGTAGGTCTGGAACTGAAACAATGGTTACTGCAATTTGGCCATTCATCGGGATATCTAGGCTGAAAGCTTTAGAGCCAGTCCAGAAGCCCTTTGACGTGGAGCGATTGACAGTTTTTATACAGCTGCTTGCAGACTGTATCAATTGCGAGAGGAGTTTCAGGAAAGCTTATGACAACTCTCAAGGTCGTGCTGTTTCTCCTATATCATTAAAACTTTGCATACAGTCTCAACAGAATATTATCTTGAGTTGAAAAACTTTTGGTGCCTTTCTCAGATGAAAAAAATTATTAATGAAAACAAACAGGTTGACTATCTTGACGTCAAAGGTCAATCACGGCAACGAGATTAACTGGGTCACGCTGACCTACTTTTTTGAGCATGTTGCTGAGGAGCTCTGACAATGTCTGAGGCCCCTCCCCCCTCTTAATAAGGAGGGAGGCAAGGAAGGGAAGGACGGAAGGAAGGAAGGAAGGAAGGAATAGATAGATAGATAGACAGATAGATAGATATATATAGATAGATATTGCATAGATTTATATTGTATATTAGTAGATACTTGCACCTATATATCTACAAGCAGCTACTGAAGTGCTTGCACGTTATTTTTAGAACATAGCCTCGCTTGTCCGTGGGAGAGTTATAAACAGTTATGGTTGTTGCATCACATCATGTTTCATTGTCTGGTAATTCTGGCTCTATTAGCTCATTGTATTCAATTTACACATGCTTATAAACTATTAAGTTTGATTCACAGATTATCTCATTACAATGTACACATGTCGCAACAAGGTTTTCCATGTCTATCTTTGTGTGACTGCATAATATATCTTCAGAGACAACAAAGCTGCATATTTATAATGTTACAATAATATTATAAGCTATTATAGCTCTTCAAGTTGTTTAAATGCTGAATGGTTCATTACAACTCGTGCTATGCAACCTAGTGACTTTAATTCCCAATTAGGGCGATGTATAGTGGCTTATTCTACATTAATTGGCTTCTTCAATTGTCTAAAATGAATGTACAATTCCAGGAAATGACTTCAGAGTACTATGTAAGATATATTGTAGACAGCCACAGTGTGATGTTTCCGAAATGCACCTGCCATTTTGTCTCGCACAATCAAGAGGCTCATAAACTTGCATTTGATGTGGATGATGCATGCCAATCTTACTTTATCCGAATGAAGAGGGACTCCAACAATGTAACACCCATAACGCTCTTAATGCCCCACTTTGCTGAAATTAAATGGAGCATTTGTGTGTCTTTCATGACATGATAACACAAGTTTATCGGACCAGGGTCTTGAGGGATTGTGAAGAAGAAGCACAGTTTGGTTGCACTTGTACGGAGAAAACGAATAATGTAGCATAACAGCAAGCAAGGCAAAAGGTAATCAGCATATCCTATGTTTTCAAATAATAATTCTTTGAAGGCTGTAATTGTATGTACTGCAAGACTAACCCGTTCACGCAAGCATAAGACAGATATACATGATAAAACTTTGTACCAAACTGCTCAATGGATAACAGCAGTTTATAACAATTTTAATGTGAGTCTTTTCTGAGTTGTAGCAGCACACAGCTCCCCCTATTTTTATCAAGGTAGCTCAGCTCCTTGGAGACCCCCCCCCCCCAATTCCATCACTGCCTTTATTTATTCATAGTGGTGATCCTTTTCCTGGTCGAAGCAGGGCGCATTATTGAAAACTATGAGAACAATTCAAATTGACACAAAGATTGGAATAGCTATTCTACTACATCTTTGAACGATTGAGATATTTTATTTCACCTTACCAGGACACCTTACGTTCTGAAAAGGGAAATAATGAATATTTCTAATGCAGAATTATGAAATGCTTTAACATCAATACATGCCTGAAAAAGCCTGCTATTGTAACAAATTGCCACCACTCTATATTGATTGAATCTAGACAAAAATATTCATATTTCACTTTATAATGGTTTGACGCAAAGACCTTTGGTGAGTTTACTGTTGCTTGACATGACAAGGTTGAAACAAATATAAAAAAGTGTGATATTTAGTGAAGACGATGTTTCGAGAAAAATCTGGGTTTGGGAAGATTCTTATTGTTCCTGTTTTCTGTTAAAGTCATGTTTCTCCAGTAATATGACAAAGATCTATGTACAGATGTCTTATACAACAGGTACATCAACATCTTTACAAAATGTTGATACTCATTTTCAACAAAATTATTCTGATGAATTTTGTTAGTCTTCAAATAGTTTGTGTAAAACATGCACATCAAAGTATAACTATATAATAGATACATAGTATTATTTAAGTAGCAAAATCAACTACCCTTTAAGAAACTTTTGATTCAAATCCAATTAGGCAATGTTTCACTCAAATGTGGAAATATACTTGCAATCCAAAGGAGGTGAATCGGAAGCCAATACAAGAAGAATATTCATCTACCCTTATATATGCTGCAGAGTGTAGGGAATCCATCCTGAAAGATGTTGATCCCCATTAAGTGGTTCCCTGAAGATTATGTCAGTCGCCAGGGAAATCATTCACCTCAATAAATGTGAGGACGAAATTTTTTCCGAGATGAACGAGAAGTAATCTGTAAACAACAGCATGAGCTGGATTAACTCAGATTATATATACATCAATTTTATGAGGAGGATGTGACCTACGCTCCTGGGTATATTGTTCTACTTGCCATATATTGCATACTATTTATCTTTGTTTAGAAATAGCTTCAGTGGAACTAATTTGCAGCATGAGCCCGATGAATATGGGATTTAAATTATATTTATCACTTGACCTGAGAAGAAAATGCACTATTTTATACTTTGAGCCCCTCCTCTGCATTTTTATCCTTTTCGCTATCTTGTGTGGGTGTAGTAAAATTAAGGAACATCCATCTTTTCGCATATCTTCATGTCATGTATTGCCCAATATAATGATTATTTTGTTCTGAGCTAACATTATCATCCTTGATCTTGTGTAAGTTATCCTATGTTTATTTGTTCAGTAAGACTACTATGGTAATAAATATATGTGCTTGAAATAGTCGAAGGAATCAGTTGCTGGTGTCAATTAATGGATGGAGGACATCTAGTGACTGCTGATGCAGGATTCTTCCTTTAAAGCTGCTAACATGGCTCCAAAGCAAAGAACCAAACATTTGACATCTTAGTTATTCTGAAGGCTACGTACAAGGAATGAATGTCTTGGTATGCGTGTGTATGGTTGCTGTGCAGCATTTTAAAATAAAAACAACCGAATAGTAAAACCTGTTGTTTGATATATCTGTCAAGTTAGTTTACCAGATGAGGCTTGTCAGATTTCAGATAAAATTTTTTAATTACTGAGTAAGCATTCAACGGAAATGATGAAATATTTTGTTATCTTAATTGTAAATTTCAATTGATGTTCTGTGGCATACACTTTTGTAGAATATCTATATACATTACATGAATCGTATTGGCGTTGGACACTCGTAGCAAACAGGCATGCAATTTCCTCATATAAATTAAGTTTATGTGATAATATGTAATTTTTCAGGAGGAGCGGGAAATGTCAAACTTTTACCATATCTCAGTGATCTCTATCAACTGCCATAAAGTTGTATGTCTCTCTGTGACTTCACTTCTTACATCCATAAAAATCTGATCTGAATAAGGATGAAACCATGTCTCTGCCTCATTACCGCCAATGCGAATGTGTGCACTCCCGAAACTTTTTCATTTATCTTTAGTAATTAAGCAAACATGATATGTACATACTGTGTATGACTTTCAGGCAAGATAAAGGCCAGGTCTCTCAGAAAAAAAGCGAACTAACAGAGAAACCTATCAGTTCAAAGAAATCTACTTGTTTCATATTCTGACATAAGCCATGAAAGTCATCCAACTATTCCATGATGTAATTACTTTGGCATATCTGAGAAAAGGTACTCATCTATGCTCTCCATATGTCAAGATACCGAACAGGGTCTCCCAAAGCTGATTTGTCCAATTTATTATCTCCTAATGATTTATATGTGTTTGAAGTTTTCCCTTTTAAATGTGTTGTTATGTTGTTTACCATCAACAAGAAAAGAAACTAAGAAACTGAATGTAACATAATAGATGGAGGTAAACATTGCTAGAAAAATAGGTGACATATTTGATTAAACTTAGTGTGATTTTATCCAATATTCTGATTGTACATGTAAATGTTTTGGTTTTGCTTTTTTACTAGACACGAAAATGTCACCCACCTGGTACACGGGTGACTGCACCTCTCAATGCACACTGTTTTTAAAAGAATATACATGTGGCATCATTTCATAAAATGTTAGATTTTTGTGATATGCCTCTTCCATATGCCTCACAAGATTTTGTCTGGCTTCTTGTGAAACATTTCACAAAGTTGAATTTGATTCAAATGACTTTGTGATCGGAACATTGTCACATGGAATGCTTCAGATCTCGTATATAATGGGATGTAACGCTGTATTCGTGAGATTTCAGGCGAACAGCATTCATAATTTTTACTCTGGCCAAGTCTGCAGTAATTGCTTTCCACCCTTCTGTCTTGTTAGAAAACTCATGAAGACAGTGTAGGCCTACTTGATGAATCTTTTCAAATGGAGAACGCCTGACGTGGTTGTCTATCCATGGCGACAGAGTTTCATGCAAAACTTCTCAAACCATTCCACTTGTACCGTCTTTTTCATTCCGTCATATGATATTGGTCTAGGATTGACAGGTGTGAATTGTGTTGTCTTGGGTAAGTTATTGACAATTTCCGGATGTCATTGGTTAAATGAGTGGTGGATGCAGCCTTAAGGTGATCAAAATAGCTCCTTAATGAATTTTAATCTAGAGGAAACAATAGTGGATGTTGCTTCTGAAGAATCAAGAACAATTTTCATTTTGATTAGAAAATATAAATCAGGCCTTTTGAATGTTGAACATGTACTTTCAATTGAACAATAATGAATGATTCAAGTGATTTGAATAGAATTTTTTCTAACACTTATCTCAAAGATTACATCTTGGCTTGCTTGCTTCTCTTCACGCTTTAATTTTCTACAGGCAATTTACCTTTTAATAAGCGGATTAAGGTTGCGGTATTTAGAAGAATCAGATTGAACAAAATGGCCATGCCTTTGGATAACTCGACAGTAAGATATTAAATTTAAGTACTCAGAATTAATGCAAATGGCTTGAATTCTTCCTCTGTTAAATATTTAGTTCATTGTCATCACTGAAATAATGATGTGCAGTTATAGGCCTAAACTGTACTAAAGTACAAGAAGGTTTGTGTAAGACAAAGCACATACAAAGAGTATGCTAATAATGGTTAACAACAAGGCATGATTTCACAGGAACAAAGTCATCTCTTATTTAATGAATAGTCGAAGAGACTAAGTAAGATTGAGCGTGGGTACTTTGTGTGAGAAGCATAGGTATGGAAGTGATGCATGGTGTTTAATCAAGCAGCTAGATCCTCCTATGCATCTTTTCAGAAGACGGTGAACACTGCATCTGTTAGAGAAGACATGAAATATGTCCGCACCCCATGCATACAATTGACAGGTCCAATTGGGTTGGTATGGCTGCTTGATATACTACCTGCAAACATACAGAAAAGTTGGGAACTAGCTGGGTTGGATTTAAGTCTTTCTTTTATTCGTTGATGTATAGCTTTTGGCTGCTTGAATATTGGTCATTGTTATTTAATGCCATACAAGCTATACACAGAACTAAGGAGGTTGATTTTCGTTTGTCTTTCTTCGTTCATGATGAAAAAGAGGCAAGCTAATCATCTGCACCATGTAAAGGATATGAATTTTAAAACTATTTCAGAGTCATTCAAAATCCATGCACCACCTTCCACTTTCATTGAAATTGAGCTGCACTCCAAACAAAATATTATTGAGAGGAATCTTGACCCATACCGTTTCTGAATATATTGAGATATACTTACTTTTAACACGTGGGAAAGGAATATATCATTAGAGAAAAAACGCTGCCAAGGTGTTAGCATGTTATCGGCGAATGCATGAAATTGATTTCCAGTTGCTCTAACCTTAGATTACAAAAGGTTGTGACAACACTGCATAAGATAAAAGCAGAGAAAATATGTAACTACAGCTGTAGTTACATATTTTCTCCTTAATAAGATTTAATGATATCAAGCTGAACAAATCACATGCAATGACATATACAATTTTTATTTTGAATACCAACATTTGTTTTCATTCTATTAAATGAAGGTGAAACCTGAAAGAAACACCAAACTTCTACCATTTTGTGTATACATGTATATTACCAAACTGAGAAATCACAGTAAGTTCTGAGGTGATCCATAAAAGGGGACAATGACACCGGAATCAATCACTTCATATGAATCCCCTCATATTTAAATGTGATGACTCAATTGTTCTTGACCTCACATTAGAGCTAGAAACTGCGAAGTGAAATTGCTTTGAAAGGCCTCTTCATCTTGAGGAGAAAATAGGGAAATCTTGCTGAGATGGCACGTGGCTTTCGACAAATGTGTCCTTGATCTGAGTAACCATGACGATGACTGGCAGTTGAGCCCACCACAAAAAGGAAAAATGAAACAAAAAAAAATCACAGCAGAAGAAGAAAAATATAGATATCCAAGGTGTGTATAAAGAGCAATAAGAATAAGTTGACTGTGGTGATTTTTCAGCACATTCCATGTGTTTATGATTGAATTTGATTTTAAAAATGGAGTGGTGTCCCCCCAAGGGAGAACATGCCCCAATATTGGACCCAAGCCCTCAAGGTGCCCCCCTTATAAAAATTGTCACCTTTGTTCAAGCACACAATTATAACAGTGGGTGGTCCTTCATTTTTAGGCAACTTGGATGGTAATGTTAATTAGTGGTCTGTGGCTTATACTTAGAAAGAATCACTGTAAGCATTGTCCGAAACATTGTTTCTTCTGCTGGTGAGCCTTTCATATTGAATAGTGAAAACTGCGTAACATACTTTTTTAAAGCAATTTCCAAATATAAATTGTTATTTTATTTATACTGTGAACAAATCATTACTACATCTAAGTCCATGATACGTATCACTTACAATGAACCATGATGCTATATGTCTCTCTCTGACTTCACATCTTAAGTCCATAAAAGTCTGATATCAAACCAGATCTCTGCATCATTACTGGCATGCAAATGTATACACTTTGAAACATTTTGTTTCATCTTTTGTAATAAAGCAAACATGAAATTTACGTGTACAGTGTATGACTTGGCAGTCAAGATTAAAGCCACATCTCCCTGTCAATAATGAAAATGCAGGGAAGCCTATCAGTTCGAAGAATATTCATATTTCAGATTCTTACAAGAGTTTTGAAAGTCATCCAACTCTGCTGTGTAATTACTTGTCATATATATGAGAAAATGTACACAACTGCACTCTTAATGAGTCAAGATACCAAGCAGGGTCACCCAAAGCACATTTGCCTAGTCATAATCTCTTAGTGATTTATGTGTTTTTGAAGGGAAATAGGTGACATATTTGATTGAACCATATTGTGATATGGAATCCCTCAGACAATGTTGTACTCAAAATCATGTTTTCATACATAGCATAGACCAGTGTATGAGTATTGTTTTTTTTATAATAATAATAATAATATAATAATATAATTATTGTGAAGTTTGCCTGGCAAGGCTTCACCATGTCACTTTTGGAAAGTGAAGTCTGCTGAGATTGACATGAAACACTCAGATGGGATTATGGCTGGAAATCAAATTGAAAATTCAAACAAAAGCGAACATAGATTGATTGAGCATGTCCTTGAGTAACTTAGATGTGATATATTAAATTGAAGTTTAAAAAATTAAAGCTGAATTTCTTCTGAAGCTATATTAGTTCTTGTCACCAACCTGTTCAAATTGTACAGTTGCAAATTAATAGTGTAAGACAAATCATCCTCAATGAATATGCTTATCATGGTTAACAAGGCATGATTGCACAGGAACAAAGTCATCCAATATTAATTGAATGGTGGAAAAGACTAAAGTGATATTGAACTTTGGTACTTTGTATGGGAAGCATAGGTATGGAAGTGATGCATGGTGTTTAATCAAGCAGCTAGATCCTCTTGTCCGTCTTCTCAGAAGACTGTGAACACTGCATCTGTTAGAGAAGACATGAAATATTCCCGCACCCCATGCATACAATTGGCAGGTACAGTTGGGTGGGTAAGTCTGCTTGATATACTTTGTCATATCCTACAGACATACAGAAAAGTTGGGGATTTATTGAATTGGATGTAAGTCATTTTGTTATCCTTTGATGCATAGCTTCTGGCTGTTGGTCATTATTTAATGCCATGCCAGATATAGACGGAAAGGAAGAAGTTGATTTTGATTTCTTTTTTTGCTACATCTATTACTTCGGAACCATGTTCATGTTGAAATAGAAGCAGGCTAATGTTCTGGTCCATGTGCTTTTGTAAAAGAGGTGAATTAAGTGTATCAGAGCCATTATTATCTAATGACCACTTTCAAATTACATTCAAATGAGCAACTTGCTCCCCTCAAACCCAAATTTGGGAACAATCTAGACCCAAACCATTGTTGAATTTATTGGAAAGCATACTTTTCTCAGGTGGGAAAAATCTTGTTTTGCAAAGAGATGCCTGGGTGTCTCACAAATGCATTTTTACAGTGTTTGACTTGTGCATGACACCTTCATATATAATACAGACAAGAATGCAAACAACTGCGGTGACTTTCCTGTAGTATCTGGCAAAGATCAAGTAGAGAGGTAGGTCTGAGAATTTGAGCTGCCTATTGAATAATAGAATGTAAGGTGTGAAGTCATGCCATGTCACTTGGTTGCATGTGTGTAAAGACAGATTTCATGACAAAATCTTGAATGTTATATTCTTTAAAAAAACGTATGAAAGGAATTTTCAGATTCTGGAAGATGCAGATCAGGTTATGATATGACACCAACTGATCTCAATAAAATTGGAGTCTGCATGTTGTCTTCTGCTCCTTTTTAGCATATCATCAGCAAATGTTGCCCTAACCTTAGATTGAAGCATAAAATAAAAATTGGTAATACATCTGTAGTTTCCCCATCTTCATAAGATTTAGTGATAACTAATGCAGCAACCCTTACAATTTTATGACAAAGACTTCTCTTCATACTAAAAGTAATATAAAACAGGTAAGAGATGTTAAAATTTAGCAGTGATGTTTTGCACTTGACCTTAACAGACCAGCGAAATCTGAATAGGTTCTGAGGTGATCTATAAAAGGCAGCCATGGCATTGACATCAATCACTTCAAATAAATACCTTCAAATCTATAACTTCATATCACAATTTGCTGACTCGGTTGTTCTTGACCTCACATTAGAGCGAGAAACTACAAAGTGGAATTGCACAAAAGGCCTTTTCATCATCAGCAGAAAAGAGGGAAATCTTGGTGAGATGACAAGTGCCTTTGACAAATGTGTTCTTGACTTGAGTAACCATGACATTGACTGGCAGTTGAGCCTCCACACAAGAGAAGAAGGAACAAAAGTCACAACAAAAGAAAAATGAGAAATATGCAGGGAATGAGTAAAGAGGAATAAGAATACATTGAGTGTGGTGGTGTTTTATGTGCATTCTATTATTTTGATCTTGGAATCCAATTTTAAAAAAACAATGGTGTCCCTATGTGGGTGGGAGCAAAGGTAGAACTTTGCTTTTAATATACATGTGGGTGCCCCTCCAGAAATGTGAAACCCAAGTTACCGCAACTTGGGAACCTTTGGTAACACCCTGGAAAATACTCAGAAAATGTCTGAAGTACAGCATTTTCATTGATTGTATGTTATCTTTCTTTACTCATTCTTGATCTTCTTGCACTAAAAAAACCCATTTTGTCATCTTATAAAAGAATTAAACGTGTCAAAGCTCCATTTCATTACAAGAACGTTATCACTTGGTTGGCCCCTAACCATAAAACACCCCTGAGTCGTTTATAACACTCCATTGACAAGCAGGTGAAGCATTGTGCAACAAAGCCATCAATCTGCTCCCTGTCAAAGTGTTTCCTTCTGAACTTTCTATAAAGCTTTCAGCTCAAATGACAGAATGAATGGCTACTTTGCAGCCACCCTTGTTTCTGTTCCAGACTGCAGCCTGATTTACCAGAAATAGATCTAGAAAATTCCACCTGTTGTTTCTATGAATCTATATGGCAAACTATGTATATTTATTTTTGTGCAGATGTGTGACTTTTCTACTGAGACAATACGTAACAGTATACCTCTCTAGCATTGCACAATTATGGCTATCCATAGGAATTCTGTACATACTGATATTCTATCCCGATGGCCACAACCGCTAAGCCTGAGATCAGAAGAAGAATTCTGTAACCTGCAGATCAGCTGTAGCAACAAATATAGCATCTTGTTACAAGACGATTAGTCCTTTGAAGTCCTATCCTCCTACTGGTCTAACACTTGGTCAATAAGCAATAACTAAGAACTGTATCTCTCCTCATAATAATGAGGAAACATCTGTTTTGATCATCAGATTGCTATATTGAGGTCTTTGTTGATGTTTTCTGTGTGGGTGGAACTAAACCTTATAAAAGAAGAATACTTCAAAGGACACCTGAATCAATGTTCTGTTGTGCATCAGAATTTCTTAGGCATCCACAAAGTATTGCACTCCCGGAATATTTTTTTAAATGATGTTTTCCATCTCAATCCTTATAACTCAAAATGAATTATTTTAATTAAGTTGTCTTACCTGCTCGTGAAAGAAAAAGTAATCAAATTGATACTTGAAATACTTATCAGCAATGAAGGATAGCAGTCTTACATTACAATCAAAAATAAAGTAAGACACTTATCTGCCAGAAGTCCTGTTTGCCTTTTTTGCCCTCCTTTTTCCGCACCACCCCAGATTTCCTCACAACTAGCCTACCTTTGACTCCTCGCCACAACTTTATCCAGTACTAAGAACTCTATTTAACTGGCATGTAAATTGAAATCAGCAAGGGGTACAATGATCCAACACAATGGGTGTGATGGAGCTTGAATTGTTATTGCCTTAAGGTGACTCAACCGTGGTAGTTTGATCATACAGATTTTTCTAAAATTTTGCACATGTAGTCTATGGGACCCATACAGTCCAAAAATGAAAAATAAAAAAAATTCACCGAATCGTTTGGTTGCCATGGTAACAGCATACTTGGCCTGATGACTGCTTAAAAGTTATTAATTGAGTTTTTGGTTATGTACCACAGAATAAAGCATTACATGCATTTGTCACACAAAAATGTCAGAAATGTCTTCCCATGGATGTAAACCAATACATTTGCCACAAATTTGAAGAAAAAGGTTAAAATACTTTTTTCTGTAAGAGCTCAAAGGGCACAAACACACTAATTAATTGCAAATTTTTCATGCATCAATTTTGGCAGTAATCAAATTTTAGGAAAACGATCATACAGATTTTTTTAAAAATTTGCATATATCATAAACAGGTTATTGTCAAACAAATGTCCAAAAATAAAAAAAATTCACCGAGTCGTTTTTTAACTGCAGTACCATGACTATGCCAATGTCAATTTAAAGAAATAAAGACAATTTTAGACGCAGTTGACTGAAATTAGTTAAGAAAATTCTATTGATATATAGACGAGAAGCTGAAACTTTGAATTAGCATAGAATATGTGTTACTGCATTCAATAAAAAAATAATTATGCTTCTATCTGCATTAGATCTCATTTAAATAACAAATTACTGGCTGCCATGCTGTCACAACTGCTGCAGGCCCTGAAACAGTTGTGACGTTACCATTTTTTGTTCTCTTTTTTTAACAGCATGGCAGCCAGTAATTTGGTATTTAAATGAGATATAATGCAGTTAGAAGCGTATATTTTTTTTTATTGAAAGCAGTAACATCTATTCTATGCTAGTTTAAAGTTTCAGCTTCTCAGCTTTATCCAAAAAAATTTCTCAGTTAATTTCAGCCAACTGTGTCAAAAATTGTCTTTATTTATTTAAATTGACATTGGCACAGTCATGGTACTGCAGTAAAAAAATGACTCAGTGAAATTTTTTAATTTTTTGCCATTTGTTTGACAATAATTTGTTTATGATATATGCAAATTTTAAAAAAAATCTGTATGACCGTTTTCCTAAAATTTGATTACTGCCAAACTTTATGCATGCAAAATCTGCAATTAATTAGTGTGTTGGTGCCCTTTGAGCTCTTACAGAAAAAGTATTTCAACCTTTTTCTTCAAATTTATGGCAAATGTATTGGTGTAAATCCTTGGGAAGACATTTCTGATGTTTTTGCATGACAAATGCATGTATTACGTTATTCTGTGGTACATAACCAAAAACTAAATTTACGACTTTTAAGCAGTCATCAGGTAAAACATGCCGTTACCATGGCAACCAAACGAGTCGGTGAAATTTTTTTGTTTTTCATTTTTGAATCGTATGGGTCCCATAGAGTACCTTTGCAAAATTTAAGAAAAATCTGTATGATCTAACCACCATGCTCGAGTCACCTTAATGTAAATTTTATGCAATTTTAAATGGGGGCTTGAAGTATGTAAAGGTAAGAAGTGATTCGGAGGGAGCCAAAAGGTGTGAAAGGGTAAAATAGTGGCTGATTCTTCCTGGCTACTGGGGTAGTCGTATGTTATTTTTGGGTTGTACTGTATGTATCCACAACCTTAGACCAAAAAATTTGAAATACCTGTTGAAAGTTGCTAGACTGTCAGGAAATAAAGTCAGACAATCTGTACCTTTGCTCATAAATAAATTTGACAACTTCTACTGGAACACATGATGATCCTTTTCAACCATTACTATTTTCTTTGACCACCCTGGAAAACAAAAATGTCACCATTTAATACTCAAGTTACAGGATTATGCCGAGGTGGAGCTGCACTCTAAAAAATGTCGGGACAAAAATTGGTTTTTTAGATTCAAAATGGTTTTTTGAAAAACCAAATTTCAATGCAAAACCAACAAGGATTTTTTTAAAAATCCATGTTGGTTTCTTGCATTGAAATTAGGTTTTTCAAAAAACCATTTTGAATCTAAAAAACCAATTTTGTCTGAAATTTTTTGAGAGTGTGGAGATGGTGAAATATGGCAATTCAGGAAGGTAGATGATGTTGGGATGCATCAGACCATCAATTCAAAATACTTTCAAAATTACATGTACACGTAGCAGTTGAGGCTTTCAGTGTGTGATTAGGGTAGACGACTGGATGTTTACAGCGGAACTTGATAGTATTCAAAGTCCAAAATTTACCTTCATTATGCTATGACTCATTATGACTTATAACAACGTCTTAAAATTTTCGCTAAACATTGTTTCAGGTGAGTGTCTATATTTTCTTGATGACCTTTGTCCATCACTCAAATCAAGTTCAGGTAGGCTAAACAAATTCTAAATACATGACATAATTTTGGGAAAAAGTTTCTGCAATTGATGACGTTGTAGGATTTGTGCCATGTTTGAGAGCTTGACAGATCACACATGGCAGCTGTCATGATCTCTTATATTTGCGCAGCGAAACGGCTTAGCACAAGAAAGGTTTCAGACATCTGTGCAGTGATGGTCTCAACATCAATGGTCGGCAGTAGGAAATTAGGTCAAGTGGGACCAGCTTCTCATCAATGATTTATTTTGGAATTTAACAAAACATGACATACTCATATTCAAAAGTGTCTTAAAAATTCAATATTCTTCATTTATATTCCCTGTATCTATAATTTTTATGGAATAGTTAATTATAAGCCTTGAAAAACTAAATGAAATTATTGATTCATTTAATTTGAAAACAAACAACAAGAAAACATAATAAAATTAAAGTTACATATTCTTTTTCAACTGATGATTATGTAACAGTGAGCATTTAATCTACATGCAGATCATGTTATTGTTTTTGTTATCACTATTATGTAATATCAACAAATTAGCATAGACTTAAATTTGGCAGCTTTCAGTGTTGTCTTCCTTTTTACTATTTAGCTGATTATCTATCAATTATATTCATCCTTAATCCTTTTTATTTGCTATCTAACTATCTAACTATCTATCTATCTATCTATCTATCTATCTATCTATCTATCTATCTATCTATCTATCTATCTATCTTTCTATCTATCTATCTATCTATCTATCTATCTATCTATCTATCTATCCATCTATCTTTCTATCTATCTATCTATCTATCTATCTATCTATCCATCTATCTATCCCATCTATCTATCTACATATCTATATATCTATCTATCTATCTATCCCATCTAATCTAATCATATCTAATTATCCATGCATTTGCTCAATCCTTTAAAATGATAAATTCATCTTCTGCATGTACACTGTATATATATTAAATTTTATCTGACTGAAAATAGAAAATAGTGCAGTGGTTCTATGTCAATGATAAGTGCTGTGCGAATTTCATGGCAGTGCCATTTACATTTTAGGCTTCATGTACCTTTGAAGTGTTGTCTAAGCCCTCAATGCACATAGGCTTAATGATGGCATTTGGTGAGAAGCACCTCTGTCTGATGGACAGAGGCCCGTCAACAGAGGGCCATTGTCAAAACAGGAAAATCAGGCTGTGTGAAAACATTTGCAGAATGGAGACTGGCATCATATGGAGTGAAATGCAAATGCAAAATACATGCGGGGTTCATATCTCACCCCTGGAACTCACTTTAGTCCGAGCCCATGGGACATTAAATGGAGGCGGGTTGTATCCAGTGTTCTATGCTGGGGCAACTGAAAGACCCTGGGCATCCCTGAATTAATAGGGTATGTGCCAGACTCACAGTCTTCTCATCTCATCATCATACAGCGATCGCCTGCCTCAATATAGCCCACTAAGGTGCTGCAGAGGCATTAAACACAAAACAAACAAAACAAACATGGTGTGTATGACTTCGTAGTCAAGATTGAGGCTCCTTACCAATTATCAGGAAACATACAGGGAAGCCTATCATTTCAAAGAAATCTACTTATTTCATATTCCTTTGCAGTCATCTGACTTAGCCATGTAATAACTTGAAGTGCATAAGGGACCTTGTTCTACACACTTGATATAGCTCTCAAAAGGCAAAATGTTGAACAAGGTGCCTCACTGCTGAATCAGCCTACTGATTTGCCTATTTCTTTATCTCGTTATGATTTCTTGCAAATTAGAAGGTTTTTTATATACATTCTGTGATGTTTTGTAACTATCAATATCAAAAGAAGGAACATAATCATGAATGTCACAGGAGCCTGTTTGTGACTTACCTGCTTTACCATGTTTTAGAAGTTTTACAACTTTGTTATTCTATCAAAATTCGTGTGATTTCAATTAACGTAATCAACGGATCAGTAGTTACTTTTTGCAATCTAATATATAAAGGTCGTGTTCTCCTTCTTTGTAATTGTCAGTACCTTGGTAATATGAATAGGTAACTGCGGCAACACAAATTACACTCTTATGACAGGTTTTTCCAATATTCCTTAAAAAATATGTTTCCTTGGAGGTGAACCAGTGCCTTCAACAAGTTAGTCCTTTTAAATTTTCAGATATCTGGATTGCCGATTAGAATAACAAGTACTGAATTTATGGTTTTTTAATGTTTATCTTCGGTGATTACAGTTTGGCTTGATTGCTTCTCTTTACGTTTAATTTTTCTATAAATGTTACTGCGACCATTTGCTTCAATATAATAAGCCAAATTTGATTATGGTTAGACACTAAATTCAACAAAATGGTCATGTCTTTGAGAAAATTTGAGAAATGAGAGACTAAATTTAAGTTCTGAAAATTAAGGAAAAATGTCTGTTGGTATCACAGTTGCCCTTATAAATGTACACTCTTTCACAGAAATATCAAACAAAGCAACACATTGAAGACGAGAAGCTGTTCACCATGCTGAAGTGCAAAAATATATTGTGTGAGACATTGATCCAGTACGAAAATTGCTATGGTTGACAACAAAGCATAATTGCACAGGAACTAAGTCCTTCCAAACTTGTGTGATTGGTGAGGGAAGACTAGGTAAGATGGAAGACTGGTCTTTTTGTATGGGAGGCAAGGGTATGGAAATGATGCATGGTGTTTAATCAAGCAGCTAGATCCTTTTATCCGTCTTTTCTGAAGACTGTGAACACTGCATCTGTCAGGGAAGACATGAAATATTTCCGTACACCATGCATACAATTGGTAGGTATACAGTCTGATGGGTAAATCTGCTCGATTTACTATGTCTTCCCCGCAGACATACGGAAAAGTTCGGAACAAATTAGATTGGATATAAGTATGTCTTTGTGTTATCCTTTGATGCATAGCTCTGCCTGTCAGTAGACATGAGATATAGAAGTACAATGTATGTGGTAACCTATAAAAAATGGGATGAAAAATGTAGAAGGCACCGCAATAGAAATAATGTACCTAGTAAAGAAGTTTCTTTACTTAAAATTACTCACCCAGAGTGACATTGGTCAGGTCAGAATATAATTATTTTTTTTTGAGAAAGAAGAGTCTGAAAGGCTTAAAAATGCAACCGAAAACAATTCCTGATTTGATGTGCTTGGGACATTTTCATGATTCAGATGAGTGCAAATACAAAGAATCTTCTGTAACATCTAGCAATGAAACAATTTACAAAAAAATGAAAATAATTGAGTCAAATTTCCCTAAGAAAAGGTGATGTACAAAGTCGTGCCGTGTCACTTGCTTGCATGTCTGAGAAGACAGATTTCTTGACAAAGTCTGAATTGTATTTTTAAAAAACACTTCGAACAAACTTACAGCATTCAAGAGATGTAGAACAAGTTATGAATCTACACCAACTGATCTAAATAACAACAGAGCATGGCTGTAGCAACAACTTTTTTTGATAGCATATCATCAGCAAATTCATGAAGGGAATTTTCAACTTGATGAAGTTCAGGTTACTTCAAAGTTTGGTAATAATTGAATCTAACAAAGTCTCTCGGAAATACAACATTATTTCTTTATCCCTCAAAATTGTATTATTTATCAAGCTGAACAAAGCATATGAAATTGTGTATTGAAAATCAAAATTTACCACTGAAATGAAAGTTATGCTGGTCAGCAATATTCAAATTTAGTAGTTATGTTATGTAACAATCTATGGAAGAGTGAAATGGCAACAACTCCAGAATGATCTATAAAAAGAAAAATGAATTATGACTTTTTTTATCTTTACATCAATCACTCCAAATGGCAATATGATGACTCAATTGTTCTTGACCTAACATTTCAGCGAGAAGCTGCGAAGTGAAATTGTCATAAAAGGCCTCTTCATCTTCAGCAGTGAGAGGGAAATCTTGCTGAGATGACGAGTGCCTTTTGACGATAATGTCCTTGGCTTGAGTAACCATGACAATGCCAGGCATTTCAGAGCTCTTAAAAAAAGAAAAAACATAGGGAGAAAAACACCTAAGAACATTACAAAAAAGAAGAAACAGATAACAGTTGTGTAAAAATGACAGTTTGGAACATCAAGTTTGTAACTGGTTTGTAGTGATGCTTCATTGGTGATCAATGTTCATCAGTGGATTTATAAAGGCCTGAAACAATATAATTTGGTTGGAAATTATGGCTAAGGCTTTCATTTCATGGTCAGAAAAACCGGCATGGTTAGAATTTGAGAAGATAAAACAGGGCAAAATATCGGATTTCTTCAATATTAAGCTAGAACCTAAGATATTTTAATACAAATTGCACTATTCACAGCAAATAGGAAACTTCTCTAAACCATTTCAAACAATAACTAGCGGGAGTGCCGCTGTGCTGACTGAAGTATTATATTCATGTGTTGCACTGTATTTTTTATTGCCTCTCAAACACCTTTTACAATGACAAACCCTTGTTATCTACCATAAAAGGCTCGAAGAGCTCCATTTAATTTCATCCAAGTGGGGCATTAAAAGTCGCATGGATGTGCATTTCCTGCATCAACTATTAATGGGCCTCATGATTTGTTAAAATGGAAGGCAGGTGTGCCCAACACATTATGTGCAAACTGTCCACAGTATATCATTCCAACGTTTTTCAATTTAATTTCCTGCAAAGGGCTCTCTTTTTTCTTTTAAACAATAAATGTGGATTGGAGCCATTGTAAATGTGATTGAGAGAGAAAGTCACAGATATTTTGGATAGTCCGTAGGAACAATCATATGTTTCATATACTTGGATTTTTTTAATCAAATGGTGGTTATTTTGATTTGAAAAAGTGAGTCAAGATTTATAAAATTTGCTCTTTTTGTTGGACTTTGCAAGAGTAGCAAACAAAATAGGGCCTTTTTTCCCGTTGAATCAGACTACAGCTTCGAGAATAGGATTTTGTAGATCAATTTATCACTTGATCAGCAACAGTAAATTTGAAAGAAATTATACTTCTTTTTCCTCAGGTCAATATCAAATTGATGCCCTGCCATGAAACACAATCTGACAGATCCACTTAATATTTTTTGTCAGCGTTACTCATTCCTTTTAGCTCAAACCCCGCAGCTGTTTATAACACTCCAGTTGACAAGCAGGTGAAACATTGTGTTACAAACCTATCAATCTGCTATGTGTCAGAGTACTTCCTTCTGAACTTTCCCTAAAGCTTTCAGCCCAAATGCCTGGATGAATGGCTACTTGCAATTGTTACAGTTCCAGCTTGTTTCTGGTGAAAGACCATTTAAAGTTTGTGAAGAAAAGATGTAAATATATCTGACATGGCAGTGTATTTGTTCCCTTTTGCTCTAATGTCTTGGACTGTTTGAGACATATATAAGTGGCAAATAGAGCGTTGTGTTGTTTCCGTTAAGTCACATTTTTAAACCAATGGTTTAAGTCAGAATTTCTGAAGGCTATAGATTAGCCTCATAATTGGATAGGGGAGAGTGGGGCATAGTGAGACGGCAGGCACAGTGAGACAAAGTCTTTAGTGTTGAACTGATCCTGTTTAACGAACAATCCTCTCTTGTGCAGTACAAAAAGTAAGCGACTAAAAGACTGTCCTGTATCCTAAATTTTACACAGCACAGGGTAAGTGGAATTTCATAATTTTGGTGTTTTGGCAGTAATTTTTTAAGCAAATACTATGTAATTATGCCGAATGATTTTTTATTGTGACTTCTGAAAAAAAAATGGGACAATGTAAAACAACTGCCAGGTATTCAAACCTTAGTTCTTTGTCTTTTAAAAGTTTAGTGAGATGACGATCCACATTGTAGTCATACGGTCCGCAGGAATCCAAAATTTGATAAAGAAAGCTGTGTGGAGCACAGTGAGACCGTTTGAATTGGGGCACAGTGAGACATGACAAACTACACTAGAAACAACATGAATGTATTGTACAGCTCGCAATTCACAATCAAAAACAAAATACGCCATCCTTGATCTTCGTGAGCCATTGCAAAAGGGACGCTCAAAAGAAGAATGATAATTATTATTTTTATTAGTACGTAACAGGCGGCAGGTAAGATAAGTCGTTCATATAGCCTGTGCGATGAATTTTTCAACCATGCCTAGAAAAAGAACTAAAAATTTACCTTGCCAGTTTTTATAACAGTACAGTAGTTTGCATAGCAACATTTCATTAAACAATTCAGTCCAGAGGGTTAGCAGTTACGGGAGCAGATGCCCTGTCTAACTGTCCCCCGTTCATAATGTAAGTCGAAGTTTCTCCAAATCCGTAATAGTCAGGAACCTGAAACTACTGGACAATGTGCCCAATTTCATCATGTATAACGTGGGCCTGAACTAATATTACTGTTAAATACCAGCCATTTGGGAATTCTTGAAAAAAATGTGTCTCACTGTGCTCCACTCTCCCGTATATATGCACATTTTTGATAACTGTTGACATGATAAGTGTAGTGTCACAAGACAAGTCATTGTTGCTCAGAAGACTCATTTATCTGAAGTAACCACAGAAAATGTCATTTCCAGAGTCACATTCCTCTTTATTTGTGTGTCTTTTGTAATATTTATCTGTCAAACAATATCATGTGAACTAGGAGATCTTCAACTCCTCATGTACAGTAGATGTGTGACCTACAGTCTTGGAAAGCAATCAACACCTGGTATTCTTTTAAATCACTTCATAATTGAGACCGTCGCTATCAGCCATGCCAATGGATAAGTTAGCCAGTGACCAGAGAGCAAAGACCAAAGTTGTCCGATTTCGGCCAGCTTACTCTAATGTTGCTTGTTGAGATTTTCCATGGAGAATCTTATAAGCCTGTGACCAAGAGAAATTGTTCATGTGCTGTCGCCACAAATAAAGCAGTCTGTAAGAAGATCCGTCCTTCACTCTAAAAAATTTCAGACAAAATTGGTTTTTTAGATTCAAAATGGTTTTTTGAAAAACCAAATTTCAATGCAAAAAACCAACATGGATTTTTCTAAAAATCCATGTTGGTTTTGTATTGAAATTTGGTTTTTCAAAAAACCATTTTGAATCTAAAAAACCAATTTTGTCCCGACATTTTTTAGAGTGATTGAAGTCCTGTCTTCTCATTGCTCAAACAGTGAGTCAATAAGCAAGAGCTAAATTTGCACTCCTTGTGATGATAATGTGGAAACATCTGCTCTGATCAACAACTTGCCACAGATTGAAGTCTTTGTTGATGTTGCTCGAGAGGATGGAACTTATATTGTTGAACCTTGAAGGAAGAATATATCGAACATCATCCGACCACCAAGGCCAATGCTTGATTCTGATTGGTTGAGAACTGTGGGTATATATCCTGTATCTGTCAGGCTGGCTGGCCTGTACAGATATTTTCTGTATCCTGCAGTGATGACATCACAATCACTCAAAAATTATGTGACATTGTTATGCAAACAATGGGCAGTGATTGTTTGTCATGACGTCACAATGGCATGGCTGCTGGTGACGTCACAACAATCTGCTGCTCCCATCTTACAGAATTTGAAGTTATCAGACTAAAATTTAGTAAAGACCACTGATAAAATCATTGTGGCACATAAATAAATCCCAATAGCAGTGTAGTTAATTAATTGATTCTCAGCTATGAACATCATTTGTGTCAGGTCTGCTTCTAAACCCTTCATCATGCCTGGCACTCATGATGTTCATAGTACCTCTGAACTACATTGTTATGGGGGTTTATTATACCATGTGGTCGGATAAATTCGTAATTTGTTGTTTGCTTTTGGCAGATACAGGATTTACCTTCCCTCAGATGGCTGTATCCAGGCTCAGCTTCGCTTCGCCCAGACACAGCTATCTTCGGGAAGGTAAATCCTGTATCCGCCAAGCAAACAACAAATAACTAATAATATCTGAAAGAATGTCGTTAGTTCTGTATATCAGAATAGCCCTGACAATGGGCAGTGTACATAGCATAAAGTTAAATTTGGCTAAATCCCAATAAATTGATGATTTGATAATGACATCTGTTATTTATTAATTTCTTAAAAACTAAAGTAGTAATGCATGGTTGGAAGCCAAATTATGTAGTCCTAAACATGTCGATGGTACAGCTATTGAACATGATCTAAAAGAGAAAAATTCTACATGCAGTAATACAAGAGGTTTTTGGCCATTATTAGGAATGCCTTTTTATGTCTCATTATAATGCATGGTGCTGTTTTATACTTTCTTTTTTGAAGGCTTAGTGACAGAATCGAAATCGTAAAACACAAAATGAGGCAAGATTGTAATTCTGAAAACTTTGCTGGATGCATCAGTTACCACCTTCTAAAGTAATCCAGGCCTATGCAGCAGAAAATCCTCTTCATGCATTTGCTGATGACATGCTAACAAGAAAAGCAGTTGTCACAGACAAGTTGGATTTTAGTTAATGTGGATTCATCATTTTGGCTCCATGCTCTAGAAATCTGAAACTTTGTTTCAAGTTTTTTTAAAGATTAGATTTGAGATTCTGTCTTATTTGTGACATGGCATGACTTCATGCATCATTGTTTCTTGTCAAAAGGCAATTCATTCTCATTTTTGTATTCTAAAAATTCAGTTTTACAATTTCCTTTACTTGGAGCATCTAGTTCAGGCCAGCCACAAATACGATAACTGTTGTTACATCAATCCTGGTAAGCTCTAATTTCCCAAAACATTGAAGACATATTTCTTGACAAGATCAGAATCTTATTTAGGAAAGCACTTTGAACAAACTTCCAGAATTCAGGACAAGTAAAGAAAGTTATAAATTAACACCAAGAGAACTCAATAACATTTAGTATTCTTTCGGAAAATGCTTTTCTTGAGAGCAGGTCATCGGCAAATGCATGAGTTGAATTGTCGCCTGCATGAAATTAATGCATATTCTGTCTTTCAGAATTGTATTACTTCTTTATCAATGAAAATGTCATGATATATTAAGCTGAACAAACCGTATAAAATTGTGTACTTGATATTCTGAAGATGAACGATTCTTCTAAAGTGAGAGTGATGCCTGCCGGAAATATTCAAATTTTGTAGGAGGGTCATTATATGAAACTCCCTTGACTAGTGAAATTACATTCAATTCCAAGATGGTCTATTTAAGGTAACATATACATTGACATCAATCACTTCAAGTGAATCACTGCAAATGGCAATATGGTGACTCAATTGTTCTTGACCTCATGAGAATATTGAAAGCCACAAAGTGAAATTGTTGTAAAGGGCCTCTTCATCTTCAACAGTGAGAGGGAAATCGTGCAGAGATGACAAGCGGTTTTTGACGGATGTATCCTTGACTTGAGTAACCATGACGATGACTGGCAATTTCAGAAGTCTTAAAAAGAGACACATTACAATGTCATAATTATAAAAAACGGAGAAACAGAGGAGAATCATATAAAGAGAGGTTAGAACATAAAGAAAATTAATGGTAATATCTGAAACAATGTAATTAGGTTCATAATCACTGGCAAAGGCTCTCATGTCATAGATTAAAAAATCGGGTGTGTCAGCATTTGAGATGAAAAAGCAGGGACAAGCAAGTTAGGACACACTTTGATTGTATCACATCACAAAACCACTTCGAACAATAATTTACAGGTAATGTCACTCCCTTAAATGAGTGTTATAATATTTTTACTTAGTCATTGGTTGCATATATTTTATGTACAACAAATTAATTTTAGTACCCCTCTCAATATCCTTGCACAGATAAGCCCATGGTATCTTTTCATACACTGTAAAGGCACACTGTAGCTCCATTAAATTTCGGTCAAGTGCCTGAGCTTGTCTAGACTCTGATTCAGTAATATCGTTATTTGTGTTTTTGTCCGTCCTGATTGGTCCAAATTGACGGCAGGTGCACCCAAAACATTATGTGGAAACTGTCTACATGGCATCATAAAGGCTTTCCAATTCAATTTCATGCCATAGGACTCTCTTTTTCTTTTAGACGATCGATGGGGATTTGGTGCTCTTTATTTTAATCTCACTATATAATCTCACTATAAGAGAGAAAGTTACAAAACTTTTGGACAGGCTCAAATTGACAATCACATGTTTAGCAGGCTGGTAGATAGATCTATTGTAAATTCATTATAAATGAGTTGTTATTGAAAATGTATAACATGTTTCACTCCAATACATGGGTTGTTAAATAAGAGGTAAATAAATGTATTAAAAACAGTGACTGCAGATACATAAAATGTGCTCTATTTACTTGACTTGTATAAAAGCAATAGAATAAATTGGAGCCTAATTCATTTACGTCAAGATGTTTCTGAATTCAATTCTTGTAGCTCAATGTATCACTTAATTAACACTTGTAACTTTGAAAAAAAAAACTTCTTTTTTCCTTAGTTCAATATCAAACTGATGCCCAACCATGAAACACAATTTTTATCAGCATTTCTCATTCCTTTTTGCACTAAACCCCGCAGCTTTTTATAACACTACAATTGACAAGCAGGTACGTGAAACATTGTGTTACAAACCTATCAATCTGCCGTGTGTCAGAGTACTTCCTTCTGAACTTAGACTGAAGCTTTCAGCCCAAATGCCTTGATGAATGGCTACTTGGGATATTTTCATTTCTAGCTTGTTTCAGCTAACAGATCATTTCAAAGTTTGTGATGAAAGATGTAGATTATCTGACCTAACAGTGTGTTTATTCCCCTTTGCTTTAAGGTAATGGGCTGTTTGAGACATTATATATCAGTGGCAGATGGAGCAGTGTTTTGCTTTCCATTAAGTTACAGTCATGATAAGTGCAGTGTTCAAAGTCATTAGTGCTCATGAGACTAGTCTGACTGACTTGTCCACATTGGACTGCACTTTCTAAAGCTATATACATATTATACATATTTACTGTCTTCTGTAAAATCTATCCATCAACCTGTATATTTTGAACTGAGAGATCTTAAAAATTCTTCATGCTTCACACACATACACGTGTGACTTGTTGTCTGGGATAAAACGCAACAGTATGTATTCAAAGAGCTCAATAATTATTGTTGCTAGTCGATATTCTCTTTAGAAAAACTGATATTCTTTCCCGCCATTCACGAGTGATAAGCCTGTGATCAAGATGACTGTTCATCTGCTATTGCCACAAATAAAGCAGCATATAAAGTAACTTGACACAAGAAGATTTGTCCTTTGAAGTCCTATCCTTTTGTTCCTCATACACAGGGTCAATAAGCAATAGCTTAAATCTTCTTCCCTGTGATGAGAATGTGGAAACATCTGTTTTGATCAACAACTTGCAACAGATTGCAGTCTTTATTGAACTTTTCTGAGGGGGGTGGAACTATTGTTGTTGAATCTTCAAGTATATACCAAAGGACACTTCAAGTATAATATCAAAGGACACCTGAAAGAATAACATCATTTCTGTGTATCAGAATAACTTTGAAAATGGGCAGTCTGCATAACATGTATGGTTTGACAAATCTCATTAAATTGTTGATTGAATATATTTCTGTTATTTATTTAGTCCCTAAAAACAGACGTAATGCATAGGTAGAAGCCCAACCATTTAGTCTTAAACATGAGTACATAGTGCAGCATTGAAATAAGATCTGATTCAAGACAAAAATGTAACATTGTATGCTGCAATAATACAGAAGGCTGCAATATCTTCAAAAACAATCACAGAAGAAATTATTTCATGATTATACATAATTACTGGGAATGTCTACCAGTCATATCACATAATAACCATGCTGTTTTATACTTTTTTCTCTAAAGAATTATCTGACAGAATCAAAATCATAAAACACAAAATGAGGCAAGATTGCAACTCTGAAAACTTTGCAGGATGCATCAGTTACCACCTTCTAAAGTAATCCAGGCTTATGCAGCAGAAAATCCTCTTCATGCATTTGCTGATGACATGCTAACAAGAAAAGCAGTTGCCGCAGGGAAGTTGTGATTTTAGTTAACGTGGATTCATCAATTGCTCTGCATCCTCAAGAAATCTGAAACTTTGTTTCAAGTTTTTGGAAATAGTCCAGTCAATTTATGTCATAACATGCCCTGACCCCAAAAAAATTGCAAGAAATTGTTTTATTGCATTTTCTCACAGTATAGAGTCATAAGAATGGCAAACTAAAAGTCTCCCGAAATTGGGTCAGCTAAAGTGGGTCAATTAGGTCATCAAACATTGGGCCGCTAATTAGCCAAAATGTTGGAAATATTAGTCTATTAGAAGCTTATTAAAGCATGTTTTGGGGTATGAATGATGTTTTATGGTTAATTTTGGTACTCTAGTGTGTCCTGAGGCAGATTCAGCCAGGTCTCACCTTGGCACCCCCAGGTAACCTATTTATTGGTTAAAAACAAAATGGCCACAAACCGTTAACAAAAATTACCATAACTTCCTTGATATTTGTGATAGAATGCTGATTTCAGTGTCTGTACCTATGTTTTTAGGGTCAACCAATGCAAATAAACCATCAAATTGTCAATAGTTCCTTTCCAATTCATGATATACCCTCAATATAAGCAAAATATTGATAAATAAATTAACTAGGTCGGGAGGATAGAAGCAAAATCTAAGCGTAATTTCACAATCACAGAATTGCTTCCAGGTAATTCCACCATGAAAGCTTTTCTTCAAATGCAAAGTGACAATTTATAATAAAATACTTTAAAAATGACAAGAAGATTTAAATCTATTGTACTCATGTCACAGGAAGAGTGTATACAACATCATTACAAGATATTGGAAATGTCAATTTTTTTAATTTATAATAGGCCTGTTGATACTCAATTTACAACTCACACAAATATTTTCAAACATATCACCTTGTGTGATGCTTATCCCAATGGTATTCATTGTTCATACAGGTGTCACTGTGATATCACGTGAGCAATTATCCAAAAATACAACTGGCCAGTGACTGCCCACTTTTCCTTGACACTTTCTTCCTCAGATGAAGTGCCACTTTGAAATTTGATTTGTCCACGTTGTCATAGATTACACCGGGCATGGCCCAAATACAGAATAAAAAGCAGTTTGCTGCATTTGTATCTGAAAAACCTCGCAGATATTCAATAAATAACTTTGAAATGCTTCTGGAGCAGGATTCGTAACCGTCATATCAGGGATGCATGGTTAATTGTTTGATTTGTTTCTGCATTAGGCAATTGCCTTGCTTTTCCAAAATGTTCCCATTATGTAGCATTCATGCCTTCATCATAGCTATGCATATCTTCACCTGGTGGTTGCTCTTCAAAGGTAAAGGTAAAGGTACTTTTATTTAACGTGGGTAGCCAAGCTTAGTCAATGACTTGTTTCCAGTTGGGCCCATGGCGCCTCCAATTTCCGTCTGATGCGAACGACGATGTCGTGGAATGACATGATGGCCAGCCTGGGGATTGAACCCGGGTCCCTCGCTTGTGAGGCGAGTGCTCTACTGACTGAGCTATCTGGGCTGACAAAGAGTGATAACATGCAGCTGAGGCTGTAGGTGACAATTGCTCCTGCAAGATAGTTTTTTGCAACAGTCACTTTCGTACGTTAGATATTGTATCATAGTGAATGAACACCATCTCCCAACCTGCCTAATGCCTATAAACAGTGCAACCGTAGCTTTGCATCCATTGCTTTCAGTAACAAAATGACTTTTTGTCGTAAAACTTTTAGGGTACAATCTCCTTTCATCACTTTGGGTACCACTGTCTTCTTTCCAATACCCTGGTAGTCATGTCACACCAAGTGAAGCATATAGGAATAGCGTGTTGGTGCACACTTCCGCTCCGTGCATCTGCTTTATCACCTTGAGATCTGCCATTGATGCTGTCTGATCAGATTCTTCTTCAGCTTGAATCACATGGCAGTCTCTTGAAGGCATATATCGGGAAGTTAGCCAAATTAGGTCTTGCCTGTTGACATTATTTGAGAGTAAATTGTCTTTCTTGTCACTAAATATCATTTTATGTGTGATACTGACTCGGTTCCGTCATTTCATTCTCATGATTTTCTTCTCGTTATTCAAAGCCAGAGGACCTGTATTTTCATGGGCCAAAAAGAAAGCCAGTGATGTAAAGACTTCGCCAAATAAAACGAACGCATGCCAGACCTGTGCACCAATTGCCATGTCCATCCACTAGAAGAGAGAGTCTAGATCAGCCAATATCTCCATGATATAACATGAATGATACTGATAATGAACAGCTCCTGGCAACTGAAGCTCCAGGTAGTATGGCTATGAGTAATGAAAAGAAAATCATAAGAATGGAATCAATGGACCGAATCAAGTTCACAAACATATTAATATTTACTAGCAAGACAGAAGAAAGGGAAGATGATCACCTCGAAGATACGACTAAGACAGCAACGGATCCCTGGAGTTAGTAGGAAGTACAATATTATCTGGGTTTGATGATGTTGTATCTCATCTTTCACAGCCAAGTGATATGGAAACAAAAATGGAAATCAGAGGCCCCTATTAAATGAAGTGCCATTGAAAAATGTGGCTATTGCAAAAGCCTATAGTGCTGAGAAATTGATAACATTAGAACCTGCACAAAAAGCCTTTTCTCTTCAAATAATTGTGTTCAACTGCAGACAATCTTGGAAATACGTACTTTCAAATTCTCCTGTGCAGAATATCCAGTGCAGATGTAGTCGTGATCGATCACAGAATATCATGTTTAACTTTCCACAATTGTCATGAAGAGACGATTAGGAGCAAATTAAAACTTTTAAAGGATGCAATTTCAATTGCAGAGCCATACATTTTGCTGACACATTGTAACATTTTAGTACATAGGCCTGTATCAAGAACTTAAACATGATGATTGGTTTTCTGGAATACAGAATTTAAAATTTTGCAGCATGTGCAGATAAATTAAATCATTGTGGGTTTGGAGGGTATGATAATTGTTATTACACTGTTATGGTCATTTTCTAAACTTCTGTGTAAATAATCAAAACTTGGAAGGACTTGGAAATCTTTTGCAATTGACTGATACACAGATTTCAATTCAACTTTCACTTGTTCATCATTATGAGTTGGATACCTAAGAATTGACATTTTCAAGGCATTGTATTGATATATAAATTATTATTTTTAAAATTAAAGATTTGCCAAAAGCTTTCATGGGGAAATTATCATGAAGTTGTGCATGTGAAATATTGCTTAGCCTTCTCAGCCAACTGACCATAGTTCATTCATTTACCAATACCTTGCATATATTTTAGGTGTATTATGAATAGTAAAGGAGCAATTAACAATTTGATGGTTTTAACACATTGCTTGACCCTAAAAACATAGGTATAGACACTGAAATCAGCATTCTATCATAAATATCAAGGAAGTTATGGTCATCTTTGTTAACGGTTGGCGGCCATTTTGTTTTTGGCCAATAAATAGGTTACCTGAGGGTGCCAAGGTGAGACCTGGCTGAATCTGCCTCAGGACACACCAGAGTACCAAAATTAACCATAAAACATCATTCATACCCCAAAACATGCTTTAATAAGCTTCTAGTAGACTAATATTTCCAACATTTTGGCTAATTAGCGGCCCAATTTTTGATGACCTAATTAACCCACTTTAGCTGACCCAATTTCGGGAGACTTTTAGTATGTTATTCTTATGACTCTATACTGTGAGAAAATGCAATAAAACAATTTCTTGCAATTTTTTTGGGGGCATAGGGCAAATTTACTGGACTAAAAGGTTAGATTCCTGATTTTGTCTAAATTGTGACATGGCATGACTACATTCATCATTATTTCTTGTCGCAAAGTGATTCATTTTTATTTTCAGATAAATTCAGTTCTTTTTCACAGTTTTCTTTACCTGATTATCAATATTTCATTATGATTGCAGTGACAACAATTCGAATATAAGCGAGAAAGTTGTATCAGTGAGAGTCCTAACACTATATTCAACGTTAGCAAATTCATGACCTAATAGTAATTCTTGAATATGGATGTTTGAAACTTTCAATATGTAAATGGGATATTAATCACTTCAAAGCAGAAGAGTGGTAGGCTGACATCCCATCCTATCTGTCATAAATGTATAAGATTACGGCATTACTAATTTGAAGAAAGATGCATACATATCAAATATATGCAAATTTACAATTGATATTTATATTTGTAATTCCATTGATTTTAAGCATACATCCAATAAACAAACTTAGTTGTGAATCTATGTATATCTTTTTAACAATATCTTACAGTCCTTGTCATACTTATGTGGAATCTCAAGTTTTTTTTCTATGCTGTTGAACTGTGATGTCAGAGATGACTCTATTCTAGCATTGCAATATATGTAAATTAACTACAAGCTGTGATGTCATTTCAAACTGGGTCAGATTCCCCAGCTTCTAGCCAATGTTGATCCTCCTGAACTGAGCGTCACAGTTTAAACACAGTGTCAGAGTAAGAGTTTTATCAGGGATAGCCCCTACAACTACATCATCACAGCTTGATAGCCAATGGGCTGACCGTAAACTACGTCATCACAGTTCAAACATTGATATATTGAAGGAAGCATTACATTTTTGATCCCAATGATTTATCACTGCAATCACCAGTCTAATCCTACCAAATGGCCACTTTGTGAGCATTCACAGTAGACAATTGTTATAATCCCCACAGAGTTGTCTGATAAATCTACAAACTTGCTAACTTGCAACTGTAAACTTTGATGGAAGTTGGTATAAACAGAAGGCTTTGACAATTTGTTTGTAAACACATGGCTTATGTTATTTATATTTGTTCTGGCAGCCCATTGGCAGAGAGGCTGTGATGTCAAACTTGCATGGGTTTTTCCCAGACCCAATTTTTAACTCTGACACTGAGTTGAAACTGTGATGCTCAGTTTGGTGGATTCGCATTGGTTAGAAGCTGGGGAATCTGACCCAGTTGGAAAAGACATCACAGCTTGTAGTTAATTTACATATATTGCAATGCTAGAATAGAGTCATCTCTGACATCACAGGTCAACAGCATAGAAAAAAAAACTTGAGATTCCACGTAAGTATGACAAGGACTATAAACAACATGCTAACTTGCACTATGCTCAGTCTCAGGATATCATGCAGTTGTTGGTGATCTGCGACGGAGTCATGCACATAATCCAGTCAGACATTCTCAAAGATTCTTGCATCATGTCAGCATTCATGAGAATTCTGTCTTTATAAAGGATTTTGCTGATCTGTTATGATGAGACCATTTCTAGCCAAACAAGAATTTACTGCCATATTGCCAAAAAGAACAATATGCCCATGAAGCGTATGTAAATGCATTCTCCTCCTGAAAGTGATGTATATTTAATCCAGGATTAATCCAGCTCATGCTGTTGTTTACAGATTACTTCTCATTTATCTCTGAAAATTCTGTCCTCACATTTATTGAGGTGAATGATTTCCCTGGCGACTGACATAATCTTCTGGGAACCACTTAATGGGGATCAACATCTTTCGGGATGGATTTCCTGCCATGTGCAGCATATATAAGGGTAGATGAATGCTCCTGTTGGCTTTCCATGAAGGATCTGAGACCAAGTTCAGTGGTAGCGCACTCGTCATTCCTTCTGTGACACCGCTGGTCTGGGCAATCCATATGATTACAACATTCGACACCTCTGTCAGCCAATCACATGCCATTATTTCAGGGGAATAATTCTCATATTCTTTGTTGTCCAATTATCTTCTCATGTTTGAATGTTTGAGTGTTTGTCTCATGGTATAAGCCGGTTATTCACCATGGGATCAGGAATATGCGTTTATCACACCTCGGGCTAAAGCCCTCGGGTGATAAATCACATATTCCCTCTCCCGTGGTTAATAACCTATACTTATACTTCAGTCGTCTACATTCAGAGAATGGACGCAAGACATTCATGTACTTTTTGGGAAAATGTTATTTCCTACAAGTTCCTTCAGTTCTAGCACTCAAAATTTGTGGCATCAAACATTTAATTTATGACAAACATATTCATAGATCATGATGAATGAGATATTGTACACAAGACAAAAAGTGCTCTTGTCTTGCATATTTCCCACCAACACATCTCAGTTGCGCTGCTCTGCTCTCCCATAATTCCCCGATCGACATAGGGTCCCTATGAATAACGCTGCATATTTATCACTTCTCTCAGAAAATATAAAAAGTACATCACAACAAAATTCACATATCATACTTCATATGAAGACAATGTTGAGCTTCAAATTGACACATAAAAGGAATATGCATTAACATCTCCAGCAAAAAAGTATATGTTGTATTCTCACCACCACATCAATATGTCATTTTACAAGTGAACTTAACATACATGTTTTGCATTTTTCACTTCAGCCATGTCATTCCTAGCAACCATAAACCTTTTTCAAAAAGGGCTGCGAGTATGACAATTTTCCAATGAAATATGAAAGTTACATTCAATTTCAGTGCTACTCATAAATTTGTGTATATAGGCAACTCTTCATTTTAAAGATGTATAAAAGTCGAGAAATCACTTAAATATTAATTGATGCAGGATTCTAGTTTTATTGATGAAATTATATATTATCACCCTGAGTTAACCTCAAAACAAAACAAAAACGATACAATCCTACAGATAAAATATTTGATCATCCTTTTTCCGATTCTTGAACTTTGTATTTAGGTCTTACTTGATCACAATGGCTGTTTCTATATACAGATACATGTGCACCCACACCGTCAACCAGCCAGTGCAAACAAGCAATCACAAAATGTCTACATGTTGGCCATTTGAACATGAATTTATATATGACAATGGTATAAAACACCTTTTTTATTATTACAACGGCTAATCTGTGTACTTTGAACCAATGGAACAAAGCCAATGCCTGTATGAATAAATGGCTTATTCTCCCTCAGTAAAAAACGTTATCACTTTTTCCCACTCTACTAAGATACTTATGCAACTCAGTATAATTTACTACTGTGTGGTGTTTTTGTCACATATAAAGTTCCCTTGGTCAGAAGCAAAGGAATTCTGTCTCTGAAGTGGCACTTGTGATTGATGCTCTTGTCAGTGGTCTATCATTGCTCAACAAGCATCAATCACCTCTGATGTATTGGCTTGAAGCATCCACAAATAGTCTCAAAGTGCTGGCTTAGAATGACCCTTTGATATGCTTGCTGATAATCAAACTGTGAGTATGAGTATATAAATCTCTATGAATTCCTTAAACCACTTTTGTAATGATGCTGTTGCAGCAAAGATAGTAACTGTCGAAAATGCAAGTTATCATTTCACTTTACTGTCGAAAATGCAAGTTACGATTTCACTTTACTGAAATCTAGAACTTCCTTTTAAGTTTATTTTTTGTGTGAAATTAGACTCACGATGGTTTTGTAGATTATTTTAATCATTTTTAGGAGTCAGGAGTCCCCTATTTAATTTTTGACTCCACCTCCAGTCCTCCACCTGGAAATCATAGTCCAATTCCGACTCCACCTAAAAACCTCTGACTCCATGATTCCGACTCCGACTCCAAAGCCCTGCCTGTAATATACCATTAAATGACCTGCAATCTTATAAGTAAACCGCCACCAAGGTGAATGAGATCGTATTTACTTAACTCTTGTACACTCTTCACGAGGCTTTTCTTGTGATTTGTCTTTTTTTCCAAATAAACTTCTTGAGACTAGATGTCTGGAGAAGCACTTCTCTCTGGATGAGTTTCCCGGTTTGGAAAGGCTTTGAGTTTGCCAGCTTTTGGTGGGTTTAAGTGTCAAGCTATATGTATTTACTTTCTATATTATTTGACCTTTACTTCGGCAGGAAAATGTAAATTCGGTATGTTATTTAGGTTCTTCCCACATGATAGGAAGATGATGTCAAGTATGCTTTTGCAGAAATACGAGGGGCGTTCAGAAAGTTCACGGCTTTTTTTCATACGGACACTTATTTTCAATCTAGAACTACAAATTTTTTACAGGATAAAATTCAGCAGTTTTGAAACAGGTTTCTAAAATTTTGGACAATTTGGACTCTTTTAAGTCATTCTGTGGTTGCCATGGAAACAGAAAGTTTGGCTAGGTGGAGCAGGTAGTACGGAGATCAAGAAAATCAATGAATTGCGGCTGATAGAGACCTCACTCTGCCACTCGTATTAATTAGATTGACAATAATTAACACAAGAAATATAATATTACCTTTTTTAAAAAATACTCGAAAGTACTACAAAAGCATTTATACATACACTTGAAATAAATGTTCCTTGAAGCATTCCAGGAAAAGTTTATGTAAAAGCATTTCAGTCATCCAAAGCCTTTTCTCCTCCAGGGCCTGAAACTGTTGCCCCCAGTGATTAAGGTAATGGAAAACCATGTCCTATGTAAAGCTATATGTAAAAGGAAAAGCTAGGATGGATAATGCTGTTCCTTTAGGTCTCTTGCTCCTACCAGTGAATCCATGCTTTGTCATAAGTCCTGATGTAGTTAAGGACTCAAATTCTGGCTCCTGAATCTCTATTGCCAAATTGGGCATGCAGGAGTGCTTTCCCACATTGGTTCGCTGTAAGAATACAAACATTTGGTATGCTTGAAAGTATGTTTAGAAGCTAATATCATATTTCTTGTGTCAAATATTGTCAATCTCACTAATGCAAGTGACAGAGAGAAGTCTTTTTCAGTCGCAATTCATTTATTTTCTTGATCTCCGTACTACCTGCTCCACCTAGCCAAACTTTCTGTTTCCATGCCAACTACAGAATGACTTAAAAATGTCCAAATGTTCTAAAATTTTGGAGACCTATTCCAAAACTGGTGAATTTTATCCTGTAAAAAATTCATAGTTCTAGATTGAAAATAACTGTCCATATAAAAAAAAGCCGTGAACTTTCTGAACGCCCCTCGTAGATATAGAAAAGATACATGTATAGACAGATATATAGCTAGATATACATGTATACCTCTAAATTTCAATTGATATTCGTGAACTTTGGCACCCTTGGACTAAAAGGTTAGAGGGTGAGACTTCACTCCTTTAAAAAGGTTCAAACAGCAAACAAAAACTACTTTTAGATAATCAGGCTGCACTGAACTCCCACAATGGAACTCCTTTCTCTCAAGTTGGGAGCATAGGGTCCTATCATAGGGCCTTCCCACCAATTATTGAACCTTTTCAATTCAATTGAACCCTAAAACAATTTAGAACCTTTTGTCTGCTGTGAGTTCTTTATAATTTGTTTTTGACAATTCTAAAGTTATTTCATTGGAACCATGTAAAATAGTATAGTTATTCTTTTCATGAGGCTAAAATGGAAAATTTACTACATTTTCTCAAAATTGTGATGTTTCACACAGGTCATGAACGTTCAATACTGATTGTGCAACATACCTTTGGTACCAGGGCTCAAGTTTTTCCCAACATATGGTCCTTCGTTTCTAATAATTTTTTGCATCCTGAACTATTACTTCAACTTTAAAATATAGCACCAAAAGTTGCTAAATGACTTATTTTCGAAGATCAGTTCACACTCACCCTGAAACCTGTGATCACTATGGATACTCCGAAATGTGGCACCCATGACAATGGCATCCAAGTTAAAAGCCATCTGACCTGCATGAACAATGTCTTCAAAGGTTTTCTCAATTCATTTTTCGAAGGAAACTTACACAAATCAAAATGTAGATATCTATAATTTTTTGCAAAAAAATAAACATGGTTTAATCAAATAAGTCACCTAATTTCCTTGAACTACAATGTATGTCTACTAACAACTACACAATGTATATTTTTTTGCTGTCCATATCGAAAGGTAGCAGTATCACACCATACAAAATTCAATTAAAGTTTCATAATATTATCAGGAGATTATTTGGAAGGCCTTGTTATAAGAATGTTGATTTTGCAGCAGCTACATGTACAGCTATGTGTAATTGGTCGCAAGATACGCCACACCTAATTGAATTGCAAGTCAGAAAAAGGCTTCTATGATTGTGTGTTTTAGAAAAATAAAACTTCTATATGGAGACGAGCAAAGCCATTATACATACATCATGTACAGTCGTAACAAATTTATATCACATGCAGATCTGTTTAATTTCAAAATACAAGGGAAACCAGACAAATATGCAGATCTGCTTTGCCAGTAAGGGTTAGAGAACCAGTTTACTCATATTCTGCCTTTCTGAAAATTAATTGATTATCTTCAGCTGTCTTCACATACTTTAGACGTCACCGAAGTTACAAGCGTCATCAGTTCAAGATTCGAAGTTATAGTTACTATATTCATTCACTGAGGTTATGTTTACAGTCACAAGAAATCCACTATTTCAAATGTATGTATACATTTGTTCAATTATTTCAGGCACCGTACATGCATCATGGCCTTTTCAATTCAGAAATATTACATCATGGATTATATTTGCCATCCTCTTCTATAGTTTACCCATTATTTTATAGCAAGTCTTTATATTGTCCTGACTGTTCTTCTGTCTTTGGTCTTCTATCTACTTGGTGACACAACTTATACGTCCCAACTTCTAACAGTCTTTTTGTGTTCCCATCCGAGAGCCTTGCTCTTTGATAAATAGCCTGTCTCTTTCTACAACCTCTGTAGCTTATCAACAACTATTGTCTTGGATGGGTCGCTGACAGATGTGGTTCCATCAAAGAAGTCTCTGCCTTTTCCAGACCTTTGGTCTCTCCCTGATAAGTCTGTCTTCAATCTCTTGAGTTATTATTGTATAGTGTCTTCAAGATAAGGGTTACCCGAGGAAAATGCAATGTCTTTTTGTGATGTGCTGTTGACGTAGCTTTGAAATAGGTATAATCCCAAAGAATATCATGACATCAACTTGGTTTCTGGTTTGGAATGTCTTTTTTTGCAGATCTATGAATTTATCAGCTTGAGGAGGAATCAAATATGATTCTCTATGCACGTTTGAGTAATAATTGGTATTTGCTGTGATTATTTCACCTGGGAAGCCAATCATGTGAAAGGAGATATTAATGAAATTCATCCAAGGTGATAAAATGGTAGTCCTTGTCTATTTACTTCATTTACTGCAGCTTCATTAGACTTTGGTCGAGCTTTCCTATGTCTCCCTCATTCTATTTCATTCTATGTGAAGGAATACACATGGACGGATGTATCCTTGATGGGACTGTTTGACAGGATCAGTTAGCAGAATGGAAGACATTTTGAAGCTGCAGAATGTCAACATGTGCCTTTTTGAAGATGTGTTGGATTCTTGTCTCATAGTCGAAAGTACAGAAAACATTGGCAACAAAGAAAGGGATAGAAAAGGATCTGACAGATTCCTCATCAAAGTTTCTCTTTCATTAACTTCCATTGATGGAGACTGATGCATTCATCCCATTACCACATCTGTCAAGGGTACTTATCAAGATTGAACTGGACGCCCTCCAGCAAATTGGCAACATTTGTACAGTTTCACTTTTATCCACTTAATTGAGTCATATGTCACATTAGTAAGTGTTATTCCATCAAGTGCCTGTTAATGAAATACATCGTTATTTGCGTTTGACCATTTATACAGTATAATAGTGCATAATTATATCTTCATCAGAACGTTGATGCTTTTGCTTCACATTTGATATCACTGCAATGCAGTTGATTTTTGAAGAAGAAAAGACTTCTTTTTTTCTTCACTTCTGCCAAGCCAAAGCGCAGTCAAATCATGATTACTTCACCTCTTTGCGGGTCCCATTCCAATTGGCCTATTTGATTAACAGAATTCTGTGAGCAATCTTGTAAACCTTGATTTACCAAGAGCATAACTCAAACTTAATTTCAGGACACTCCAGGTCTTGAAGCTTTCGATTTATTCCATGGTGATTTCTTCAGTAGGAATTATAAGATTTCTATTCAAGTAATACGGAAACACAACATCATGGTGCTACATTTCATATTTTTACAGCTCTCTCCCGTTCTTTTTATAAGTTTGTTCTTTATTCTATTATATCCTTCATACTGTCCTGGTTTGACTTCTGTCACTGATTTTTTTTCTTCAAGGTGAAACGACTAGTATCTTTCCTACTTCTAACAAGCTCTTTGTATTGCCATCCTCAAGTCTTGTTCTTTGATAAATAGCCTGTCTCTTTCTACGACCTTTGTAGCTTATCAACAACCGTTGTCTTGGATAGGTCGCTGACAGATGTTGTTCCATCAAACAATTTTCTGTCTTTTTCCGGATGAGTCTGATTTCATCTGATGGAGTTGTCATTGCTAACGTCTTAAAAAATATATTACTCACGTAAATGTTTTTCTTTGACAATCTTATCATCATTGTTTTGGGGATAGTACAACTAAAAAAATTCCTACACCAACTTGGTTGGCATTTCATTGATTTTTGCCCCTTGTGTGGATAGATTTATCAGCCTGATGATAAGACTGTCTGACAGGATCAATTAGGGAAATGGAAGAGATTATGTAGTGGCTGTTTGTCAACATCTCGTTGCTTTCTTTGAAGATGTGATCATTGTGATAGTGTTTTGATACATTATGAGTCGTACAGAAAACATATTGATAATGGTGGCAAAGGAATGGGATAGAAAATGGATTCACAGATTTCTCATCAGACTTTCAGTTTCATTATGTTCCACTGCTGGTGACTGATATATTCATTCCATTACATCATCTGTGTACATCAAGAATTTACAAGACACTCTCAGGCATTTGTCCATTGCAGGGCTCGTTTATACTCACCCTGCTAACTTCCTCAGTTAATAACTGAAGACTTCCTAGTCTAATACTTTTGCGGTACGATAATGATCTATTGTCACTTCACACAGTTTGTCAGTTCTTTTTTGTTTGAACTATACATGATTTTAATAACCATATGGGGTATATGTTGTTTTCAGGCACAATGGCAACATTTGTAGAGCTCAACCCCAGTCCAATTAATTTAGTAGTCATTGTGTCATACCGATGTGTCTTAATCCACCACTCCCCAGCTAATGAACTACATCGTTATTTGCACTTGAATATTTACTGTGCGAATAAACTAAAATTTAATGCTTCTTCTTTGACTAAAATGTTATGCTTCCTCTTTTACATTCAATTTCACTACATCTGACATGCGTTTTTCTCGAAGAACCACACTTTTCTTTCAGTACAATTTTACTGTAGTAAAATAGACAGTCCAATCACCATAACTTTATCTCTCTCCCCAGTCTAATTCCAATTGTATTGGCCCATTTCACTAACAGAACTCTGGGATGCAATATTACCCTAATTGATCTGAGATAAACTTCTCAGGAAAGTCCATGTCTTGAAGCTATCGGTCTATTCCAGAGTGATTTCTAGGGCAGCAATCATGATCTGTCGTGTTATTTTATTTATACATTTAAGTAATAAATAAAGACATCATACATTCAGAAGTATGACATCATGGTAGGTACTTCATTTTGCTGCTGCAGTTTTCCTTTCTTTTGTGGTATCTATGCTTTGTTATATAGCATGTCCTTTATATTGTCCTGACATTACTCCTGTTCCTGATTTTATTCTTGGTGACACAACTTAGTGTTCAGACAGCCTTTTCTAATATTATAATCTGTTGCTTTTGGATTAATAGCCTGTCTTGTTCCACAATCAGGGCAGACCGCTGGCAGATCTGTGTGTTTCTATCAAAGAAGTCTCTGCCTTTCTGTAAAATGTACATCTTTGTTCTTAAAAAGCCTGCATGACTTCATTTTGTTGACTTATTATTATAGTGACTCTTAGAATAAGGGTTATCAGAGGAGATGCATTTCTTCGACGGTATAGCACCCCAAAAAATCCTGTCATCAACTTCGTTGATATTAAATGAATTTGTATGGGTTTTTAGCATATCGATTCATCAGCCTAAACGGAAATGGAAGAAATATAATCAAAATTAATTTGCACATAAGCATTGCAGTAAAAAGAAAATACAAGATGTGTTTCTATTGTATATTTCATAATCATATTTTCACACGACAAGAGTAATGTAATGACATCATTCTGAGGTATGTCAGCCATTTTATTTATTGCAAACTATTTCACTCATCACCCTGTTTTCCATCTCTTACAAATTTGTTTTTCTTCTCGTTCAGATGTCCGAAGGAATACCACAATTATAGAGGTGTGTCCTTGATGAAAATCTCAGACAGGATCATAAGGGGGAAAGTTGGTTTAGCAGTAGCATGCTGGGCTGCCAATCGCTGGGTCCAGGGTTCGAATCCAGCTCTTGCAGCTTCACCTGGGCCTATGTTGGACGACTGTTTCAATCATCCTGAACCTCATTGCCGTGTCCTCTTCCTGTCCTAATTAGCCTACCAAGTGCAAAAATACAGGACGTAAAGCCAGAATCATCCAATCATCCATCTGACAGGATCAATTAGGGGAATGGAAGAGATTGTATAGAAGACATATTGCCAAGGGTGTCAAAAGAAAGGGATAGAAAAGAACTGACAAATCTCACATCAGAATTTTTGTTTCATTAATCTCCATTTTGCCTCCATGGCTGCTGACTGATACATTAATCCCATTACATCATCCATCGAAAGTACATCAAGATTGATCAAGACAGTCTCTGGCAAGTTGGCTACATTTGTACAGCATTACTCCTACCAACTTGAGTAATTTGTCATGCTAATGAATCTTATTCCATCACTTGCCTGCTGATGAAGTACATTGTCATCATTAACACTGATACATATACAGCAAAAATTTACTGAAGCTTAATGCTTCTTCCATTACATCCGCGTCATCTTGGCATTTGTAATGCTGTTTTTTGCAGAACAAGAGATGTTTTTCATAAACTTTTACCATGCCTAAGTACATAGATATTCAAACCACAATAATTTGCCACTTCTGGGTTTTTATTCCAATTGGCTGATTTAATTAACATAATTCTTGGAGACAATCTTGCCCTGATTGACCAAGGACAAAGAGCTTAACTCAGGAAATAACCATCAGTGGCGTCCCTATGGGGGGCACGGGGGGGCATGTGCCCCCCATATAGGACCTGTGCCCCCAGGTGCCCCCCCCCCATATGAACTTTCTAACTCTGGCTAAAATATACAGTTAATATAGTTGGTGCCCCCCAAGAGAATCGCGTGCCCCCCTGGTGCTCCCCCGCTCATGACCCCCCAGTTATGTCTCTGATTACCATGTCTTGATGCTTTTGGTCAAATCACAAGATGTCCTACTATTTCATTAATATCTTCAGGTAATTTAGACATCCTACATCACACCCATTTCAATTAATTTAGAAGGTATTACATCAGAGATAGAAGACTAAGTTAGGTCAGGAAAAAATGTAGGACATGATACACAACAAGTAGAAAACCAACAGATCGAAAAGAAGGGAAATGTGCTTAAAATTTAAAAAGGAGGCATCATGATGTTGTCACTTTCTTGATGAAACAATTTCTCTTTCCACTATCTGACAGCCTTTTTTTTTTTGTGATCCGAGTTTCTGCCCCATGATAAATAGCCTGCCTCCTCCTTGCAACCTTTGTTTCTATCATCACTATTATCATGGATGGGCTGCTGACAGATATTGTTCCATCGAAGAAGTTTCTGCCTTTTCCCGACCTTTGGTCCCTTCCTGATAAGTCTGGCTTCAATCTCTGTTATTACTGTGATGTCTTCAAAATAGGGGTCACCGGCGGAATATGCAATGTATTTTGAGATTTCTTGTTGACGTGTGTGAACGGATGTTGGTTTGATCTCAAAAAATCATGACATCAACTTAGTTTTTGATTTGTATATGCATCTTTCGCAGATGAATTTATTGAGCTGATGAGGAGTCAAATATGATCTTGTATTCATGAGGCATTAATGATTTGTCCCTGCTGCAATTATTTCAACCTGGGAAACCAATCATATAAAAAAAAACGTTCAACTAGTAATTTTGTTTCTTGACTTCATTTATGGCAACATTACTTAACGCTCGACTTTGGTTGAGCATTTCCATGTAATTATGGTTTGTAGCATTTTCATCGACGAATGCATAAACAAATTTCGGCAACAAAGGAAAGTGATTGTATCATTAAGTTTCATTATTGGTCACTGCTGCATTCATCTCATTGCCATCTGTCCAGAGTATATATCAAGATGGAACTATAGACAGTCTCTGGCAAATGAGCAACATTTGTACAGTTCCACTTACATTGTATATGATATCCATATAATAATTTGTCACATCTGCACTAAGGAGTGCTATCACACAAATTGCCTGTTAATGAAATACATTTTTCTTGGTGCTAGACCATTTCTACAGTATAATGGTGCTAACAGGAGGTTAATGCATTTGTTTAGCATTCTGTATAACTGCAATGCAGTCGATTTTTGAAAGAGAGAAGACATTTATTTCCAAGAGAACCATATCGCATTGCTTTACAATTAATTTTGGCCCCATTCCAATTGGCATATTAGACTAACTGAATACTGTGAACAACCTTACCCTGATTAACCAAGAACATTGCTCAAACTTAGTCTCGAGAAAGTCCAGCTCTTGAAGTTTTTGATCTATTCCATAGTGATTTTTTGAGGAACTACAAGATGTCTGTTCAAGTAATTTAGAAACACAACATCATGGTGCTACATTTCGTAATTTTGCAGCAATTTTCCCTTCTCCTAACACAGTTAGTTCTTTATTCTATCATTATCTCCTTCATACTGTCCCTGCTTAACTTCTGTGTCTGATTTGTAATCTTCTTGATGACTTGACTGTTACCATTGCAACTTCTAAAAACCTTTCTGTTTTGCCATTGTCACGTTTTGCTCTTTGACAAATATCCTGTCACTTCCGTGCAACTTTTGTAGCTTATCAACAACCATTGTCTTGGATAGGTCTCTGACAGATGTGGCTCCATGAAAGAATTTTCTTTCTTTTTCCGGATAAGTATGATTTCATCTGATGGAGTTGTCATTGCTAATGTCTTAAAAAATATGGATAACTCCAGGAAATGTCTTTCTTTGACAGTCTTATTAAAATTGTTTGGAGGATGGTATAACTAAAAAAAAAATTCCCATACACCAACTAGGTTGATATTTCATTGATTTTTACCCCTTGTGTGGATAGATTTGTCAGCCTGATGATGAGACTGTCTGACAGGATCAATTAGGGAAATGGAAGAGATTGTGTGATGGCTGATTGTCAACCGGGCGTTGCTTTCTTTGAAGATGTGATCATTGTGATGGTGTTCTGATACATATTCAGATGTACAAGATGTACAGAAAACATATAAATTGGCGATAGCGACAAAGGAATGGGATGGAAATGGACTAACAGATTTCTCATCAGACTTTCATTATGTTCCACTGTTGGTGACTGATCCATTCGTTCCATTACATTCTTTGTATATCAAGAATGTACAAGACAGTCTCGGGCCTTCTTTCATTGCTGGGCTCGTTAACACTCACGTTGCTAACTAGCTCAATGAACAACTGAAGAATCATTCATCTAATCCATTTACAATATGATACGATAGGCCTACCGCAATATACAAATGTTGACTGATATGAGGGCAACAGTGCAATCTGTTTGACCCAAGAGAGTGACAGCCACCTTGCTGTTTCACGAGGCTAAAGGCCGAGGGAAACAGCAAAGTGACTGTCACTCCGGGGGCTTAAACAGATTTCACTGTTGTCTGAAATATCAGTCAATAATAATCATTGTTATACCTTGAATGCACTTCTGACAAAAAAGATAACTTTGTTGAGACAGGAAATTTATCCATCAATGTTTCGACATTTATCAGGTAGTCATCCAGATGTAAAAGTCATCTTGATGATACTATCAACAAGATCCGTTGTAATTTGATGTTGTGAAGAGCAATGATCTATTTATAGCCTCGCTGTGGTGACGTCACAGCTGGATGTCATCACAATGTAGTGGCGTCTAAAGGGTCACAAATACAACAGTTAGGCCTTATCAGTAAATAAACAAGTGGAGCTGCAACAATGTCTTAGAGCAAGCCTTCTTTTGCATTTTATCAGATGAAAAAGGTTTAGGTAACATCTGTGGTTCCACTTCTTCTGACATGCCATCTTGATCAGCAGTCAGCCTCAGTGTGAATTCGGTGAACTGTTGCCCTCCGAGAGGGCAACAGTATTCTCTTATCCCTGTCATTGGACATACTTCTGACTAATCACAAACAAGAAATTGCATTTGAGGTGTAAAAATCTTTTGTCACTATAAGTTCATAAAGTTTGTCAGTTTTTTTATGGCTTGAATTATATACAATTTAAATAACTATATATATGTGGTTTTCAGGCACAATTGTAACATTTTGTCACAACAATGAGTCTTAATCCACCACTTGCTGGCTGACAAAGTACATCATTATTTTCACTAGAATATATACTGTGCGGATAAACTGAAACTTAATGCTTCTTCTTTTTTTAGTTAATTCCATTCCATCTGATATTCTTTCGAAGAACCAGCAATATTTTAAATAAAATTTTACTGTGGCAAATAGGCAGTCCAATCACCATAATTTTACTGCTCTCCACAATCCAATTCCAATTGGCCCATTTGACTAACAGAACTCTGAGATGCAATATTACCCAGATTGACCAAGGACAAACTTAATCTCAGGAAAGACCATGACTCTCTTGGATAGTATAACCCAAAGAAATCCTGTTATCAACTTGGTTGATGATTCATGAATTAGTATATGCATAATATGTGCATATATCAGAGGAAAGGAAAGAAGTGTAAATTTGTTAAAACATATTACAGCATAAAGAAAATACAAGATGTTTTTCTGTTATATGTTTCATTATCATATTATCATATGACAAGAGTAATGCAGTGAGATCATTCTGAGGTATGTCAGGCGCTTCATTCATTGAAAGCTGCTATTTCACTTATTATACTGTTTTCCATCTCTTCCAGATTAGCTTTTCTCCTTATTTATATGTCTGAAGGAATACCACATTTAGAGGATGATGAGTCTCTCTGACAGGATCAATTAGGGGAATGGAAGAGATTGTGTTGTGGCTGATTGTTAACATCACCCAGAGATTTGCTGAAGTGGTCAACATTTGCCTTCATTGAAGATTTGATGATGTCTCATCTCATAGTCAAATGTGATGAAGACACATCGCCAATGGTTCAAAGGAAAGTGATAGAAAAAGAACAAACACATCTCTCATCAGAATTTTTGTTTCATTTATCTCCATTGCTGCTGACTGATACATTAATTCCATTATATCATCCATCAAGAGTACTTCAAGATTGTACAAGACAGTCTCTGGCAAATTGGCAACATTTTTACTGCTATACCCTTATCAACTTGAGTCATTTGTCACGCTAATTGGTCAATAACGTTTTTTTGGAGGGCATTATGGGGTATTAATCAGTTATGGCCTGAGGGCAGAAATCATTAACTTAATGCCCAAGCCGCCAGGCGAGGGCATTAAATGATTTCTGCCCGAGGGCCATAACTGATTAATACCCCATAATGCCCGACAAATAAATGTTATTATCATTATTATCATTTTTGAACACAATCCATATCCAAGAAGAATTAACGCCCGCTCCGTTTTCGCGTTCTCACGCTCTTGTTATTGAATCTAGAGCAAAACCGATTACATTACAGTGTTCTACTCTTCGTGGAGATATTTTTAGGCTTTTAAATTTTTCAATTCTGACCATTTTTGGCCGTTTTGGCCCAAAAAAATCAACAACATCACCATGACGTCACTTCTGATGACGTCACAATACACCAGGTGGCGTTTTCGCGGGCGTTAACGGCCATTAACGCCCGCGAACTGGGCGTTAATGGCCAGACAATGCCCTGTAAAATGATAATAATTGGTCAATAACGTTTTTTTGAGGGCATTGTCTGGCCATTAACGCCCAGTTCGCGGGCATTAATGGCCGTTAACGCCCGCGAAAACGCCACCTGGTGTATTGTACCGTATCGTGACGTCATCACATGTGACGTCATGGCGATGTTGTTGACTTCAGAATCCTGTCAGATACTGACTAAATCAGTGAAAAATCGTCCGATTTTGGAAATTTAAAAAACCAAAATGATCAGAAGAAAAATTCCTGAAGATCTAGATATACAGTGCTGCTCTACATTGAATAATAATGGCGCGAAAGCGCAAAATGCGACGATCGAATAACAAAGGTAAAGTCAAAATTCAGAGTTTGTCATGAAATTTGAGATGTTGGAAAATGATAATAATGATAATAACATTTTGTTGTCGGGCATTATGGGGTATTAATCAGTTATGGCCCTCGGTCAGAAATCATTTAATGCCCTCGCCTGGCGGCTCGGGCATTAAGTTAATGATTTCTGCCCTCAGGCCATAACTGATTAATACCCCATAATGCCCTCCAAAAAAACGTTATTGACCAATTATTATCATTTTTGAACACAATCCATATCCAAGAAGAAAGTTACCTTTTTTTTGATTCATTAACGCCCGCTCCGTTTTCGCGTTCTCACGCTCTTGTTATTGAATCTAGAGCAAAACCGATTACATTACAGTGTTCTACTCTTCGTGGAGATATTTTTAGGCTTTTAAATTTTTCAATTCTGACCATTTTTGGCCGTTTTGGCCCAAAAAAATCAACAACATCACCATGACGTCACTTCTGATGACGTCACAATACACCAGGTGGCGTTTTCGCGGGCGTTAACGGCCATTAACGCCCGCGAACTGGGCGTTAATGGCCAGACAATGCCCTGTAAAATGATAATAATGAGTCTTATTCCACCCCTTGCCCGCTGATTAAGTACATTGTCATTAGCCTAATATGATTAGCATTGAAATACAAAGACAGTACAATAAACTTAAACTTTTTGCTTCTTTCTTTACATCGATTGTCATTGCATATATATGCAATTGTTTTTTTTTTTAAGAACAAAATTAATTTTTCATAAACTTTACCATGCCAATTAGATAGTAAGTAATACCACCAAAACTTTACCTCTCCCCGGTTTTATTCAAGTTGGCCGATCGGACAAATACAATTTTTGGAGACAATCTCATGGTGATTTCTTTAGCAGGAATCATAAGATGTACTGTTTTTCATTAATCCCAGTGGACATCTGACATCACCTTACATCACAGAGATGTCAGGATAACATCTGCAACATCAGCTGATGTCCCTCTGACATCAAAATAAATCAAATTGCCCACAGGGATTTTCCAAGTAATTGGATCCCCACATCATGCTCATTTCTAGTTATAAATATAACGTCATTACACTTCCATTTTCAAAATTTGCAGCACATTTCCCTTCCCTTCCTTTGGTTTTCTGCTTGATATATCACATATTGGCCTGACCAGACTAAGTCTTCTGTCTCTGATCCCCAATCTTCTTGGAGACACAATTTAACATTCCTTAGACTCACCAAGATAGTAATACCCTATTTCAGCGTTTTTGTGCTACAAACTGAGTGCCTTGCTCTATGATAAATAGCATGCCTTCCTTTTGCAACCTTTGTTTCTTATCATCAGCCGTTATCTTGGATAGGCTGCTGACAAATATGGTTCCATCAACAAAATTCTGTCTTTTCCAGACCTTTTGGTCTCTTCCTGATAAGTCTGACTTCAATATCTGGAGTTGTTATATTGTCTTTTCAAATAATGTAACATAGTTTTGTAGGATGGTATAACCATTATGACCTGGGTGGCAACTTTGTTGGTATTTCATAGATTTTATAATTCTTGTGAAGATAAGTATATAAGCCTGAAGAGAGGAGAATGAAGTACACTGTAAAACTGGATGCCCTGAGTCCACTCAAATCAAAAATCAAATCATTTTATTTATAAAGTGCAATATAACTTGTTTAGATGCACTTTACAATTGTGTATAGATAAAGTCAGTAAAATCAACATTCAAATAACAGGTAAATATTATACAGTTATCGCACAGCACCGAGTGCAATATCAGTTTTTATGGCACCGAGGTGACTAATATTGCACGAGGGCGCAGCCCGAGTGCAATATTAGTCACTGAGGTGCCATAATATAGGGAAACCCTACGACTCAGTGATCTGTTTGGTCAGATCAGACGAGGTGGGCGCGTAGCGCCCTCCGAGTCTGATCTGACCAAACAGATCACTGACGAGTTGGGTTTCCCTTTTATCCCCCAGCCACACCTTTAACAATGTAAGCAAAGATAAGCACAGGAAACAATTTCCATATATTATAGTATGATAAAATGTTGATTTTAACTTAATCTATGCTAAATTGGCCTATACTGGGCCAATTTGCAGTGCCAAAGTTTGTTTTTATGGGATTTGCTTTTCTGGACTTCATAGAGGTGTAGCACATCAAAAAATAACTCTATGAATATGAAACCTTCACATGTTTTGAAAAACATATTTGTCTTGCAGAATGCAAAATATTGAGGTACTATATTTTATATGTGAGAGTAAGAGAATTTTTTAGTAAACAGGAAACTATCATTTTTGCGCTTTTTGTGGATTTTTTACCCTCGCAACTTTGAAAAGGCATAATTCAAAATTAGTGAATAATAGAAAGATGAAACTCTCAGATGTTTTTGCTATAGTAGTTTCCTGGATGCTCAGCAAGTTTGATGTTTATAGACCGAATACTTTGAGCACAAAAAAATTAAAACTACCATAACCTTTTTTTCTTTTAAGTTGCATTTTTGAACTTAAAAAGTTCATTCACATTTGTTACTCACATCGCCGGTACAAAAAAGCTGTTTCATGTGTAGTACTGTACTTTTCACACAATGTCTTATATTTATCTGATAACACTCATGCAAATTTTTAAGGTTCTATGTTCTACTGGTGCGAAGCAATCAATCTTTAGCCACAACAGAAACAACAATTTTCAGGTCAATTTTCGTGACTTTTTCAATACTTTTAACTACTTTTTCCGACTTTTCTTTACTAATACCTCTGTTACTTTTTATCAGTATGCCAGAAAACCATACCATTTGAGGACTATACCCAATATACACTGTTAAAGGATTCCTGAAAGTTTGAAGGTGCTAAGATGATCATTGCCTGAACAAATATCCTTCAATCATAGTCATGTTGTTTGAAAATTATGCTCAGTTTTCAAACTCAGCAGGCAGCAAGGTGCTGTGTTATGCTGCATTGCTATGGTAACTAAGGTGTGTGATCTGAGCAGGCAGATCACACACCACAGATCACACTCTGTGGTGGCTGATAACACACTTGGTGGGGGATAAAAACTGATATCATATGGTTAGCCAGAATACTCGCTGCTGATTGGCCGACATGTGCAGCCGTGCAATATTCTACGATATTGCACGCATTATATTGCATGCTCATTTTAACATGTAAAAGATTGGACGGACCTGAGAGGAAGCACCATATTTTGATGCTGCTGCAGCCACAAGCTGAAAAAAGAGTGCGTTTTTCAATTATACTAAAAAATCAACCGCACGGCAACGGAAGGAGATAGGGAGATGGTTTTAACGGCAAAAGATGCGTCTATTAAAGGGCTAATCGGATATCAACTTTTTGTACTGCTTATGAAATTTGTTTTATCAGAATAAAGCATTAAGTGGCCGAAAAACGGCATTTTGATGATTTTTTGGTGATTTTATTGTGTTTAGATGTCAAAAGTCTGCTATAAAGTTTTTCAAAAAAGTCGAAAATTAAATCTATGACCAAGTACATCATTTTTGGATTCCTATAGTGTGACTTTTTTTTTTGGTGGGTGAAATATTCATCCATTTCTAGCGAGATGCATTTTAAGTATGTGGTTCAAAAGAAACACAAATTGAGTCTTGCAGCAGTAACAATTTCGTTTCTTGGTTTTAAATAGTTAAAGAAAGTCACTGCACAGCAATGGAAATAGATAGAAAAATGATTGTGGTGGCCAAAAAATGCGTATATTAAAGGGCTAAGTAGATATCAACTTTTAGTACTGTTTATGTTATTTGTTTAATCAGAATAAAGCATTAAGTGGCCGAAAAAAACATTTTTTTTTCTCCCATTTTCAGTGACTTTGTTGAATTTAGAGGTCTTAATTAAGTCTGCCACAAAGTTTGAGGAAAAAAAATTAAAGAAGACCAATCATCAAATATATCTTCTATGGATGCAAAATGTGTGATTAAACAAATAACATACACAGTACTAAAAGTTGATATCTACTTAGCCCTTTAATATATGCATCTTTTGGCCACCACAATCATTTTTCTGTCCATTTCCATTGCTGTGCAGTGACTTTCTTTAACTATTTAAAACCAACAAACGAAATTGTTGCTGTTGCAAGACTCAGTTCGTGTTTCTTTTGAACCACATATTTAGAATGCATCTCACTAGAAATTGATGAATATTTCACTCACCAAAAAAAATTTCAGACTATAGGAATCCAAAAATGATGTACTTGATGATAGACTTAATTTTCGATTTTTTTGAAAAACTTTACAGCAGACTTTTGACGTCTAAACACAATAAAATCACCAAAAAATCGAAAAAATGCTGTTTTTCGGCCACTTAATGCTTTATTCTGATAAAACAAATTACATAAGCAGTACAAAAAGTTGATAATCGATTAGCCCTTTACCGGACGCATCTTTCGCCGCAAAAAACAGCTTTCTAACTGCCTCCGTTGATGTACAGTGCACTTTTTACTAAAATTGGAAAACACAAATTGTTTGTCCATCTGTGGCTGCAGCAGCATTGAAACGTGGTGCTTCCTCTCAGGTCCGTCCAATCTTTCACATGTTAAAATGAGCGTGCAATATAATGCGTGCAATATCGTAGAAATAACAAGATATTCTGAGGAAGAGAATTCTTAAGTTTATTCATTATACAAAATCTTTGCATTTTCTGGCCTATATGGTTTGTATGAGGTTTCCAATTGACACTTGAGTAAAAAATAATGTCTAAATAATTGAACTCTTCCACCAATTCTATTGGTATATTCTCTATGTTCAGAATAGGTGTTCTAATTTTTCTCTGTTTTGTGTGAAAATTGATTTGGTTTTGCTTGTATTCAAGGATAACTTATTTAACTTAAACCAGTTGTTAATTTTTTCTAATTCTTCATTAATTGCACTATCAAAAGCATGCCCACCAACGTCAAATGCTTACAGCAAAGTGTATAATGCCGTATCGTCTGCATAAACTACTGGTTTAAATTGGTCACAAGTATATACAAGATCGTTCAGATATATGATAAATAGCAAAGGTCCAAGAATAGACCCTTGCGGAACCAATTGATGTCTCATCATATAGTGCCAGCTGTTTTCTTTTTCTAAGAAAGGATGTAAATATATCGAGTGCATTCGTTTTGATACCATGATATTGTAATTTTTTTAACAAGATACTGTGGTCCAGTGTATCAAAAGCCTTTGAGAGGTCAAGAAATATACTGATTGGAACTTTTTTATTATCCATTGCGCAAAAAATCTGTCTATCAGATCCATTGCTGCTAGTTCGATGGAGTGATTTTTTCTAAATCCGTATTGATTTTGGTAAAAGAGTTCATTATCAATAAAGTATTGGTAGAGCTGATTATGAATTATCCTTTCAAAGACCTTTGACACACTGGACAACAAAGACACCAGACGGTAGTTCCAAAAAGAAAATTTTCCCCTTTCTTATAAATAGGGAGAACCTTCATCAGAAAATATACCAGCATTTTTATATTGGTTTATAATATTGGTCAAAGGTTTAACAATTTCAGATTTATTATGCTTCAACAGCTTGTTTGACAAATGATCGACTCCAGTAATTGACTTGTTTTTTAAATTGTCAATGATTTTGAGTACATACTTTTCTGATACAGTTTTGAGTTCAAAAGTGGAAGTAATTTCCCTAGTGAGGGTGTCTCTGTAAGATTTGTTAAAAGGTTGCATAATATCATTAGCCAATGAGGGTCCTATACCAGTAAAATACTTATTAAATTTGTTTGCTATCGTTTGCGAATCAAAACAAGGCAAGTCTTTCACGATAAAATGCTTTGGGGCATTATTTTCTTCTGTATTACTAATAATATCTTTTATAGTTCTTCATGTGCTTTTTATATTACTTTGGTATTTAGCAAAACACAATAAGTAATAGCTCTTTTTGGCTTCCCTAATACTTCTCTTCAAAATTCTATTATACGTTTGAAGATTCACCTTCAATGTGTTATGAAGTTCGCAAGATTGCGGAGTTTGTCTCAGTCTTCTCTATAAACTATCTCTAAATTTGATTGACTTAATAATACCTTGAGAAATCCATTTCAATTTTTTATGGTTATGTTTGCAGTACCTGACTAATTTCATTGGTAGATTTTTTTCTAAAGAAGATTTCAATAACTTTTGTAATAAGGTATAATTCAGGTTTGGATTTTCCGAATCAAATTTATCTGAAGTACAAGTAACCGTGACCTGTTTGAACTGATCTTTCATGGGTGAAGTAGACTTTCGTATCTTTACATATTTTTGCTTTGGCTTACTAAATTTTAAGTAATCAGTACACACAAAGTAGGGCTGATGGTCAGAAATATGTTGTAACAGGATTCCTGCTGTGAAGTCGATCTGACACGCCGTTCAGGTTTTGTAATTTAACAAAATAATCGTCAATAACTTTTTTACTCTGTTGTGTAACTCTGGTTGGCAAGGTGATTCTGGCAATGAGACCCCTACTAACTAGCATGTTAAAAAAATCATTTACCTGCGATTTCTCATTTATTTTCAGTAAATCTATATTAAAATCCCCCATCAGCACTACTTGATTTGCGCTTTGGATATTTGATATGGTCTGTTCCAATTTTTCTATAAATAATGTATAGCTTTCTGAATTTGGTCTTGGAGGTCTATAGATATCACCCATTGTTACCTTGCCACCCTTTTAAGATAATTAGATTATATAAGCACTTCAAGGAATAAACTGTCACATATGTTGTCATCTACAGTAATAGGCAGGACTTTATACTCTATATTATTCTTTAAATAGAAACCTACACCCCCTTGTTGGCTTGCCATTTTAGGTTTGAACACAAAATTATAACCGTCTAGTTGCAAAGTAGATAGATCATGTTCAGAAGCTAGCCAAGTTTCTTGGAGAGCTATGACTGAGAATTCGCAATTTGATTCTCTAAAATAATTCATGTAAACTTGAATTTGGTCAATTTTCGCTTTTAACGATTGGCAATTCAAACTTAAGACAGTAAACTCTTCCTTTTTCTGATTGAACAGACTTATAGCCTCATCACTACCATAGTAAGGAGAATGAGTGAAAATGTTAGGCATTTCATTTATGTCCTCATCATCCTCATCATATTGAGTGTTCACTATATCAAGTAAAGAATGCATATAAAAGCAACAATTTTTTGCAGATCCCATTAGTTGAAGTGACAATCTGAATAACCCAAATACACACATTCTTATCAGAAGTAACATGAATTAAGATGAAACAATGCAAAGACAAGGATCTCACTGAGACAAGGAAAACAAATACCAGGAAGTCTATCAATTAAGTCAAGTAGATGCAGAAAAGGGTACATAATGAATATGTTCATCATGTCCAGTTTAGTAAAATAACAAAAAATAATTTTTACAAGCGTTCACAAATGGAGTTGACAATGCTCCAGTGCCCATGGTATCTACATTAAGTTTGGTTACTTCAATACATACAAAAAAAATAAAAAATAATCAAGAAATTCAAGTTGACAAACTAAATCCATAACCCAAAGAAATAATCAAAGTATACCAGTAAAGTGCAACAGATGCACTGGTAAACACATTCATATTGCAATTATGTTAAGCAAATGATTGTATATATATTATACCCAAACACAATCCCAAGAGATATATACGATTTCCTAAACACCTTAAATCCTCATTTTATATAAGTTGGTGCGGCTTTTCAACATAATATACATATATCACATCAAAGTCAAGAAGTCATTAAATATACCATTCATTGCAGACAAATTTGAGGCCACATCAGTGGTATTACATCATCCTTGATGACAATATCAACAGATCATACATAACATCACGATGTCATACACTCATTTACATACCACATGACTATGAGATCATAACATCAGCCTAATACAAGAATTTTAGCTTCAGCAAATTTTGACCCATACATTATGATTAAGTTTGAGTCTTGACTGCCTGCTCTGTCTCTTTCTAACGAAGAATACAATGGCGAGTATCATCATAACCAGGAAAAAATAATTGACTAGAGAATACAAAGCAGCCCAAGAGTTAGAGATGAACATAATCACCACACCACTGGTACTCTGCCAGGTGCCAGCACCGTCGTGAGACAACCATTCTCCGCGTATTTTGAATTTGCTCAGTAGGTGGATCTGGTCTTTGCACTGAAAATTGAAGTAGTTCTTGTAAAGAAACTGAGGTCCGGTTTTTGCGAATGTTTCGTATAAGTCAACGACAAATTTCTCGTCCTTGGTATTTTCCAAGTTGTGGATTACTTGGTTGAAGAATTGAGTCTTTGGTTTGGCTATCAAAAAGTTTGACACCACTCCAGCTGCAAACGCTTGACCTAGAAACACTTCGGGCTGTTCGGATGTCGTGGAAAATATGGCGTCAAATCCCATAATGCAGCCCATATCCATATCTAGGTATACACCACCAAAGTGGTGAATAATAAAATATCTCTCTGCGTCGTAGCACAGAACTTTGTGAGGATACTGTGCATAAAGATCTAAGCTCCATGGATAATTTATTCTCAAGAATTTTTCGATCGCTGAGGCATTCTAGATCATTAATTCAAAGTCAGGGTTCAGTCGATGACAGTTTTCTAAATATTCCTTGTACCTATCAGGTATCACTGCTTGGTCCCATATTCGATGAACCACCTTCGGGACGCTTAAAGCCTCATCAACAGAACATGACATATTTTCTGTTGTCTTGATGCCCCTCCATGGATAGATAGGACGAGACATAGGATTGTTGTTAACGCAACCACCCCTGATACCACAGCCAATTTCGACCACCACTTGCCATAGCTCATTTCGCCGTTGTTTTTTATGAGTAATTTCCACTGAATGTCATCAGATTCACAAGCACCACAGTACCACCCTTTGCATATTTCATAAAACAAGTATTCAACAAGACATAATTTGTGTTGGAAAAGTTTTTGGTTTCACTAAAATGTCCAATCCGCATGAATCATTTACCAATATTTTTTACTAAGCAATTTGTATGAATATATTGCTAAGGGTGACAGGTTTTAATAGTCTGTGATCATAACATTGTATCTGTTGACTCTGTAACTATTGACTCCATTATTGTCTACTCCGTTACCATATCATGAGCACAAATTCGATATTTGAACCAGAAAAAAATGAAGTAGGATGAAGTACTTCTGAAAATAATACTTATGTAAATGTTTTTTTTTTTTTTGCTTTTTGCAATTACTGTCATTTTTTTTGCATCAAAATCAAAATTCCACGCCGTTATCAAATTTTCCACTCCGTTGCTGGACATTTTTGCCACGTTGTCCAGGAAATTTGAGAATGGCCCATATATATTACAGTGAGTTCGGTTCGGTTCAGTGCAGTACTGGAAGCAGCTATTACGACCTAAATATCCAGATCACGGTTGAAGACATCTAAGTCCATTGACCGTCAATCAATCCCTAATATATATGATTCACTGAATCTTTTGTCTTTAAGCCAATCTGCAATTTCTGCATGTCATTTACTCTAAATAAATATTCACATAAATAACTATAATTTTACGACTTCACAGCTCCACTAGCCAAACACCTTCCTTTTCACGGAACACTGTACCGTTTACTCTATGCAAAGCGACCTAGTTAATCATAAAATCTTAAATTTTAGACAAGAAACCAATTCAATTACAATATAGCATAGCCAGTATGCTGTATTTATGTATTAGACATTACAAGCATTAAATATTCAACAATCAAAAGATTTGGGGATTTTAGTAAAAAATGCGCTAAAATTTACTAAAACTGCCTAATCTCCCAGAAAACTTAACTGATTGATTCCAAAATGTTTATGTGTAATACATGTACTATAAGACAGCATACTGGCTATAATGCAAAGTTTTTTGTTTGCTCTATATATGAGAACCAGCAGAATATAAACAAAAAAATCATTAATTAGGTAACTTGGTTAGTACAAAGTGTTAAATTGTAAATGCTTCCCCACACATTTTGCTGTGTTTTCGACTGGAAAGAGGAGGGGAAGGTTTTCTTTCCCATAGTTTTTCCCACTTTCCCATACCTGATGGGAAAATCAAGTACATAATATATTACACAGGTATATGAAACTATGATTTAGGGCCAGTGAATAAAGATAATCACAAACCATTATAGAAGTTTTGTTTATAATTGTCAATGATGTCAAAAGCTGCACTAAAGTTGAAAGCAGTGTGGCGCTCACAAATTTTATTTATTCTCTCTATTAATTTACCATGTGAACCAAAAGTGATCAAGCTGTTGGGCCTCTCAGTCTGAATTTAGTGTAGTGGCAATAATAATTTTGAATATACTTGAAAATGTTTGCCTAAATTCACTGTAAACTCAGGTGGAATAACATTTTTTTGTCTTTGAGATCAAAAGGGCAACATTGCTCCCCCCCTGCCCCTCCTGGCCAAGGGCAGGAGGGGTAATTGCCCCCCCTTGCCCCCCCCCTGTTCCGCCACCATTGCTGACCACTGAAACACATTAATCAGGTCAGCTCCTCACAAGCCCATTCAGGGTGAGTGTTCTTATTAATTATAACAAGCTTTACCTTTTACATGCATTACATATATCAGGGCATTACTAAACATTAATTATTTTTTAAGGCTTTACGATTCATAAATGGTCTGATTGGTCAATAAAAACTTCACCGGAAAAGTTTTTTCCCCTCGTTATCAAAAGTCTCACACATGCAAAAATGATGTTTATGCACTTGTAGAGCAACACCTAACGAAAACTGTAAATTTTTGTTGTAGAAAACATCCTATATTATGAGTCATAGTTGTGGTCATTTTGTTTATTTTGCTGCACACCTTCAATTGTACATCAATCACGACCTCCTTACACCAATCCCTCTCTTTTACTGTATCCTTGACAGTGCCATACTTTATATCCGTATTTTTTACAGCTACTACTGTCACACACTATTAATCCTACTAATTTTCCTCACCCTGTCACACCTCTCACGTGGTGGTAGTAGTATCGTTTCCCCTGGGCTCTGGATAGGGAGAACTGCCCCACTCTCAATGACTGCCCCATGCGTGAAGATGATCTGATCATGTTTCATTTGTAAAATGTATTTTAAAAACAAACTCCACCCCCCCCCCCCCAGTCTAATGGTTGCCCCCTAACGGACATGCAAACTATTAATCAATTCCAGCAAACAAAACAGACCAGTGCATTTACCATAAATCAAAAATTTCCAATTTCTTGTCAATCTCCTGTTGTAAATTATTGTGCAGACCTATTTTAAATAGATATTGATTTCCAATATAACATATCTGTGAAGGCTAGATTATATACTATGAAAAATGGATAATATTTGTCGTACCAAATTTGGTTAAGTGTATTAATAAATAAATTATGTTAAAAACCAAATTAGTGAAAATGCTTTATGAATTGTCACTCTTTTAAATTATATGTAAGTGGAATATATGGAAATGGAAAATGTGGAATTTGTGAAGTTGATTTGATTAGTAGCTATTAGCCTTGCCATTAATATATTTTTATAATGTAAAAATATGTAAAAACACAAATCAGTTAATCAATGTATTAGTTTTTGTCCACAAAATACACGTAGGATAGGCTTTACCTGTTTGCCCCAGTTCGTTCTAGCCTGTAATACAATTTTCAAAAGAGTGAAAGTAAATATTTTGTTCATCTATGACATTATCACAGATCTTTATTATGAATTAATTCACCGTGTAAAATGCAAAATCAAAGTTTAAAAAAAAGTAAAAAATAAAAAAATTATCAAACTGCAAAACACCACTAGAAACATAACTGAATACTATAAAATACACCATACAGTTGCCCAATAAAAAAAAGGCAACAAACATTAAATTACAGATATTAGGACTTCAGAAAAAAAGATTAACAAATACAAATAAAATATAAATTCCACCTTAGCTCTTGCCTTTGACATGGTAAATGTTTCCCAACTTCTCTGTAAGTGGTAGTTCCAGTTATTCAGTAAAACAATTAATCCAGAGTTCTTTTGAAGTTCTAGCCAAGAACTACATAATCAACATGCTTGTAACTAAGCAGACATGTTGTTGGTTTGGACAATGGTAGCAGATATATTATCATTCAAGCCTGACATGTGCCGAACTAATCAATCGGGGGTCATTCCATGTCAATTCAACAAATGCCTCCCACTCGACTCCCTCAGATTTCTCTAAAAAAATTCTAAAACAAACCTATAATAGTTTAAAGAATGTGTACCAAATTTTAGCTCATTATCTTGAATAGTTTTTCATAGAAAAAAATAATAAAGGAGAAAAGGTTGAGGTCGTTTTTACACTAATTTTAGGAGCGTCAAATGAAAACCACTTTTCAAATGTAAATATCTTGAGATTCGAGAAAGTTACCATCTTAATTGTCACCAGAAATCTTATCTAGAGTCATGAAAGTGGATTAAAGCCATTTTTAGGGATATCCAACTTCTGACATTCTTACTAAAGGCATTCAATATGGCCGACCCATTTGGCGAAATTTTTTGTGACAGCATTTTCAAATCATTCGTTCTCCTAAACTATAATACCTAGAATCTTCAAGTCTTGGATTGGTAATATACTTCAGTACTGTAAGAGAGTGTGGTCAAAAGAGGTCACATCAATCCCATAGTTCCCTAGAAAAATGGCCTCAAAGCTGGACGAAAACGCAATTATCTTGATTTTCAAAACTCATTTGCCACAATATGACACTAGTTACCAATTTGACACCAGTGCCATTTTGAAGGCTATATAGATGGCCACTATTGACATTGATTTCTTTGTGGCACTCTAATTCGTTTAGGCTGGGTGATTTTTTTTATTACAACTATGAATTTAATGCCTTTTTTTTTCATTTTGAATACCTGTTTTGCATACTTAACGTTTTTTGAAGCTAGTTATATTAAATTTGAGGTTGTGTGCTTAGTTTTAATGTGAGCTGACCTAAAAAGTAGGGAGACCGGGGACCATTGGTTGGCTTTTTTATTATTTGGCTTTCGATCAAAAACTTTCCTAAACAAATGAAAAATGGATTTACTGATTGACTTCTTAACATTTACTCTGCCCTTATACCTAACTAAGTCGATCTATCATGTATAGTTGTGGAGAAAAATATTTTTTTAAAGAGCAAGGCCATTGGACTGCCATAAAAAGTCCAGCAAAGTAGAAAAAAGTAATGAAACACCACATTTTTTTCTCATAGAGCACACACGTGTGTTATTGCAGAATGAGTCTGAATGACTATATCTGAATATTTTCCCGGATAATTATATATTAAGTCTTATTTCAGCTAGAAGGACAGGAAGATTAGCTAACTGAACGAACTTCACCGTCATATTGTAGATTCAACTAGATGCTCTATCAATGTCAGAAATTACACAGCTGGCATTTTGCCCATCATTTCTTTTCAGTCAATCTAGTCTACAATGGTCCAACATGCCCTGCCATGCTGGTCCAAAAAGCCCAATCTCAATTTCTTATGGAAAAGTGCCTGCCTCAATGACAAGGCGGAATATAGACCCAGGAAACTTACTTCAAACTTTACTGAAGTGGTGATAGTTTTAATTGATGAGAAGTGTTTCGATCTACTTCAGGATGAAATTGAGACTTGAAAAAATATCTTTTTGTGCAGAAAATCAGGAAACCTGAAATGCCACTGACACTTTACTTTCAATGCTCATGTAACTTTTTTGCTAAAAGGCATACTATGAAAGGTCTCTTCATTGGGGATTTTGATAACTCTATATGTTCTATAAAAAGATATTGTGGAAGGTCCAACAGGCCCCGGTCTCCCCTACTAACAATTTTATCACCCATTTACATTTAATGAACATGATCCACTGATAATTATATTGTTGATCTTCTGTCATCAAGAGTGAGTGTTCTTCAAAATCTGCATATTTCAGAGTCATAAAAATACCTGATGACAGCATTGTACATGTTTTAATGAGTCAATAGCTTTGCATGGAATATCAAAAAAAGGAAAAGGACAAATGAATATTTTATTTATCTAAATATAGCTTCTAGGTCATAATTGGGGTAGGCTGCATTTCTACCGACAACTACACAATAAAATAAGTATTCAAATGAAGAAAAAAGCATTAAAATCATAGTTATAATAAAACATTCACACAACCTAAAGCAATAAGAGTGCCACAAAAATATCAATCTCAATAGTAGCCATCTATTTAGCCTTTAAAATGGCATTTTGAATGCCTTTAGAAAGAACGAATGAATGAATATTTATTTTTAACTTACGTAGGTACAATACATGACAAAAAAAAATACAAACATGACAAAAGAAAATATATAAGTTATAAGTTGATGGAAGAACACCCGAGTAAATAATTACTATACCCAAACGGGGGATGAGCTTCTGGTAAAGTTACATATTTTTTAAATATAACATTTAATATTTAGACATGACAATCTCACTGTATAATTACAATGTTATGATAATGAAATGATCATTCTAAACTGATTAAAATATTAATGTATCTTATGATCTGACACTTCAACCGCTGGCCATAAATTGAAGAGGGAAGAGAGTCTCTCCATGAAATGGGCCTAGATCTGACGCTTTGTGTCAGTCAGTGTTAATGGTTGGATTGATATTCAATATTCTTCATTTGCAATTCAAAAGAGCAGCATTCACTTCTATTGTTATATTGGCAAAATAATAGAGTCTATATGTCATCCTTGCTTCCTTGGTGACGGATCTTCTGGAATATTTCAACAGAAGTTTTTCCTTTCCATGGCTTCAGGCAGACATCCACATATCGCAGAGTTGCTTAAAACTCATGCACTGCAAAATAAATAATACTTTATCAATCAATGCTGACAGTTATCATGAGGCCTTGCCAGTTTGAAATATGGCAATTTCTCGCTGGTAAACATTATAGATAAATATGCATCACATAAATGGTATATTCCTCTTGGCCCAAGCACTTTTCTATGCACAAAAGTAAATTAACAACATTGCTAAAGCTTGTGGATTTACACCTGTGCTACCAGATCAGTTTGTTTAGCAATTCATTTTCTAGTGTTTTCAACTTTTTGGCCACCTGAGCCTCATTACAGCCAAGAGACCATTCTATGGATAATCAATGGACAACCAAGTGGAGCCTATGTAAGGCATTATATCTCTTCTAAAGCCTTAATATTGCCTTGGACATTTCCTCAATTGACACTATTACTGCCAAAGAGCTTCAGACTTGAGTAAATGAGTGTGTATTTGCAAAGAAGGATGCAAAAGAAAAGGCATAAGCAGCTACAGCTTAAGTAGAATGTATTATTAGTATGACAAAAACAGGAGGATGTTCAGCATAGTATATTGCTGGTGTATACCTGCTTTGAAGTCTTCTTTTCTTAATAGAATCCCATAAGCTCTAAACCTTTCCTGTACAGCTTGCCTTCCAAGGCTAATAGGCAGTTGAATCAGAGTTGATGTGTTGCCTTAAAACTCCACAGTGACACTCTTGTACAATCTTCACTAAATACACTAAAAGAAGCTTCATTAGAGGTCTGTCTGAATATCAGGCTTGATTCAGATCCTTGGAAAATCAGGGATGCATCAGTCAAATGGGCCAATTGGAATTGCATTGGCGAAAGAATCAGTGTGAATTGAGAATCAACCTGACTGCAGAAAGAAACCATTTTTATACTCCAACAATTGCCTTCTTTTTCTTTTCAATGTCATAGATGATACTCATTCAATAATTATTGAAGAATACTTATGGAAATATTACTCATAATGCTGATTCGTAAAAGGCTGATTGGTACTATCCAATATATTACTCATCATATGATTCTGAGGGATGTCATAAGAACTGTTCTTCTGTCTTCTTTCTCTGCTAACAGTATGTTTCTGCGCACAATATGATACCAGACACATTAGCAGCTTGAAGGGAATTGCTAAACAGTAATCTAGATTCTCGATACTACATTATCTCTTCCATTTACTAATTGATCCTGTCAAACATTTTTATCTCTACATATCTCAGCAAGTGATGTACTCCATGTAAGCATTCACTCAAACAAATTAATATTTTTTTAACAGCATTTATCAAAGATTGAAGAGTTTCTCTGCAGATAGATAGTGCAGAATATTACAGCTGGCACTTTTTCACTTGGCTCAAGTCACTTCATTCAGCAAAGAGAGAAGGCACCTGAGCCTTGTTACCACCGAGGGACCATCCCATCGACTGTCAATGCACAACCAAATTGAGCCTATGGAGATGTAATAGCTCTTTTGAAGCTTTAAGATTGCATTTTTCATCCTTCGACCGGACTATTCTACTGACCAATAGCTTTAAATCCTAAGCAAAGATGCAATATCTTACAGATACTTGTTAGCTGTGTAACCTTGTGTTTGCTGTCTCTTAAAAACTGAGACGAACGTAAAGTAATTTCCGCGGGGGTAATACAGCTACTGAAAATAGCAATAACAAGACGAAGTCAATATTGTAGTTCACATATTTTCTTTTGATTTTCCATGGCTGCTTGATGTCCCATTGTGCTTTAAAAAGATTTACTCATTTGGTTGAACCTGACATTTCGTAACTTTGTATTTGCAACTTAGAGCACTTAGGGCATTATCCTACATTAGCGCCCTTGAGGGTTTAAAAATTTTATAGGTATTTCCATAGATATTGATCAACAAAAACTGAAACTAAAAAATAACTTCATATGTTTCCAGTCTGTATATCACAGAATAAATGGTATAATTATTTTATTTTTATCACATTAAGTTGTTTGTAAAATCCTCTCCATTCTTATAACTAATTTCTGTTAACTGATGTCCAATCCTAACAAAATGACTACAGTCTCCTATAAAGAAATTACAATAAAACAGATCAAAAGCTCCATAAGATGGACTTTCCTGATAATGAAGTGAGTTATGTCTTTACCACCTAGAATTCTGTTAGTCAAACGAGCAAATTGGAATTGGATTCCGGAAAGAAGTAAAGTTATGGTGATTTTACTGTCTACCATGGCAGGGTGAAGAGTATGGAAAACATGTCATCTAGGTTCTTCTTTAAAAGCATTGCTGTTGCATTAACCTTGAAAGTAAAGGAAGAATATATTGTACAGGGGTAACAATGATGTATGTGTCTACGATGAGACTGTCTGACAGGATCAATTAGGGGAATGGAAGAGAATGTGTGGTGGCTGATTGTCAACATTCCGTTGCTTTCTTTGAAGATGTGAGAGTGTATCGTATCATAGTCATATGCACAAATGCCTATGGCCAAAAACACTGAATCTTCATCAGAATTTATGTTTCACTAGCTTCCATCGCTGCAGATTCATTAATTTCATCACATCATCCATCAAGAGTACATAACAGTATTGTAAAAGACAGCATTCAGCAAATTGGCAAAATCTGTGTGCTCATTTGTCACACTAATGAGTTTTATTCTACCACTTGGCTGATTATGAAGTCCAAGGGCTGTATTCTTTTAGATAGAAATTAAAACCAAATAACGAAGGGATGGAGAAATCCACCAGAATGTGATAAGTCAATCCATGGATATTTTGGGATTTAGTCCACAAGCAACAAATAATTTATAGACTGATCACACAAATATATATTGCAAGCATCTTACAGCTCAATATTTTATCTCTTGCTATCTCTGAAAATATAAGTCAACTGTTAAACAACTCATGTTTTGAGTTTCCCCAAATTGAATGTCTCAGTAAACATAGCTAAGTATTTGAGCAATCTAAGCTCAATATTTTGAGTTATTTTAGATTAAAGCATTACGATTTATTCAGGGGTGCCGGAAGGAAACGAGGGCGGCAGGGGCAGTCGGTCGAGAAAGGGCAAATTTAATTTGCGCAACAAATTTTAATGTAGCGGCAATAATAATTTTGAGTATACTTGAAAATGTTTGCCTAAATTCACTGTAAATTAAGGCGTAATAATGCTTTTTTCTTTTAGATCAAAAGGGCAACATCGCCCCCCCCCCCTGCCCCTCCTAGCCGAGGGCAGGAGGGGCAATTGGATTTATTAGCTCAACAATCTTATGCAACAATTCCAATCAATAACCTTAAAACCTATCTTTTTCATACAATGTAACTCAATATTTATTTTATCTCATTTTACACGTTATGTCATATGGTTAGCCGAAATACTCGCTCATTGGCTGACAGCCGTACCATATTCTACGATGTTGCATGCATGTTATTGCACGCTCATTTTAATATGTAAGAGATTGGACGCACCTAAGAGAAAGCACCGTATGTCAAAGCCTGCTGTTTATACCAACTTCCATCAAAGTTTAAAGTTGTAAGTTAGCAAGGTTGTCGATTAATCAAACTACTCTTTGGAGATTATAACAGTTGTCTACTGTTAATGCTCACAAAGCTGCCATTTGGTAGGATTATACTGGTGATTGCTGTGATAAATCATTGGGATCGCAAATGTAATGCTTCCTTCAATATATCAATGTTTGATTTGTGATGCGTAATTTAATGTCAGCCCGTTGGCTATCAAGCTGTGATGACGTGGTTGTTGGGCTATCCCTGATAAAATTCTTTCTCTGACACTGTTTTGAAACTGTGACACTCAGTTCAGGACGATCAACATTCGCTGGAAGCTGGAGAATCTGACCCAGTTTGAAATGTCAGCTTGTAGTTAATTTATATACATCGCAATGCTAGAATACAGTCATCTCTTCCACGTAAGTATGACGAGGACTGTAAATCAGAGGGTCATTCCATGTCAATTCAACAAATTTCCAGAAATCTTCCCACTGGACCTCCTCAGATTTCTCTGAAAAAATTCTGAGACAAACCCATAGTAGTTTAAGGATGTGTGCCAAATTTTAGCTCATTATCTCTTATCGTTTTTCTTAGAAAATATATTTAAGGAGACAAGGTTGACTTTTTTTTTGCACTTATTTTAGGAGCGTCAAATGAAAACCACTTTTCAAATGTGAATATCTTGAGATTCGTGAAAGTTACCATCTTAATTGTCACCAGAAATCTTATCTAGGGTCATGAAAGTGGATTACAGCCATTTTTAGGAATATCCTACTTCTGACAATGCTGTTTTGACCACTCTTGTCTCTAGAAATAGGCAGCAACCGCAGATAATGCATGAGCAAGATGTGGACTCAGCTGTATTTTCATAGTTCACTCTTATTTCCATACAAGGCGCACTCTACAACAGAGGAAAAATCCCTCGAAAGGATTTTGAGTGAGCAATAGAGATTTATTGTGTCAGACTGATAAAAGTGTTTCACTTCGTAAATTCAGAATATAAACGCCAGTTCAGAAATGCTCATTATTCATCCAAGATTTCATAGTGGTGATGAACTTTTTGTATTAGAATACCTTCATCATGACATAATTTAATATGTTGATTGACCACTGGTGCAGATGAAAGCAACTATAATTCGTATGTGGTAAGTGTGCAAAAAAAATTGTCATGAAGAAGTGGAAGACAATCCAGCCAAGATCCTACAATTTAGAAGCCTAGTATGCTACTATGGGACTTGTCTTACACTGCAGGTAGGGTCCATGTGAGCTCATATAATTATACACTCTAAAATATTTCAGACAAAATCGGTTTTTTAGATTCAAAATGGTTTTTTGAAAAACCAAATTTCAATGCAAAAAACCAACACGGATTTTTTTAAAAATCCATGTTGGTTTTGCATTGAAATTTGGTTTTCAAAAAACCATTTTGAATCTAAAAAACCAATTTTGTCCCCACATTTTTTAGAGTGTACCAGGCACAGGCAAAAACAATGTGATCCATGTATGCTTTGACTTGGTCAGTCCACTCCACTCATTATCTATAGATAATAACAAGGTATGACAGCTGAACTGTGATTGCAGACGACCATGGGCTGAGTCAGAGGGATAATTCCTTTAAATTCATATTTAACACAAAGAGATTACCCAAATATTGGTTTGATTGCTTTCTTTGGTATATTTTCTTAATATCAGACATGCTTGGTAGTGTTGACAGTTGTTAAAAATTGCAAAATTAGCAAAAAAATAATCTAAAATCTGAGTTCCACACTGAACTGGACGGAAGTTCAAATGGTGTGAAAACCACACCAACAATAATAAAAACATGTCAAATTAATTGTTGCATCCTTAATTTTAATTTCACCCTCAAAAGTTGCAGAACAAAAATTTTATTGTGGTGCACAATTTTCAGCTTAAATAAATTAATGTAGCAGTGTATAGAAGAGATACAAAAATCGAAGTGAGGGCATTCATGCATGTCAACATAAATAAGAAATATACAGATATCAGTAAAATTCGGTTCAGGAAGACAAAAGAACAGCTGATTGACTCTTCTACTATAATTATAAAGCTGCCAAAACAAACTTGAGGACTTTCCAAGCTGTGGACCGCAAGTGAAATGTTTCACAAAACTGTTATTATAAATCTGTCTGTTGTTCAATGTTCATGTTTTATTATTTCTGCTTGTATTTTAATTGTTTTACAATTTAAAAGTGCTATGTGTATTGTGTAGCTATCAATCATTATCAGCGAATTGTATAAGATATGATCTGATTGGTTGCTTCTCAAGACAGTTCAGTGAACAACCCAACCCAGGAGTGAGTGACTTTGACCACATTTGACAAGTTCAGATCGCATTTATACAGAATAAAGTTAGCAGGCCTTACTTCCCTGAAACATATCACAAATGGTGATGTCCAATGTGAATGTGAAGTGAATTACTGTTCAGATATAGTGTGATAGATAATAGAGTGATTTATAGTAGAGAGATAGATAGTAGAGATATAGATAGGCCTAGTAGAAAGATAGATAGTAGATAGATCGATAGTAGATGGATAGATAGAACAATAGATAGATAGAACAATAGATAGATAGAACAATAGATAGATAGAACAATAGATAGATAGAACAATAGATAGATAGATAGATAGATAGATAGATAGATAGATAGAACAATAGATAGATAGATAGATCGATAGATAGATAGATAGAACAATAGATAGATAGATAGATAGATAGATAGATAGATAGATAGATAGATAGATAGATAGATAGACAGATAGATAGACAGATAGATAGACAGATAGATAGACAGATAGATAGACATATATTTAGACAGATAGTTACAGATAGTTAGATAGACAGATAGTAAGATAGTTAGATAGATAGATAGACAGATAGTAAGATAGTTAGATAGTTACATAGATAGATAGATAGTTACATAGATAGATAGATAGATAGATAGATAGATAGATAGATAGATAGATAGATAGATAGATAGATAGACAGTTAGACAGACAGATAGATAGGTAGATAGATATATTGTTAGATATATAGATAGATAGATAGATAGATAGGTAGATAGACAGCTAGATAGACTGATTGATTGATTGATTGATTGATAAATAGATAGAAAGAAAACTCTGATAACATCGACCATGTGAGACATTGTAAATTTATAATGCCCAGAGAAACAACCAATAAGGATTCAGGTGCATCATAGAGTTAGAAGGGGTTAAGTTATAGATTTGTGATCCCATTGTTTTCAATTCACAGCTAGGCCTGTTATGCTACTATTTATCACAGTGAACAAAATAACAGTGCTGCTCAGTTTGTCACTCAATTTGTGCATTTAATTATTGGATGAGAGGGGGAGGTCCACCTACATGGTCCGCTCTCACAATCTTTTGACTGCATTTTACAGTTACCTCTGTCGTCTGCTACAGTGACAACGTACCAGTTCGGTCTGGAAAGTTGGACCATTGCCAAGCAAGCTGTCATACCTTTTCTAATAGTAATAGGTATCAGAGAGCCACCAGTTGAATGGAACACACCACACATGAAACAGATTGTTTATGCCTGTGTACCAGGCGAGAGAATGGAACAGACATTTTTCAGGAACTGTATTCAAAAGCCAAACAAAGCTCAAGTCCCCTGTTTCCCTCTTTGTTTTATCACACCCCCCTTGTGGATCCCATCTGCATGCCTTTCTCTTTTACATGATTTATTAGTCTTTCTACTTGTTGAACAAGGATTGTCAGGCGTCGACTAAATTCTTTGTCAACAGGCTGATTATTTGTGGAATGAAATACTATGCGTGGTTGGTAAATAAAAATCACATAAGGGCAATTCCGTAAAACTCAGATTTGTAACCAGTCTGAAACGCAGATATTTTGATGTAGCTCAGTTTCTGCTGCACTTTGAGCTTTGGTTGATGGCTTGTCTGATACCCCTATTAGCTGGCTTCATCCCTATATAACAATGAAATAGCTAGGGTATGGTGGTAGGGCTAGACAAGCTGCTAAAGTGTCAAATCTGTAAATCGGACTTTATGGAATCGTCCATCAGTGTCATTCTCAGTTTTGTATTTGGTTGACCAATACCTGGAAGACTTGAAAAGAATGATGATGTAATGATAAACTACGGTTATCTGTTATAACTCCTCACTCCTCAGATGGATGGATGTGTGGTGCTTTACGTCCTGTATTTATGCACTTGGTAGGCTAATTAGGACAGGAGGAGGACACGGCAATGAGGTGAAGGATGATTGAAACAGCCATCCAACATAGGCCCAGGTGACCCGGCAAGAGCTGGATTCGAACCCTGGACCCAGTGATTGGCAGTCCAGCATGCTACCACTATACCAACCCTCCCCCTTCCCTCACTGCTCAGTATTGGTACATTTCACTAAGGGCATTTCATCATCAATATTGATTTGTTTGAGTGAATGCTTATATGGAATTTATATACATCACTTGCTGAGATATGTAGGAATAAAAATGTTTGACAGGATCAATTAGTAAATGGAAGAGATTGTGCAGTATCGAAATTACTGTCGAGCAATTCCTTAGAGGCTGCTATTGTGTCTGGTATCATATTGTGTGCAGAAACATATTGTTAACAAAGAAAGAAGATGGAAGAACGAATCTTGTGACATCCTGCAGAATCATATGCTGATATAATAATCGTATAGTGCCAACCAGCTTTCTGCCAATTAGCCTTATTCATGAGTTATGAGTAATATTTCCGTTGCCTTCAAGAAAATTATTAATGAGGTAAAATCTTATGGTAGTAGTAGTAGTATCTTTTATTAGGGATAAGCATTATTACAATAACTCAAAATAATTAAAAGAAGTTTACACAATAATACCAAAATTCAGGTTAATATATAACAGAACCTCTGAGCGTGGTTGTTAGGCCTAGACAGCCAATAGTTCCAGTAACTTAAAACTGAAAAAGCACAATTCTCTGGTTGAAGGGTGTTCATAAGAGACTCGGGGGACATATAACACAACATCGGGAAATCTGTCCGCAGATCCTGAGCAATCTGGCACGACAAGAGGATATGACCCACAGTTTGAATTTCTCCACACTGACATAATCTCTGGTCTTTCGGAATTCGGCTCCAACGACCCACTTCCATCCGTAATCTGTGTGACGACAGTCTTAAGCGAGTAAATGCAATACGAGCATAATCAGGAATTCCAGGGGTGTCATAAACTTTATGACGTGACAGACTTGGGTTTATCTGCCGATAATCCATCCGTCTGGATGAATCACTGATCTGAACAGAAGCTTTTCGTGACATTAAATCTATTTCAGCATAACTGGTTCTGGAACTAAGTAGAGCATTAAGTTTCCGTCCCATAGGGGATTTCCCCCTTATTGCAAGGTCAATGACTTTTTTTATAATGCTTGTGTTATAATTTTGTCGGCAAGCAATTTTTGCAAAGAATTTCTGTTGACGGTCCAATACCATAGCCTTGGCACTGGGCTGGCCCAGTTCAAGGTACACAAGATCACTGCATGTCTGAGTTCTCACTCCCAGTAGTTCTTTCAAAGATCTGAGCATGGGCTGTTCCAGTGGCCTCAGGTCGGAAGTAAGCCAGCTTTCACAGCTGTATATCACTGCACTGGTCATGGCAGCTGTCCATGTTTTGTATTTTACAACGAAAGGGGCATCATTGTTCCGACTTAAAAATGAAGAAAACTTTCGTATATGCTTCTGTTTTTCAGCGATGTGAGCAAGAATTTGTTGGGGCAAGGCCGATGTCAATATCGGTGTCCCCAAGTATGTGTAGGATGATGTCCTCTCCACTGCAACTCCTTTGTAGATAAACGGTTGGTTGTCTTCTGCGTTGACAATAAGCACTTTCGATTTTCCTGGGTGAACTACCATATCCAATCTGGTAGCTGTATCTACCAGTATTTGGAATTTCTCTTGCATTGCTGTCCGGTTTGTTGCCAATAACACAGTATCGTCCATCAATAAGAGTGAATATACATTGTAAAAAAAGAGGATTACCTAATTTGTGGAGTATAAAAAAATTATACAGCAGTTTAATCTCAAATCACCTTATAACTTCTTTTGGCAAGTCAGTTACAGTTTGCCCTTTGGATGGATACAGTTCTGGGAGCCCTTCTGAACCCTGATTAACCAAGGATCTAAATTAAGCCTGATAGCGGTGAAGTGCCTCTAATGAAAGCTTTTGGTATATCCAATGAAGATTTCGTAAGCAAATGGAAATACTGATCAATATCTTTATTTCGTTTTGAAATATAAAAAGTATACAACATGCCATACACTCATTCAGTAACAGCAATACATGTAGATAATTATTTGACAATTATGAAAAAGGACTGAACTGGTTACTGATTTAGAAGTAGCAAATATATGAAACAGATATCTGTGATGTCTCTCTCACCATTAAATAGATTTATGCTTCAGACAAAACCCATTGAACAAATGTGTCACTGTGGAGTTTTAAGGCAACACATCAACTGCCTATTAGCCTAGGGAGGCAAGCTGTGCAGGCAGGTTTAGAGGCTATGGAAATCCATAAAGAAAAGAATGAGCCTATAAACGCCACAATCAAGACTGCTAAAGAGGTACAGATAAGCAACATATTATGCTGAATATCTCTCTATTGTTGTAATTGGTACTCATAAATACACTGTACGTATTTAGGCTGCAGCTGCACAAGGCTTTTTCTCCTTAGTGTCCAAATTACAAATACAAACTTCTTCACTTAAGTTGAAAGCACTTCGGCAGTAAAAGCGACAATTCATGAGATGCCAAGGCAATTTAAAAGCTTTAGAAGGGCTATAACACTTCTATAGCAGGGCTGCATAGCTTACATACATGTATTTGTCGGACAAAACAATTCTTTACTTAAGATTTGAAGCTATTGGTCAGTAAAAGAGTAGGGTTGAATGTTGTCCAAGGCAATCTTGAAGCTTTAGATAGGCAATAACACTTCCATAGGCTCAATTTGGTGGTCCATTGACTGTCTACAGGATGGTCCCTTGGCTGTAATAAGGCTCAGTTGGCCGAAAAGGTGAAAGCACTTGGACGGGAATTGGTAAACAAACTGATCTGTTAGCACAGTTTTAAATCCACTAGCTTTTACAATGTTGTTCATTTGCATACTTGGTCACTGTTAGGCCAAGTTGGAAAAATATATAATGATGTATATTTATCTGCATCATTGTAATGTTTCTAACTTATGATGCCGCAGTAAATATATTTAAATATATGAAGGCCATGTCCATAAAAGAAGCATCACCTATCTTACATTGCATGAGTTTGAAGCAATTCTCAAATATGTAATTGTTTGCCTGAGGCGTGAAAACTTTTCTTAGAAATTAATATGCACCACATCATCTATCAGCAAGCATAACCTGAAATCTCAGAAAAGTGTTTCAATTAATTTCCCAGCATTCAGCAAGACATTTTGCTGCAATATGCGCTACACCGTTTATTAATAGTAATTTTGCAAATATATCTTTTTTCAGAATATGGGCCTATATATTATTTTTGAGCTTTGCAACATGTAGAAAAAATACTTTCCTTCAGCAATGAATTTTGTTGGATGAAACCGGCTGTGTATTAAACGTCATAAATATTACTGTTCTCATTTTTTTGTCACTACTGCTGCTTAAAAGTAGATAAACTGGTGAAGAAGAGAAATATTTTAAAGGACATAGAAAATATTGATGATGTCTGCCAGAATATATATCTGACAAAGCTGTCATTTCCTAACATACAAACAGTGCCCAAAAAGCAAAGAAAAACAATGTGTTTTAAAAAAGATCCTCTGCCAGAACAGCTTGTGACAAATCCTTGACAGCTCTGTGTGTGATGTCTGCAATTGATGCTTTCCCCATGGTGACACTAGTCTGGTATGAATTCTTTCCATGTGGCACCAAGGCAACTGGATCACTTTCTGTTATACATTGCCTTTGGGATTTACGAGTTTCTATCAATTTTTCATTGTTGTTCCTCTACTTCCTTTCTTTGATACAAAGTCCGCCTGTTGATTATTATCAAATTAAATAATTATGAGTAAAAGGCTCTGATCACTTTGATGGATAACCGGAACACTTAATTTCTTATAACTGAACATGATGTTTTGTATATATATAGTGTGTTCTGACTTAATATTATGACAGAATTTTTAAAAATAATTTCTATTATTTTATGACTGAACTTTTTTTCCATCTTTGTTTCAGGTGAGTGGATATATTTGCTGGTTTAACTTTTGTCGGCCCATTCAAGGTAGGGTACATCAGTTAATATTTGCCTGCACGTTAAATGCTGTTTCATTGCCAATTGCTGAATGCCAGCCTTATTAGCAGGACATATAATACGCTACTACTGCCACCTAGTGTGTCAACTGAAACTAAGGATCGAAAGAACCTCACACATCTTTTGTCTGGAAGACCTGGGCTGCCTTGTGAGACATGCATAAACATGCTGATTGCCTTGTCTACCTTTTTAAGGAATGAAATTGCCTTGTGGGACATTACTCGGAACAGATAATTTCAAAATGTTGAGAATGTCTAATAAAACTGGAACAATTTCTTGCAATAGTACATAAAACAAACTTTATGGCACGTGGCGACATCATGTATATTATGTAACATGTACAGTTCTCAGTTTCAAAGGACAGTGAGGCCTTCAGCCAAGTCAGCAGAGAGTGGCAAGTCATTGCATAATATTATAAGGCTTTCAATATTGTTGAAATGTTTGAACATTGTTTGATAAATGCTGGATTTTGGTACAATTGGAATTTTATTAGAGTAGGTCGGGGCAAGAAGCCCGGGTTAGGTGAGAGGCCCCCCCCCCCGCTTATATCCAAACTTACATTTTTGGTGTGTTTATCTATTGATAGGATTGAAGCCAGAGGCGTTTTAGGTGACGTCACAAATTTTCAGGGCAAACAGCACCAAACCATAATAGAAATTAAAGAAACAAAATAATGTGCATGGTTTTTGTAACTTTGACTAATTCTTTGAAAGCGGTTATCAGAAATAACTTTGGAAATTTTTAAAAGTATAATGGATATCTGCATTGCTTCACTTTATGACTATCACATAGATATGATTTGGATCATGTTTTTTACATTTTAGTTCAAAATATAGAGGTCAAATTAAATATGTGGGTTTGGGGCGAGAGGCCCCACATGATATGGGGCATGAGGCCCCCTTCACTGGGGGTTCAAAGCTGCTTCAGGAACCATTATTAATGTGTACTTTACCTTAAATCTTGATAGAATAGCTAATTAAAATAGAAAAAAAAAGTTGGCCCGAAATTGAAACAGGGCAAAAAATATTAAAAAATAAAAGTATGAACAGAAAAATTCTGAAATTCAGAAAAAGTGAATAGAATGACTTAAAAAGGATAGAAGAACTCTAAGAAATAACTTTTAGGCTGAATGCGCTCATAAAAAAAAATGCCATAGGATTATAAGAGGGGGGCTTCTTGCCCGATGGGTGGGGTAAGAAGGCAATTTCAATTTTTTTACAAAAATGGCCGTAACTCCTTTATTAAAATTGGTAGACATTTGTTTCACTAGTTATTAGTAAAGTCAAGTGATCCCTTCCTGACAGCATAAGCATTCAAATAATCGCCCATAAAAAGTAGGTCAAATCGCACCTTGAAGTTAAGGGTGGCCGCATGCCCCGACCTACTCTACATTTCTTTCATTTTACATAAGAAAAATATATATGCTAAGCATTTGGTTGTCACTGTGACTACATGTAGCTACATGTAGTTCATGACTACCTTAGAGCAGCAATTTATGCAAAAAATTGGTATTACCTTCCTTGAAAATTATTTTGACTATCTTATCATTATTAAAATGACTATGTTGACTCTGCAAACTTGTGACCGAAATGTTGTCAATTTGATCAATACATGGTAGCCTTGATCACCAGAGTGGAACATCTTACATTGACAAACCTTTAGTGATTTTCAGTTGTTGGGTTAGGCATCAGGAATGCCACTGTAGAGTTGTCATTTTGACCATCCTGTGTTTAGAGTGTGTGACTTTGTAAATAACTGTATCGTCTAATTTGTGTGAGGAAAAGTTACACTAGGAGTTAATTGAGTTCCATTGCCTATTGACCTGTCCGACCAGATCAATTAGGCGAATGGAAGAGATGATGTTGTGGCCGAATTGTTTGTTACTTTTGAAGACGATATGGTGCATCAAACATATAGCAGACGTATCACTAGCCAAGGAAACTTGTTCAAGAAGAAATGCCTTTCTTATCCAATAGAATCGTATACACCAAGAAGTCACATCAGTGATTCAAGATGGTCTTCTGTCAATTAGCGCTGTCTGTTATGCTTTCCATTCCCTAATTGGTTTCCATGTAGCCCTTGCCACTGCTCTGCTTGTGCTAGACAGAGTATAATTTACTATACAGCTTCAGGTCACCAGTAAACAATTAAAATTTGTCATTGTTGAACCACAGCGACAGAACTTTTGCACAAGCATTCCCCTAGAAAACTGATGTCAATTCTGTTGAATTTGAAATGACGGACAATTAATGTTAGGCACCAAATTGTTTTGCACAATATAGTGTTTCTGGAGGGAAGACTACAATATATTGCATATTTATGACAGAATAAACCCTTTCAGGCTGTACTACACGTCCAGGGCAAACAAGTTTGGACATAAAGTGGAGTTTTAAAGACTTAATTGTCCATAGATACAGTGTCCCATAGATACAATGCTCCATAAAACATTTTTTAAAGCTCCATAAACTGAATCTATGACTATGAGGTACGCATCCCATATCCGTCAGGCATAGCTTACATACAAAGCTTTATGAGCCATGATAGCCTAGGGACAGTTCATTCGAGTTACACAACATGAAATTTTAAATCTTAAAAAAATAATAAAATAAACACAGGATTATGTAGTTTTAAAACAATGTTAATCTACTTGCACGTTTTTTTTTTTAAATGGTTCAAAATTTGAAAATGGTGAAATTTCACTCAGGGAAGAAGTTGATTTGAAATCAGGTTTAAAGGAGCTCCTTTTGATTTATTTTGGTAGGTAAAACAATCACCTTTAATTGTACTTTGATGTCCAAGGGTCAGGAAACACAGTTTTTATGTACAGTGGAGGTAAATATCGGGGTAATGCTTTTTGGCATCATAAACATCATGCTGTAAAAACCCCCAATATTTCTCAGAATTCACACATTCGTACCACCTACACTAATGCAGAGGGAGCATGAGGTACAGCCAGAACAATCATATCAAAAAAAGAGTACTGCTAACTGCCTGACAGCAACGACAACGAAAATGAATGGCAAATAATTACATTTTTCATTTTTTCTACCCTTCAATTAAGTTTTTTGTCCACCCTACTTGATTTCAGCACACCAAACTCTGTTTAGTAACTAAATTGCACATGTGCCAAATGATTCCTGTGAAAAAAGATCCTATGCAACACTTTTGAAACCTAAAATCAAGCAATAAACACCCCAAAATTAGCTATTTTTGATAAGTGAATCTGTGACGTTAATGACAAAATATGATGCTCACGACACTAATGGCCGGTTAGATTGCTGCTGAGCCTCTTACTAGTGCATGCAGTTGCATATAAGTTAGTAAAATATCATAAGTGCAAAAATTATTTGAAAATGTAAGAAATTTTATTGTTTCTATACGTATGCTGCACCAAGGAAACTACCTGAAGTGGTACACTTCTGCAACAGCTGAAATAAATCAGGACCTCCAAAATACTTGTGAAATCTTGTTCACCAATGACTACACTGTAAAATTTGAAATTTTGAGTCAGCTCAAATGATTGAGTGAGATGGTTGCACAATTTGTTTGAGCTAACATAGCTTGATATAATGAGTTATGATAATCTTTCTGTTGATATAACTTAAAACAACAAGCTATGATAGCTCAAAGGAATTGTGCGACCATCTCACTCAATCATTTAAGTTAACTCAAAATTCAAATTTTACAGTGTAGAGTCACTTCCATTGGGATTTTAGAATGATAACACCAAAATTGCCATTAGTACTGTACGACACATATTTTACTAAAACCATGTCCGTTAATGACATGTGACGTTAATGACAATTTTAAACAAATATTTACTTGAACCATTGAATACATGATATGATGTCAATCTTGGCTCACATTAAGACTTGTATACACCAAAGCAAAGTTCCGCAGTGATTTTTGTACCGATATACGTCGCCGAAATTAACAAGGAGGGCGTTTGTTAATGACAAATCTAGGTAGGACAACTGACATGTTGTTATAAATAGTGAAATTATCTATATTCCGTGCAGTTTGTGGAATTGCAGATGATTCAGCCAGCTTGAAGGGATCCCGAAGGTCATCAAAATTGAAGTCGTATAAAAAAATGTTTGTCGGTAGATTTTTTATGAGAAAACTCACTGGTTGTGACGTTAATGACATAAAATTGGAGACAAAGACACAAGAGCCCCCTGTGGGTGGGTAACAATATTAGGCAAGTTATTGGTTTTGGAATTTGAAAGGGTGTTGGTCAAGGTCCAATTTGAGGTACAAATGAGGTGGATTAAGTTAGCAAGGAAAATTATTTGAACTGATTTGTCAAGGAAAATTCTAGTGGAGACAGGCCATTTTCAGGGAGGTAGGGCACTTTCATTCAATTTTTCGAAAGGATAAAAGTTATCTGCCACACATTTCCTGGGCCAAATTCTTGGTTGATATGTTGGTTAAGCATGCTTGTCCACTGGCTCTGAGAGAGTGGGTTCAAATCTCACCCCGGTAACTCACTTTCGTCAGAGCATATGGGACATTACATGGTTGTGGGTTGTATCCAGTATTCTATGCTGAGCAACTGAAAGACCCTGGACGTCCCTGAATCCATAGGGCATGTGCCGGACTCCCAGTCTTCTCATGTCATCATCATACGACAGTCACCAAAATGAAAGTGCAGCTCCCTTCACAAAGGTGGAGGTTGAACTGCCACAGCTGATCCGGGGTATACCAGCGCAACGAACACAAAGTAAAAACAGCAATGCAAAGGCATTTCAACAAAGGTGTCAACCATCAAAAAGTTGTTTGGCTTCATAGGGAAAGCTTGACCTGTGTCAATTTTTGCAGTATCGTCGGTCTATTTTGTGGTGGATCAGCGGGGATGGCTACAACTCTCTGTCATAAGGACAACACGATTTTCAGATCAAATCAAGGCAAATTGACCAATATCAGGGCAATCGTCACTCCCCTGTTACGCATTAAAATTTCAGGGCAAAATATTGACAACCTCCTAACGGTCGTCCAGTAGCCTATGCCTATGACAGGTACTGCTGAATAAGTTAATTCACAGAAGTATTATGATAAAATAGGTCTGCAATATATATCGTAGGATATCTTAATGGACTTGCAGAAATAACGTGATAGAATATCACTACTTTTTTTCTGATAAATAAAGTAAAGTAATAAATGTCTAGAAAGTTTCAAGATGAGGAAGAAAATTGGAAACTTAGTTTGATTATGTCTTCGTGCAGCCGAAACTTGCATGTTGTCATAAAAATCCAAGCCCAGACAGTATTATGATGTCTTGTATCAAAACGCTGAAGTACATCATGCAAAAAAAAATTACATATAGCCAGGCAATAGCCAGGCAGATTAATATGTACCATAGCATGTTTCCATTAAAAGTTTTACAAAATGATATTTGCAGAAAGTTAAGGAAATCTGAAATAGACTCATGTCTTCAGAAAGTCACCACATGATAATACGAAGTTGCAAAGCAGTGTTGAGAGATGATGGAAAACGAATAAGATATATTTGATGGTTGGATTCTAAAAATTTCTTATTGACGTGGCGCTATGACTTTCAAAGGTTTGGTTTCATGACTTCCGAGAGATTTTGGCAATTTCCACACAAGAGACATTGTATTACAGTAGACGAATGATGAGTACTTACATTCAGCTGTTGGTGACCATCAATGACTTCATAACAAGCCCTATCAAAATTAATGCATTGACATGAAGTGTCATATTGTCATAAGGAAACTTGTGACCTCACTGATGACTTCTCCCCCTGGTAGCATTGCAAGTATAGGATATTATCTCATTAACTTTTTACCTATCTCTTTGGTATCACCCTTCCTTATGCCGGTCCTGTGACAGAAGCTTTGGCTAGGGTGATAAGGAAAGCTGGCGTGGCTGTACATCTAAAACCGTTCAACACCATCAGAAGCAGACTAGTTCACCCCAAGGACAAGATCCCCAAGGAAGAAAAAGCCGGCATCGTCTACCACATCAAATGCGAAGACTGTGATGCTTGTTATGTTGGAGAGACCGAGAGAAGACTCAAAAAGAGGATTACGGAACACCATCGAAGCTCGTCTCCAGTAGGGCAGCATTGTCTGGAACGTAGACATTCATTCTCGGAACAAAATGTCTCCATATTACACCAGGAGAGCAACTGGTTCCGGAGAGGAGTGGCAGAGGCTATCCATATCTCGGAGGAAGAACCTGCCCTCAACCGGGACCGGGGAAGACACACCCTCCCGGTAATATACCGGGAGCTCCTTATGTCACGTGACACCTCATCACGTGACAACAACAACACCTTGCCATGTGACAAATACAACACCTCGTCATGTGACAACAACATCCACACTTAGAACTGAGGAAGGAGACTGGATGGTCTCTGAAAGCTCTTTGAGTCAAAATTATGTTGTGAGTAAACGTTTAATTCCACTACAACTTTTTATGTGACCTCACAAGGAACATTGCAGTGCTTTTCTGTAAGCCCTGGAGTTTCGTTTATATTTGTTTCACCCCATTTCTTTATAGGTTTGGTGTCATTTAGAAATGTATAACCACAACAATTTGTCTTGGAACTGTGTAGGACAGAAAGGAAATACCATCTTTACAGACACCTATCTCTTTGGAATTACAGTCCTAGTGATATTTACGTGGAATCTAAAGTTCTTCCTTTGCTGTTGAAGTGTGAGTCTGATCAGAGATGACTCTAGTCTCTGGCATTGCTATATTCAATTATATTAAATAACTACAAGCTGTGATGTCGTTTTAAACTGGGTCAGATTTCCGGGCTTCTGGTCAATGTGAATCCATGCACCTTGTATATTATACTGCATCGGTTCCTTTGGGCGCAGGGGCGGACTGGCGACATTTCGGGGCCGTGGCAAAATAAGTCAATCGGCCCCCAGATTCCAATTTTCAGCATTACTCTACTTACGCAAAGGTGGAAGGGCCCTTTTCCATACAGAGGGCTCTCTAATTGGGGCCCCCACCTTAAAGTTTCATTGTATTACAGTCATAAACTTGCTCACAGAAATAGGATTTCGGTTTTTTTCTCTATTTTTATTTTTTAGCACCTTGTGTAGGCCCCCCTGAGTGGTTGGGCCCATGGCACTTGCCACTCTGCCACATAGGCCAGTCCGCCCCTGTGGGCGTACTAAAAAACTACATGAAACGTAAGGATGGGCATCACTGTACAACTTACAACGAAACTCCCAGTCAGAAAGTCTGAACAGTCCCTTATTTTGCAGGTGCGTCTTGGTCAACGCAGCTTGCAGTTATTGCCAATTTGACAGTTTAGGCATGCCATGATGAGATTCCTGCAGTACATTTTAGCATCAGGTATTCCCCTGGGCCAGGAAGGATATGCGATTAGCTTTGTCATACATACATATTATGTTTTAGACCTCAGGATAAATATATATGAACAACAAAAAGTTGTGTCTTACTTTGTTGAGACATATATGAGATTTTGCAGCTGCAGGACACTTAAAGGTTTGCATCATGCACGATATAAGACTGTGCTTCAGGCTAACATTGTTTCCTTTTTTCTTGGCAAAGAAGATATTTTGACTTTTTTGACAAGGGAAGATTCCACAAATACCCACATATACAGTGAGGAAAATAAGTATTTGACCCTCAACCATATTTTCTGATTTGGGCACTTGCGCTTGTTTCAAAACACAGGTAGATCTGGTCCAACATTAGAAAACAGGTAATGTACAAAAAATAAGTGAAAGAAGCATTATGTAATATATTTGCACAGGAATACCGATAGTCTTCGGCAATAAGTATTTGACCCTTTCGTTTGCAAAGGGTTTATCACTGGACTTTTACAAAACAAAACCTTGGAAAGCTATTATAACAAAAATTATCGCAATAAAATTTCAATTGTTTTCCCCAATTTTATTGTAGTTTTGATGGCATCAATAACACCTCCTATAATTTTTGATAATTTCTTCATTTGGTAACACAGACCCTGTGTAATGAGCTACGGGTAGAAGTTTCAATAATTGATGCCAATGTATGTAAGTAAAAAAGGAAGGAATCACCACTATAGAACGTGTTGGTCTGCTGTGCCATGACAATCTCACCTACATGGGGTGATGTGAGTGCAAAAATCGTTACAGAAAGTCCTAGACAACCAACGATGAGTGAGCGAATGCTCTGAAAGCAGTTTGCAACATTGCCAGAATGAGATGACCAGTACAATATGTCATATTAGGCCAACGTGATGCACTGCTGTCATAGTGCCTCTGCTGCAGAAGAATCGTTCCAAAGCTTGTTTAGACTTTCCCCCAATCATCAGCAAAATAGTTCCACTTGATCAGTGATACATTCTAAGCAAGTTTAGGCATGATTCTTCAGCACCAGAGGCATTATGGCTGCACTGCATCATCTCAGCCTGCCAAGACATATTGTACTGGTCATTTCCTCTTATTGGTAGAGTTGCAAACTGCTTTCATAGTTTTAGCTTAATCATCGTTGGTTAGTCTAAGGCTTTCGCAAATGGTTGTTGTACTCATGGACTCCTGTGTAGGTGAGATTAAAGTGGCACTGCAGATTGGCATCGCCAAGTGGTTAGTTTGTCCTTTGTTTACATACACACAGTGTCATAAATAAGTGAAATTTTCACCCCCAGATCATTATAGGGTCTGTGTACCAACACCAGAGTAGTGTCAGTCAAAAATCAAGTCTCTAATGTCTTGTGATAATTTTTTTTCAACCACACATCTTCAAAATGAATAAATTACCAAACAATTATAGGTGATGTAATTGAGGTAATAAAAAGCTAAATGAAATGGGGGGGGGGCAAACAATTTAAATAGGTTTTGATTGCAATAAATTTAAATTGTGATAGTTCTCCAAGTGTTTGTTTCATAATGTCTGGTGATAAACCCCTTGCTAACAGAGGGGTCAAATACTTATTTTCGAATATTATTTGGATTCTTGTGCAAATGTATTACAAAATGCTTATTTCGCTTAACTTTTGTGCATTACCTATTTCAGACTTTTGCAGCAATGGGGGTCAAACACTTTTTTTCCTCACTGTAGATGTAAAACTATGAAGTGACACATGAAGCATACGATACGATACGATACGATACGATACGATACGATAATAATTTATTGTCACTGTTACAAGTACAGCAAAATTTGTAGCATAGACGATATTCAAACAGAACATAGTGAAATTGAAATTAATTATACAAAATTATACATATTTAAATATATATATATATACAATTTATACATTTAGCAGCCTAACACTTGCAGGCACAAATGATTTACTAAGCCTTGCCGTTCTTGTGTATTGTGCTAGGAATCTCCTGCCTGATGGTAGTAACTGATAGCAATTGTACAATGGATGTTGAGAATCTGATCTTATGGCTTTTGCTTTCTGCCTACTGAACTTCTCGTATAATTCTAACAATGATTTTGCATTTTGTACACCTAACCTTTTAGCATACTTGATCACTTTACACAGTTTGCTTCTAGACACCTGCGTGCAATTGCCATACCATGCTGCTATTCCAAAAGTGATAACTGATTCCACAACAGATCTATAAAAGAGTTCAACAATTGTGCTATCTACATGTAGGTTGTGCAGTTTTCTAACAAAGAACATTCTTGAGTTGGCTTTTTTATAGATGGCACTGACATTTGTTTCAAAATTTAATTTACAATCAATGATGGTACCTAAATATTTGTACTCTGCCACTCTTCCTACAATTTCATCATTTATAATTAGATCTTTATGTACACATTGTGATCGTCTAAAATCTATGACCAATTCTTTTGTCTTTTGAACATTAAGTAATAAATAATTATCTTTGCACCAGGTAACAAAAGATTTTACTTCGTTCTGATATTCGCTATCTTCATTAACACAGAGTCCCACTAGAGCAGTATCATCTGCATATTTGTACACTTTACATGACGAACAGCTAGATCTACAAGTGTCTGTATACAAGGTAAAAAGTAATGGTGAGAGAACGCACCCTTGCGGGGCCCCTGTTTCTGTATGCACAGTCTCAGATAAAGTTCCATTAAATTTTACATACTGTTGTCTATGACTCAAAAAGCTATAGATCCATAATACAATATTTGGATTAACCTGCATGTTGATAAGTCTGTCTAACATTATATGTACTTGTATTGTATTGAATGCAGAGCTAAAATCTATGAAAAGAATTTTTACAAAGTGACTTTTAAATTTGCTATTTGGTGTATCCAAAAATTTTAAGGCATCATTTACAATCATGATAGTTGGGTCTAACGTACTTCTGTTTTTAGTATAAGCAAATTGTAGAACATCTTGTTGAGAACCAATATACCACATCAGTTTTGCTTTGACAATCTTTTCCAAACATTTCATGACTACTGAAGTTAGTGCTACTGGTCTGAAGTCATTGAGAATTTTAGGTTGTGGTTTTTTAGGAAGTGGAATTATTTCTGAGAGTTTCCACTTTGTTGGAACACAACATTCGTAAAGAGATCTTTGAAAAATAAGATGGAAAATATATCCTAACTTCAGTACCCTACCACTTAGCTTGTCTGGGCCACAGGCTTTATGAATGTTAATTTTTGAGAAGCTCTGTGCCACGTCACTTACACTTATAATGACCTTTTCACAACACATTTGTCTAATATTCTCAAGTATCTCACAACATTTGTCACTGAAATCATATACATCGAATCTTGAGTAAAATTTAACCAAATCACTGCAGTGTTGATTTACATCATCAACTACAATTGATTTAACAGACTTAGTCATACCTGTGATCTTTTTAAGACCAAGCCATGCATCTTTTACGCAGTTTTTGCTGAAGAGATCTTTCACTTTTTTACAATATTCTTGTTTGCACACTTTGATGGTTTTGTCAATGTCCTTTTGGACTGTTTTTAACTTATCTCTATTACCACAAGTAAGACATTTGTCTTTTTCACGAAATAGATCTCTGAGTTCCTTCTTCATCCATGGTTTGTTATTAGCAAATATTCTTACTCTCTTTTGAGGTACAATATTGTCCGTACAAAAATTGACATAACAGGTGACAACATCCACGTTTTGATCAATACATTCATTTGCATCATATAAAACATCCCATTCAGTACATTCAAAACATGCCATCAATTGCTCTTCCACTGCTTGGTTCCACACTTGAACATCTTTGTATTGTTTTGGCTGTTTCAATTTTTGTCTATATGTTGGTAACATTTCAACTATGTTATGGTCTGAGATGCCAAGTGCTGATCTCTTCTTGGCTACATAGCTTTGTTTTACGTTACAGAAGAAGAGATCCAAGGTGCGATCCCCCTTGTAGTACAGTTAATGTACTGTGTATAGTGTGGAATACATGCTGCGAAATTACAATGATTAAAATCTCCCGTAATCATTTTAACTGAGTCTGGTGAACCATTCTCAATATCTTGAACAGTAGAATACAATTTTTCAGATGCTAGACTAGCATCACCACTAGGTGGAATATATGTACATATCACAAAAATTTGATTAAACTCCCTTGGTAAATAGAAGGGACGCAGTTTGACTGCCAACAGTTCAATATTTGAATCACAGTGTCTTTCAACAATACTATAGTCTTTACACCAAGTGTCCTTCAGGTAAATACACACTCCGCCTCCTGATGACTTGCTATCTTCCCCGCTTCTATCTGCCCTGATCAAGGTGTAGTCATCCAATTCATAGCTGCTGTCGGGATCATTCTCATTCAACCAAGTCTCTGTAAAGCACATCAAGGATGCATTTCGATATGCAAAGTCAAATTTAGTTCTTACAGCCAGCTCGTCATGTATATTCCTTAGGCTCCTCACGTTTCCAGTGATGACAGATGGGAGTGGTGGTTTGCTCCCTCTTCTCTCCAAGTGTGTCCGGATGCCCCCTCGTCTTCCCCTCTTTTTCTCGGGTCTTACACATCTTCTTAGATCGTCCTGGACATCATCTTCAAGCTTCACGGCACCTCTGTAGTTTGAGTAGGCTAGTAGATCGTCTCTGCTATGTGTTATGATTGTGTTGTCAAGCCCATAGCGTGTGTAAACATCTCCATTATCGCCCACTGTGACAGCTGCAACTTCAAGTAGCCAAATCGCCAAAATAATGCAGAAAATCGTCCATCTCCACTTGCCCATAGTGCTCTTCTCCTCCTTGTCTCACAATACCATCACCAATTGATTATAATAGATGAACAAACTTGAAGAAAACTCGAAAATTGTGCAGAGAATATCGCTATTAGGTCGCTAGGAATCAGCGCCCTCTTGTGTCTTCAAGCATGCGTTGACAGATAATCAATGGGACATCTCCATAAAAAGGAACCCTTTCTTCATCAATAAACATTCTTTTGAGTGGAACCCTAAGTTACATCATATCATTCTTAAAATGATCGGAGGAACAATGAATACGCAATGTTATTCATTGGTCTTTATGCCGATCAGAGAACTGATAGGACAAAAAGAAGTGCGGGTCTGGCCTTGGAATTATGGCAAATGAAGTAGGACACAATAATGCTGCTGCACATATGACTTATATGGCTTCACTTATGTTCCTTATACTAAAACGTAAAAAGAGAAAATTACAGGAACACGTATAGGCCTACTGTCACTGGATTACTGGGTGGGGAAAATGGTGCACACAAAAATGTTACATCTCCCTACTTTGACAGTAAATAATATTCAATAATAATATTTATTTCTTATATAGCGCATATCCAAAAAGTATGCTCATAGCGCTTCACAATGTGGAATAGTTATAAAATTATAATCTATGTTAATATTTTACAGCGGATGAAAATCTAATAGTAATGTAAAAATGTAAAGCAGTCAGTGTAAAGTGATCTAGTTCTGTCACGTAATTATTTTGTGCAGATCAGACCGACTCAAAGCAGCTTAAACAGATGCAATCTCAATCACATGTCCAGAGACTAATCCTCTCATTCAAAGTCAATAAATGAAAATTTTTGCGTTGATGATTGTAAGCGTAACGAAATTTAAGGCATTGCGTCGAGGAGAGCTATCAACTGACCTAATTTTGAGTCAGGTTTTTTGTGGAAAATACATTGTGATTAGCAATACAATAATGCACAGTAGGTAGTTGTTTTTATACTTCTTTAACAGTTATAATTATGAACTTTTTTTTCTTTGTGTGCTGTAACATATGTCCACATGAATTCGTCGAGTGACACACAATGGAACAAAGCAACTAATTATCCAGAAAGGAATCCGAAACTTCCCACTAATTAGAGGCTGATGCTTGGCATACAAGGTTGTCATTGTCCCTATTTGGAGTTGGAATTCTTTAGCAAAATTCCAATTGGATGTCACTGTCAGGTAAAAAAAATCCGTCACATGGGGTATTCGTAACAATGTAACATGTTGATTACTCCTACTGTCTCTTCTATCTCGTCGATCGACCCTCATGGGTGCCAGAATGCCGCTTATTTCGGATTGTGCACACTTACGAAATCTACCTCACCTTAGAGTTTTGTCAGCTGTGCTATATTAAAGTTTTACGATTGGAGGTAATACAAGTCAAACTACACACTTTTTTTATTGACTTGTTTCTGAGCCATGTTGATCTGAATTTGTGATACATCAACATTGACAATGTCTTTCATTTCAAATGAAGTTTGAAATACATCAATTCTGAAAATCTTGATTCCTTTGATTCCTCGTCCTGTACACCACACTCTTAAAGTTTGAATAAACCAAAAGAAATGAGGTTAATATCAAAAGTAATTCATATTAAATAAATTTGACTACAGTACTTACATCAAGCAATATGACAACTAACATTATAGCTAGGACGTCTTGATTTCATGTGTTAAGTAAATAGGTGCAAATTAGAATAATCCCATATAAATCCATTTTAAGAAAACCTTTTACCTTTTTGGTATGTTTCCTCAGTAGTGATATGATCATAAAAGTATTTTCATACCGAAAAAGGCTGTTAAAAAATTTCACTGGGACCACACAAAAATAAAAATGTTTGACGTTTTTGTGTCACAATAGAGTACCATCACAGAGTGTCCCTTCTCAAGTGTCTACTTTCTGCGAGTTCTTATATCGTTTCATTTATTATCGTTTTCATAGCTACGTGTTTTTCAAGTTTGTAATTTGCTTCATTCCAAAGCTGTGATGTCAGGGATTAAGTAGAATAATTTTGTTTATTGCAAGCACAGATTTCAGGAAACTGACATATGGATGATGTATGTTTCACTTGTTCAGCTTGCCCTGGCTGAAAGATAATTAAATAACTGTAACTGAAACAAACAGACTACTTAGCCTCAAAGGAAAACTTTGCAATTACTGACAAAAAAATTGTTTGAAATTGTTTGTTTGGAAAACAATGAGGTGCAACACTCAGCTTAGACATACGCTGTTTGTTGTGGTTGTTCACAAATAGTAACATTGCCTGACAGTTTTGAATTCCTTTGTCATTAACTGTGATGTCAAACTCTGAACTGATATGTCACAGATTGAAGATTAGACCAATCACATTGACAGATACCCTCTGATGTCACGGTTTAGCTGCAAAACGAAGTTTTCAAAAAACATGTAGCTATGAAAACGATAATAAAGTATTGAAAACCTTTTTTGTTACAGGCAATTTCATTACCATGCGATTCTTGTCATTCACACTTGGCTGTGAGGAATCAATGCTAGTCAAGCACTTGCTACGTTTGATATATCAGCTGTATGACGTTCGGTAAGGTCTTAACCAATCAGATCAACTAAAAATGCCACATATTTTGTGGGCCAGGAACCTTAGAATCGCGTACTAATGAAATGACCTGTAAAAACAAAGTATTCTTGAAAGAATCTCAAAGGGCAGTGTATGTTTCCATACTTAATTGTCTGAATCTGTCAGGACAATCGATTGTGGCCATGATAAACTATTGTCATACTCTCATGTGGTACATTTTAAAGAGTGCCGGCAACATCAGGATGCATTGCCAACATCTGCTGCATGTTTATAGGATATCTTGATTGTGTCCCGTTGCAGACGGGTGCAGGTGCATCTGACAATTACCACATAAAATGTATATATGTCTTGTAAAGAGGAAGTTTCATTTCATTTGAAGAAACATAAAAGCCAATTAAACCAGCCAGAAGTGCTATAAATCCGATTAATTGTGGGAAACAGCTTGAGAGAGACTAGATTTATTCAAAATGAGCCTTTGGAAGGGACAGCTTGACATATCTATACAATGTAAAAGATATAAGAAGAGAAACAGCTTCAATGCAGCTAGTTTAACTAGAATTAATGTTGCACCATGGACATCATATATTTATCAATAAAATCACAGAGTCGTCGCAAAAGTAAGCAAGTATGTGTCATAAGCAGTGGTCGAAATAGGGCATGTTATTTGGGGGGGGGTCTCTCAGTTGCAAGGCTCGAAGGATAGAAGACCTCTTAGCCGGGAGTCGGCGGGCCGTCATCGGGCCACCAGAAGCCAAAAAGCTTCAGATGCTCTAACAATGAATTCTGGGCATTTTAAAGGCATGCTTTATGTCAGAAAATTAAATTCAATAACCCTATTGCTATTGAATATAAATCACAAGAAGTTGTTTTTAGCTGATACGGGGTTACTTCAGGCTTCAAGCTTATTCCTCTGAACTCATTCATGCAGTATTTGGGGGGTTTTTTTCAGAACCCCCTCTGGGTCCTTCTGAAAAATGTATTTGAGGGGGTCCCAAGAGCATTTGGGGGGGGGGGGTCAAAACCCCTTGACCACCCCCCCTTATTTCGAACACTGGTCATAAGATACATTGGTGCCTAAAAGTTGTACCGTTTTAAGCAGATAATTTTATTAGTTGTTGTGGGAGAAGCTTTAGTGTCAATTTGACAGATCTCAGACTCCAACCACAGACATTATGGGGTCATTGGGGTGCATGCACTATTAAAACGCCTTTTTCTTCTTTTTCTTCAGCTCCAACCAATTCCGTTTTAGCTCAAAACCCTGCAGCTGTTAATAACACCCCATTGACAAGCAGGTGAAACATCGTGTTACAGACCTATCAATTTGCTCCACGTCAAAGTGTTTCCTTCTGAAAGTTCCCTGGAGCTTTCAACCCAAATGTCAGGATGAATGGTTGCTTCCCCAGAAAAGCAGGTCTCAGCAGCTTCTCCTTAAAACATGCATATGTGACAATAGCTACTTTTTTCAGTGATTCACGGTGTTTCCATTCGAAAAAAAAAGAAGTAAAAATCCAACTTTGGAGTCTACCTAAGGAAAGAGTATTATCTGAACTCTGAACGCATGGGCAAATGACAATTCATCCCAAATGAATTTACAATTAGGTTTACAGAATTATAGATGATCAGATACGTTTGCATGAATGGTTGACAGAGAATTATCTTATATTTTAGCTAAACATGATTTTCTTTCTTTGTTTCAGGTGGGTACCTTTATTTGCTGGTTAAACCTCAATTCGCCATTCAAGGTCGGTACATTATATTACAACCTCAGATCACCTGAACAAGCATGCTGTAATTTTCTGAATCTGAGTCGTTTGATTTAGCTTAAACAATTATTGCACTTTGACATTTCTGCTGGGATACTGCGGATGACTAGTACTGACTACATTTGGAAGAAAATACTACAATTATTCACTCTAAAAAATTTCAGACAAAATTGGTTTTTTAGATTCAAAATGGTTTTTTGGAAAACCAAATTTCAATGCAAAACCAACATAGTTTTTAAAAAAAATCCATTTTGAATCTAAAAAACTGATTTTGTCCCGACATTTTTTAGTGTTGATCAGTAAATTCACACTTTAAGTTTTTTTATTTGGTAATAATACAAAATGGTGCTGTGGGAATACAGGAAAAATAAGTTCTGCAATATTATGAAAGTCCTGCAGATGTGTAAATCTATCCGAGACTGTAGGATGGTTTGAATATCCAAGTGATACCTTCTTGAGGCAAAAAGCTAATGCATTTCCATCAAATTCCATGTCCTGTCAACTTCGTGTATATCTTGTCACGCTATGCTATTGCATGTGTCAGGGAAAAAAGCTGCACAAAATGATATTTGATATAAAGTTATATGGAAATGATACTTGCATGCAAAGTCATGGATATTTGGTGTTAGTTTCATATCTACACACGTCACGATGACATCATGACATGACAGAGGCACCATTTAGTAAGTCAAGACCCTGGACTTTCTTATTACTCTCTGGACATGTTTGTGTGCCACAGTATCAGTTGTAAAAACCTATTTTGATTGACAAAAAAAACCAGGATCAAGTTACCATGTTGACGTTTGTGAGCACAGATGGATATTTTGATGAGAGTGGTTTATCGTGATAATCGAGCAAAATTAATTTACAAAAAGCAATGTTGCAGTGCTCATGACCATATAAGATCTGCTCTCCATTTCGTAAATCTATAAATATGAATTTAGGAATCCCAAAATACAATATGGAGTTCATGGGTACTTTAAAATCAGTCAAACTGACAATAAAATGGCTGGATGACATAAGCCATTGCTAACCTGCTTTGGAACTTGTGTTTCGCTACATCCACTCCTGCAGCTTCACCATTTGCTTTGATCGTGGTTTGCCTCACCGCCGTGTTCGTGCTGAGTGCAATGTTTTATGGGGTTGAGTCCCAGGATGAAATGGGATGTAGTAGGCCGGTCAGATTTAGAGGCAGCAGTCTGGTTGCGAAGCTATCAATTTTGCACACAGCCATCAGTTACGATTGTCTGGGAACATTTACTGCTCAGCCTCTCATTAAAAGTGCATCCTGCACATTAGGCAGACTTCTCTATTGGAAGAAAATGATACCACAAACACAGCAATGTGCTATATTGAGCCATACACTTGCGATAGCATTTATAAGTTTTACTTGCATAGTAATTCCATCGTTATATGATTACCAGCTAATGAAGTGGTTCTACAGGGTTTTCTTACCTGAAGAGGTTGATTGATACTGTAGTGTCTTGTATTGTATTGTATTGTATTGTATTCTATTTTAATGATTATAGTGGTAAGTACATGAACATATAATACATGTTCTATTTGTTTACAATGCTCAAATTTAAACTAATTACCTTCTTACAAAATTCCAACTTCAACTAATGAACTTTATATAAAAACTGTAAGCCTCCCCCCCCCCCAGGTGCTTGGAATAGATGTCACCTCAGGCTAGGATTACCAGCCTGCTTCTGTTCTTTTGATATACTACTTTATTTTCTGCCAGTGAGGAATATGTTCTGTGTTTGGAATGCACAATTAATGAAATGCCTCACACTCTATGTTCCTTGAAAACAGTAACTGGTGGTTGTGTGCAAAATTGATGGCCTTGCGGCCAGAATGCTGCTTCCAAATCCATGCAACTAACACACAACATCCCAATCCATCTGGGGACACAACCCCATAAAACATTGCACTCGGCATGAACTTTAAAGATGCAGACTGTGATGATAGTGGCCAGCTTGAATTGAGATATATGTATTGATTTATTTTAATCTATACTGACCAGACCACTGGTTTGCATGGTTGCGAAAGACAGAGAAAGTGAGTGCCTATGCTAGCAATGATTTTTAAAATAGTATAGAAACAAGCAATAAATTAGATGATGATAATGGATATTCCAAGACTGGAACTGTAATGGTCAAGTATTGCTTTGTGTTTAGGTTGTTTTCTAATTTGAAAAAAGTCAAAATTACAAAAACCCTTTCAGTTCTGTCGTAAGAACGTTTTCTGAATTACACTGTGCTATTGTTTGCAAATTAGTTTATGTCATGTACAGTACAACCCAAAATAAAGTAAGAAAATTTTTTGTCAGAAGTCCTCTGTTTAGCTATTTTCCCCTCTTTTCTCCTGCCCACCCCAGATCTCCTTACAACTCCCTTTGACTCCTTACAACAACCTTAGCCCACATTAAGAACTCTATTTAGACAGCTACTAATGTAACTGCAATCAGCAAAGGTGCAAAACACAATGCGGGTTATTGAGTTCAAATTGTTATTGTTTAAATGTGATTTTAATGTAATTTTAAAAGGTAGTTTCAAATAGGTAAAAGTAGCAAGTGATTCAGGGGTAGTCAAAAGGTGTGAAAGGATAAAGTAGTGGCTGATTCTTCCTTTCTGCTGAGGTAATTGTACTTTATTTAAAGTTGTACTGTACTGTAACTGGCTCCGAAACCAATTCTATCTATTTTCTAAATGACTTTTTTACACTCCAACTTCTAACAACCTATTTATGTCTCCGATCAACATTCAAAAGTCTTCTTTTCTTTCTGCAACCTTGGTTTCTAATTGACCACTAATGATTTCAGTCATTGCCCAAGTTTCTTTTGACAAACTTTTAGCCTCTTCCTGACAGCACTGGTGCTAGAAGAAGCGGTTTGAGTTGATATCATTTAAGATACTCCCCTTAAATGAGGATGAAAAAATGAAATTACTGAAAATGTCACGTTAGTACGTGCAGCCAATCAACGAAGCATAACTGTTTTCTGTACTTTGCTTCATTAGATGGACCTTCCTGAGATTAACTTGAGTTATGACCTTGGTCAATCAGGGTTAAAATTGCTTCCTAGAATGTTGTCTGTCAAATGGGCAAATAGGAATTGGATTCTGAAAGAAAGTGAAGTTATGGTGATTTGAGAGTCTACTTGGCATAGTCAGTTGGCTCTACAATGAATGTTGTGGAAATACCTGTATGACCATTTGTTTGGATGAATTATTCTGTTTGTTCTTTTATGTTCGCATTCCACTGAGAAAGAAAAAACCAAAGATGCATCATTGAAAGAAAGCATGGGGTATTAGTTTCTAGGTTTATAAATAGTATAAACACCATCTTCCTTTTGATTACTGCTTCACTTTATAGTTAGACAATTATGCAATTCAAACAAAGTTGGGGATGAAGCACACTTCGTCTTTGACTGTGATTTTTACATTGATCAGAGGAATCTGTTCATATCAAGTCATTTACAAGTCCAGGATTTTCATACCCTAAATAATACCGCAAAATTTAAGTTAATTATGCAAAAATGTCATATACTGGAAACAGCAAAGTACATCAGCATAATTTATGAAAAAAGAAAAAAGAAACTTTTTACATTACTTTAGTAATCTATTTTCAAAAAGTTGCTTTTGATAGTCATCAGTTGCTCTGTTGTTGCCCCTTGTTCGCTTAAGCCCCTTTCCCACTGGATGCATACAATCACGTTCCATTGCATAGTATGAAAAGTCAGGGAACGTGTCAAAATGTACATAGTTAAAAGACTATGATGACCAGAAGTTGCAGACTTATGCAAAGCTGCAATGGCTTTGCAAAGGCACTGCATATGCCTACATATGGATGCATAGGTCTGCAATAAACTCCCAATCTGCAGTCTTTTGTGGAATCACACAGCGGAAAGCAACTCAGTTTACTTGCATATGTCTGCATATCCCCACATAAGTCTGCATATGACCACATAGGCTTTGCATTGCTCCACGTTTTGTCACATTGGCTTGCAAAGTTTCTGCAAAGCGAGTACATAGCTCTGCCTACTGTAGTGAAACGCAGCTGTAATGCGTTCAAATTAAACATGTTTAATTTTTAGGTGCTGCTTGTGCATTTGTACACGTTTCATTGCATTGCATTGCCTTGTATTGCATTGTATTACATATCATTGCATAGCTCTGCATAACCATTTGCGTATCCATTGCGTTTTCTGCCTATGTGCTCAAACGCAGGCCAACGTGTCCAGTGGGAAAGGGGCTTTAGCGTATGCTTATTCGTACTGAAGTCTTTCTATTTTCCTAGCAGTATCTATTGTATTTGATCCAAGACCTATTTAATCTACCCTTATCACTAGCCCTGTTAACTTTAGTTCTATGTATAACTTAATTTTGCCATTTTAACTGTTGTTTATTTTCAATTTAGTATGTACCTGACATGTAAGCCCAAGTGGGCTGGTTGCGTTCTCCTAGTTCTTAAATTATTCATGTTATTTCAGTTGTAAATTATAATCATGCGCACATGTCAATAAAAATCATACATACATACACAGTTAGACAGTCATATGGTTCATTGTCATGTTCATGCTGAGTGCTACCCTTGAACTTCCAAGGGCTAAGTTCCAGGATGAAATGGGATGTAGTAGGCTGGGCAGATTTAGAGGCAGTAGTCTTGCTATGAAGTAATTAATTTTGCACACAACCATCACTTACATATGTCCAGAAGCATTTACTACAAAGTCTCTCATTAAAAGTGCATCCTGCAAACTAGGCTGAGTCTACTCTTCCAGTAGAAAATGATCCGCAAGTACAGTGATGTGCTACTGGGCCATAAGCTTGCAGATAGTATTTATTCATAAGAATTTACTTGCATAGCTTTTCCATTGCAATATGGTTGCCTGTAGAGGTAGTAATCCTGCAAAGTTTTATTACCAATAGAGGTTGATTGCAATTGGCAGTGACACTTAGGTGAATAATCTGGAAATGTAAAAGGGAAGTTCCTATTGGAACATTTTTTAAAAGTTGCAACAAAGAAAGAAGCCTGGAAACAATGTGTCTGTTACCCGGTGATGAGTGTATTTCTGACATGAAAAAAAAACTTTAAGAAAAACTTTGTTTATAAAGAATCTTCCACTGAAAGTTATTAAGACAGTGATCAATGTAACTCTTCCTCAGTAAAGCTGGAGCTTTTTTATCTTCGTTGATGTCTCACGACCATCGTTCTGATTTCATGCTCAGGAATTATTTGTATTACATGTGCATCTGAAGCAGGTTACTGTAGTTAAGAGTTAAATGAATGTACGTCTACAACAGCAAAGAAACAAGGAGCCACAATGTACATTTTTGAAAGCAATCAAAATCAACTGTCAAATCAACATTTCTGTCTGTCTGTCTATTCTCAAGCTCGTGGAAGTGGGAAGCCAAACTACAAAAATTCTGCTGATAATATGGCAAAGCACTTTCTTTTACATAAAAAGACAATTGGGGTAATGGCAAATAAATCTGACACCCTTAAATTCCAATAGCAATAACAGAAAGTGGCTCAGTCACCCACGTGCCTCATTTGATGGAATTCATCTTTGGCCTGGGTCACCACAGGGACAGCGACATGTCACAGGCATTGTTTTTGAAAGTCTAACCCCGGAAGTTCTTCCCAGTTCTCTGAAACAAAAGCCGCAAAAAGTCATTCTGATAATTATTATCAGTGATAATTCTTTGGTTGGAAAATTTGTTGCTGTCCATTGATCTTCGCCAAATTTGGTCAGGGTTCGTTCAGGCAGGTATTAATTACCCATCAATGGTTGTGTCAACCCCCGGGGGGGGTACTCACTCTATAAGGGTGTATATAGAGGCGCCGCTGGATGGTAATGGTTTTTTGGCCTTCTTGGATTAAAATGGTTTTGGTTTTTTGACAATTCTGATTAATTTGGTTCTGGTTTTTGCAACCCCAACATGTTTGGTACCGTTAGAATCGGCTTTAAAAGAGGATTAAAATGGTTTAAAAACCATGAAGATTAAATTGGTTTGCAAAAAATTTTAGTGAAGGATTAAAATGGTTTGTGGTTTCGGCGCACTTCTGGATTAAAATGGTTCTGGTTTTCAAAATTGCCGTGGCGCTTCCGTATGCAAAAGTCCGCGAAGTACCCCCCCCCCGGGTTGTCAACCCTTATGAGTTTGAAGATGTTTGAAAATGAGTTTGATCCAGCATGATGGTATAGTGAACCCGAATATTTTCGTGGCTTTTAAAGCATATATAAACTCTCAATGGGAAGCCATTAATTTCAAAGAAACATAAAACAAGATTATATGAGACAAGTTTCTACCTCTGTCAGATCTTTGGCCTCTTTCTGATAGTGCTGGTGCTATTAGTTTGATTTTATGTCATTGAGGTGTCTTTCCAAAATGCTACCTTAAATGAGTGAACTTAATGTGGCGCAGGCATTTTTTCTGCACTTTACATTCGTTTTAACAGTAAGATTCACTGGATGGACTTTCCTGATCTTAACTTGAGCTATTTCCTTGGTCAGTAAGGGCTCTAATTGCCTCCTAGAATGCTGTTAGTCAAACGGGCAAATTGGACTTGGATTCGGAAAAGACAAAGTTATGGTGATTTGAATGTCCACTTGGCATAGCCAGCTTGCTCTATAGTGAATATCAAGTAAAGACCTGAGTGACCAGTTTTTTTTAATGAACAATTTATCATCTTATTTGTTTTTTAGTTGTTTTCCGTTGAGCAGGAAACACCAAAGAGGCAACGTTGAAAGAAAGCATGATGTGTGTTAGTTTACACAGTCAAGACACTTCACAAAATAGGCCCTAATGCCAAAGTTGTACAAAAAAGCTGATCTTTGTTCTTGAAGAGTAGAGTTTCAAAGCATCTCATTAGCATTTCACTTTTTACCAAATTGCATTTTCTTGAAAATTTTATTTGATTTATAAAAACGTTCCTTTTGACGCAGAAAAGTTATTTGAAATGTAACAAAAACTTCCTTTAAAAAAAACAAGGTATCAATTATGCATTCCTAAACAACAGGTTCCAGAGAACAATATAGTTAACGTACAACGTAATGACCCAAAATATATTATTATATTTCATCTTTGCTGCAGCTGTTTTTAAAAGTTTCATTTGCTGCAGTAATTCACTGGAACTACACTGTTTCTGTGCATGCAAACAAACTGCATGTCTTTACTCAAGATGTAAAGGTTTTACGCCACAAAAGAGTCAGTTGGAGGCAATCTTGAAGGTTTAGACTGGCCATTACACTTCAATAGGCTCAATTTAGTTGTCCATTTTCTGTGCATAGAACGGTCCCTTGGCTGTAATAAGGCTCAGGTGGTGGCTAAAGAGGTGAAGGCATTTGAACATAAATTGGTAAACAAACTGATCTGGGGGCAAAGGTTTAAATTTGCAACCTTTTCCAAATGTTAGTGTTATACTGGGTTAAATCTGTCAGGGCAAGTGCAATTCATAAGGTGTAGTCTACTTTCCACTACATTCTATTCAATCCACCAAACTTTAAGCCACCCCACAATATCTAGTTATACTATAAGCTTCTTATATATCAATTTCTATGGTTTGAAATTTGTAGATTTTAGGCCTATGAAAGACATAAATAACATTATAACTATATTCAGCTGTACTTCTATTGCTTAAATTTACATAGATGGTGTGTGCTTTATATCCGTAGTCATTAACTATAGTGCTGTGTTACTCTGTTGAGCATGCACCCTGGAAATGCAACATGTCAATTCAAGCCACCATTTTGGTTGTATCATCATTCACGAATATCTTCAATCGTATCCAACAGCACCAAAAATCATCAAAAACAATCTTGCAATTTAGTGAATATGTGACAAACAGTTTTTAAAAGTAGCTAAGAACGTATTATATCAGTATGTACAATAGCATGCAAAGTATTACATTCTATATCAGCAATGTCCATGAAGTCCGATGATCTGCAGTAAAGCCATACATCATCTACGAGCATCAAGCAGTTTCCTTTTGACCTCTTGACACAATGTCAAAACAACCACCTCTAAGCCTGAAGGCTCTTTGTGTGGTGACTGATTAATCACACTTGAAGGTCCAGGCTGAAATGTTGGTATGAGAGGGTGTAATAATACACGAGGAACGTCGTGACATATCATGTCCATGCATAACAATGATTTATGATATAGAGGGTTACAGAGACATGCAGGTGGCAAAATGTTGTGCATTCATTTGACTTATTATATTCACTGCACTAATTTTGGAGCTAGCTCAGAAGTGGTATCTGTTTCTCTCTGGATATTTTATTCAGATATCTTTGCTCTATATATCGTCAGCCTAAAGCAAAATTGGCCTAACTCAGACTTAGGCCCTTTTTCCTTTTTGGCACCCCAGGAAGGGCCTTATGATAACACATGTGTTCAAAAAAATTTGGACTCCTAAATTAATAACAAGCACCTCAAAACCCCTATTTAATTTTCTTTTGGACTTAGGCCATTTGGACTTAGGCCAATTTTGTTATCACTGATTTTGGCGGATATCATCAGTATCATTCGGTCATAATTGTGAGCATTAATTTTATTAAAGATGTTTCTTCATCTTTCATTCAATAATTTTATGGAAATATGCTTAATCACACAGCTAGACCACAAAACAATTTTGGCCTAAGTCATTTTGGTTGTCAAAACCGAATAAGCCTAAGTCAGTTTTTGGCTGTTTGCCAAAAATTGTCAATAATTACTTAGGCCAATTTTGCTTTAGGCTGACGATATCTTATAATAGTGACACTTTTGATTTAATCACAAATGTCATGAGTGTAGATGACTGAACAGACAATGAATTAACGAATTATGATAATTAGAACATTCAGAAATATTTCCAACAATATAGATGTATTATTGGAATCTGTACTCATTCCATTGGTAACTAAATCCTCGAGTTTCATGTGGACATTTTTGCTGGCTTAAATGGTTTGACACACAAGACAACTGGTGGCAGGCAGAAGAAATTCATTGGGAGCATCAGATTGATTTTAAAATAGCATGAATGTGGATCGACCTATAGAGGGTCTATTCCTGTATTTTCGGCTCCTTAAACTGCTGAGAAACAATAATCAGAATGGAAGTATGCTGATCAGTTATTTTAATTTAAAGCGGTGTAAGTAATGCTAATCATCTGAAACAGACATCCACAAACTCTTGGGAAGACAGTTGTTCATTTCATCAGCTAATTTGTCTGTAAGCTCAAAGGACATGTGCCACTAATGTTTTGCAACAATGTTTTACGTCCCAGGAGCTTAAGATTCTTATGGAATCTTTGAAATTGGTTCTTTGTAAAGTTTTTCTTTGGTTGATTGTTTTATGGCATCAGACCAAGATTGGCAATCAATGGAACCTCAAAGATGAGTTTCTCTGAGTAAAGATTAACGTCTCTTTCTATCTGAGGTTTTTAGTCTGACAAAATAAATTTGAAAGAAAATGCAGAATTTTCTGAGGATTCTATGCAAATTCAGTCCTTTGTGATGAGGATTTGATATCACAATTAATTAATTTCATATTGATTAGTCTGGAAACTGATGAAAACAGATAGACAAGATTGATTAGATGAGAGGAGCTAAGGGAATGTGTTTCATTGATTATAATAATACTCTTCGAAATGTTTTGATATGAAAGAAGATTAGATACAAGTAATATTTGATAGAGTAGGTCGGGGCATGCAGCCCCCCTTAACTTCGAGGTGCGATTTGACCTACTTTTTATGGTCGATTCTTTGGAAGCTTATGCGATCAGGAAAGGATCACTTGACTCTATTTATAACTAGCGAAACAAATATCTAACAATTTAAATAACGGAGTTACGGCCATTTTTGTAAAAAATTGATAATGGCCTTCTTACCCCACCCATCGGGCAAGAAGCCCCCCTATAATAATCCTATGGAAATTTTTTTTTTGCGAGTGCATTCAGCTTGAAAGTTGTTTCTTACTATTCTTCTATCATTTTTAAGGCATTCTTACCCTTTTTCTGAATTTTTAGAATTTTTTCTGTTCATACATTTATTTTATAATATTTTTTGCCCTGTTTCAATTTTGGCCAATTTTTTTTTCTATTTTAATTAGCTATTCTATAAAGATTTAAGGTTAAGTACACGTTATTAAATGGTTCCTGAAGCAGCTTTGAGGCCCCAGTATAGGGGGCCTCATGCCCCATGCCATGTGAGGCCTCTCTCTCCAAACCCACATATTTTAATTTGACCTCTAAAAGTCCTCTATATTTCATACTAAAATGCAAAAACCATGATCCAAATCATATTTATGTGATGGTCTTGAAGTGAAGCAATGCAGATATCCATTATACTTTTAAAAATTTCCAAGGTTATTTCTGACAACTGCTTTCAAAGAATTAGTCAAAGTTACAAAAACCATGCACATTTTTTTGTTTCTTTAATTTCTACTATGGTTTGGTGCTGTTGGCCTTGAAAATTTGTGACATCACCTAAAAAGCCTCTAGCTTTAATCCTAGCAAAAAGAAAATGCACCAAAAATGTAAGTTTAGATATAAACCTGGGGGGGCCTCTCACCTAACACGGGCTTCTTGCCCCGACCTACTCTACATGCATTCAAAATAAGCTACTTACTACTTCCCGTTATGAAATGGTTGCAGTCAATCGTCTGGTTTCTTATTGGAAGAAACTGAGTTTCATGATTCTTGGCTTGCAACTTCAATCAGAACATCGCAACAGATTAGTTCATCTTGATTAATGTGGCAACTGCTGAAAACTGATAGACCAGAATCAGATGAGGGAGTGGTTTAACATATTTTTAATATCAAGATACACTTTTTTTTCCAAAATCATCCAGAAGTTCAGGTCTGTTTTGGTGAAGCCAAATTGGTGTGCAAATGCCATGATGTTTGTGAGTTTCAGGACACTTTTCTGTATTCAATGGGTAGCAGGTGGATTGAACAACATCTACTTAATCAGAAAAAGGTTGTTTATGTTTGGTGAAAGGTTTTGTACATTATGAGGCATTACTGCCACATTATCCTGGTAAATTGACAGCACATGCAAATTTTGTTTCACCAAACCCCTTTTCTCAAAATAAAGCCTATCAAATGGTAGAAAAGTTTGACAGATACTGTTTTGTGACAGTTTTGTAAACTGACAAGTTTGCCTGTGATACATGCAGTCGAATTGTCAGTGAATACCAGTCAAAATCTACTTTTTCCTAAATCTACTTTTCCATAATCTACTTTTCCTACCAAAATCTACTTTTTTTGAAAACCAAAATCTACTTCATTTTGCCAAAATCTACTTCTGCCAAAATCTACTTTTTCCAAAATCTACTTTAGAAAAAAAAAAATTACTCTTACTCTTGCTTAGTAAGTCAAAGACAATTTCAGTGTGAAAAACGATTCTGTTTACTTAAAATGTATTAGTTCAAATGAATTTATTATTTCATTATTTACGTGCAGTAAAATATATCGAAATTTTATAAAGATGTAAACTTTACAAGCAAATTAATATTACTTGAACCTTATATGAATGCTATGTGTCTAAGTAATTGCAATTTCTTAGAATATATACAATGCATGGTCAGTGTTTGAATTGCAATTAAGACAATGGCCTGTGTTTGATTTGCAATTAAGACAACAGCAATTGTTAGAACAGCAGTTAGCATTCAAATTCAAAATGGGTGACAGTTATGTCATGAAAATATCAGTCTATGGGCAAATATAAAGGTGAAAAAGCCTGATAAGTGAATTAAAGACAAATTTCGATTTTATGACCCAGACTCTGATAAATTTTATTTCCAAAAGATTTTGTAGCAATGTCTCATTAGGAGTATAAAGTTTCAAAAGTTTAGGTACACCCAAAAAATCCATGTATAAAATTGCAATTCCTACTAACGTTTTTCGGTCAGTTACCATAAAAAGTATTTGTTAAATACATGAAAGATTACTCACAATGTAATCATTCACATAATTCATATTCTTGTATTTGCTCTTCTGATCATAGTATAAATTTGTTGTAATTAAGACTTATCCAGGAGCTCTGGTCTATTCCTTTAAGTTTTTAATGAATTATATATCACTAAAAACATTATTTTATCAAAGTAATTAAATAAAAAATAAATAAATAATTTGAAGGAGATTTTGTCAAAAGTAGATTTTGGGAAAAGTAGATTTTTGTGAAATTAAGTAGATTTTGACAAAAAAAAGGAGATTTTGTCAAAAGTAGATTTTGTCAGACGTAGATTTTGGAGAAGTAGATTTAGGGAAAAGGAGATTTTGACTGGCCCCCTTGTCAGTGTACAATCTGACAAAACCGAAGAGTGTTTCTGGGATGAGACCTGAAAATACACATATTACAGAAAAGTTGTAGAAAAATACAATGTTATTCATGCAATTCTCCCAAAACTTGAATGGTTCTAAAATGTATCAGATTGAAAAATGACATTACAACTGAGAATGATGGTCTTTCTGTATGACTCATAATATGTCTGTCCAACTCATAGATGCTATTCCAAGGAACGATTTCAGTAACTTGTGTATTATCATTAAGCAGGGCTTTTTTCGGGTACATGTATTAAGTGAAACGACTCCGACTCGCGACTCCTTTGGCTTCTGAAAAGCGACTCAGACTTAGAGACCGCTTACCGGCATTGTTGCACACAAAAATAACATGGCTAACATGGAAACAAAATCAATTCTTCAAAGTTTTCATGCGGTTTTGTAAATGAATATTTCCTCTGTAAGTTCTCTGTAAATTTAGGACACATTTCACATTGTTGTTGCTGTGTATTTGCAAATTGTATCAATTATTTGTAGGAGTCAGGAGTCACCAATTTAATTGCCTCACCGACTCCACTTGAAAATGGAAGTTCAACTCAGTCTCCCACTCAACCCAAAATCTCAACGACTAATGACTCCGAGTCCGACTGCAAGGCCCTGGTAGTAAGTCACCAAGCAGACAAGGTGCCCATTAAGTATTAAAAGGGCCCAATAACTGGCTGAAGGCTACAAATATGTGGTAGGGTCTCTCTCTTGGGAAATGATGGAAATGTCACACAGAATAAAGGAAGGTCAACACAAAGTTGGAAGGCCAGACACAAATAGATGAACAGCATCCCGGTCAGTCATCAATTTCTGCATCTGAGGCACTGCAACAGAAATAGAGGATGTCATTCAATAAATGCTGCATTTCCAGAAGAAATGTGAGTGTTTGAGGTCCATTCATAATCCTCATGCACCAATACCTGTTGGTGGCAGAAATGGAGCGAGACATGTTTCAGATAGGCTACAAAGACCTTGGGCAGCTATTCTGATGCATTATCACTGGTTTGACGACTATACCTCTGTGAAGGGACTGTAAAAATAATGTGCATTGAGAAAATGAAATGATACTAAAATATATGGCATGTAGTAGACTGGTCAAATTTTGAGGCAGCAGTTTGGTTGCAAAGCTATCAAGTTTACACATAACCATAATTTACAAATATCCAGGAGCGTTTGCTACTAAACCTCTCATTAAAAGTGTATCCTGTGCACAAGCCTTACAGAGTCTATACTCTACCAGCAGTTATGGAGCGCTGAACCATAATCAATAAGCTTGTAGATGGCATTGATATGCTGTCACCTGGGTAGTTATACCAGGATACATAGGCGTATCGGAGGGGGGGCAGGAGGGGCCATCGCCCCCCCAAAAGTTCGGGAAACAGTAAGATTCGGGCAAAAAGGCTAAAAAATTTGGGCAGATGATTAAATAAAAACTACTGAAAATTAATGATTTCCAAGCAATTTCATTTGAAATGTTTATGAATTTAGATCGTTAAATTCGGGCAAATGTTGCTCGCCCCACCAAAAATCGCGTGCCGTACGCCTATGCCAGGATAATACCATTAACAGTAGAAAACAAGGGTTTTTGCTTTAAGAGCTTGATAAATAGTGACATGTCAGTGAATAATCACATCTAGAAAGATTGAAGAATGAGGAAGTGAAGAAGCAAGCCTGGAAACAATGAGCCTGTTATCTGGTGACAAGTGTATTCCTGACATGCAAAAGGCTTCATGAAAAAGTTGAATTATAAAAGTCTTCTCTACGAAGTTTCAAGACTGCGGTCTAACTCTTCCTTAGCAAAACAGAACCTTTCATTTGTTTGTCCTCAGCTATCAATCTGATTTTAATCAGCAAAATAAACAGTGAAACATCTGAATTATGTTTCAATTCTTACAAAATTAAATAAATTACTTTATGCAGCAGTGAGTTAACAAGAAAATGAAAATATCTATAAACCCGTCCTAATATATCTTCTACAGCTCACATAAGAACCCAAACAGCAAGGATCTGACTGATAATGTTGGCAAAGTACCTCCTTTTATATAAGAAAAAGATAATTGACACAATGGAAAAGAAAACTGAAACCTCAAATCCCCACAGCAATAACGGAAAGTGGCTCAGTCAATCAAGGTGCCTGATTTGATGGAATTCATCCGACAACCTGTCATCACAGGGACAGCCGCATGTCACATACAATGTTTTCAAAATTCTGTCCGCAGACATTTTGCCTAACTTTTCTAAAACAGTCCCAAAACACTCATTCCAACAATTACTCTGTTGGAAAAGTATTGATATCAATCGATCATCTTTAAATTTGACAAGGATGTGTTGAGGCAGCTATAACCTTTCATCAGCTACACGTAGCCATGCCTAGTTATTGCCTACTACTGTGTATTATCATCATCAAATTGAAAGTTTAAGGAAGATAAACCTATAGCCCTTGGTTGGACAATTTAAACACAGTAAAGCACAAATGGTAAAGCTTGTGGATATAAACTCTTGAAAAAAGATCAAATTTTTTTACCAGTTCACATCCTGGTGCTTTCACTTTTTCATCAACCTGAGTCTAACAGCCAAAGGACTATGGACAGCCAATGGGCAACCAAATTTAACCCATAGAAGTGTAATGGCACCTTTCAAGATCCAAGATTGTCTTGAATTTCCCATGAATTAACTCTTTTAAAGCCAAATAACTTTAAATTTTGAGTAAAGGGAGGCAGTTTTTTAAGCGCACAGATACTCAGACGTCTTTGTGAAACAAATTTTCACAAACAGCTTTTACAAGCATACACTGATAAATTGTTCACCCTTGGTTTATGCAGACTGATATAAGCTAAATAATAAAGTCTTCAATGTTCATCCAATTGAACAACTTGCCATATCGGGCGTTCCTTAGCATTCACTAAAAAGGGTAGTAGACAGTCTTATCACAATAACTTAACATCTTTTCAGAATCCAATTCCAATTTGCCGATTTTGAAAGACAAACTTCAAGAAAGGACATTACTCAAACTTAATTGCAGGAAAGTCCATCTCATGAAGCATTCAGAGTAAACCACAGTGAGGTACAGAAAAAATGTCTACTTCTTGTATTTATCACTACTAGGCTTCCAAAAGTTTCTGAATAATTATTTTATTATTGTCAATCAGCATAATTTAAACCTTTTTATTTTACATTGTAATTACTATAACCCAACACTTTACCACTTGTATCTGAATTCTGAGTAATACAGACTCTCACTTTGACTGCCACTAATATTAACTCTTGTCCTCAATCCTTGCTGTTCAATTTTCTTTGGTTGGTAGTTTCGTGGCATAAGACCTAGACGACCAATCAATTAATCGCAACAGATGAGTTTCACTGATTAAAGATAAATGTCTCATTCAATCTGAGTTGTTCATGTTTGGCAAAATAAATTTGAAAGAAAATACATAATTTTCTGAAGATTCTATGCAAATTCAGCCCTTTGTGATGAGGATTAACTATCACAATTAATTGATTCAATATTGATTAATCTTGCAACTGATGAAAATAGATAGACTAGACAGATGACAGTAGATGAGGAGAGCAAAGGGAATTCATCTCATCGATTTATTCTGTTTTTAATGGTTGGCCCTCAAGATGAACAAATTTTCAGAATTATTTCAGACGCATTCGCAAATAGGTTACTAACTATCACCCTGAATGGTTTACTTATTTCATTCAAGTTATACAGTGTATATAAACATTTACATTATTTGATCTGTGTGCAAATAGTATTATTATGACTTTTACTGCAGTAACACATACAGATTTATCAAGAAAAAACAATAAATTCTGAGATTCCTTTCAGTGATGGACTCGTGGCCGTGACATCGGAGGCTGAGACATCCGAGGCCAAGACCGAGGCATGAGCCTCCGAGGCCAAGGCAAGGCAAGGACGAGGCCGGCCTCAAGACCTCCAACACTGATTTCTTTGATGGATTGGCATCTGTCAGTGACCTATTCGAGACAATAGTAGTTGATAACAAACGAATGTTGCAAGGAAAAGACATACATCTTTTCGAAACTCCAAACTGAACACACAGGAAGGCAGTTCAAGAACAAATCATAAATGTTTATGAGACCAAAAAGAACCGGGCAAATGGTCTATAAACTCTAACCTAATAACACAAATTCACAGAAAAATATAGTACAGAAAGTGTAGAGCTCATCTAATTGGCAGATGGAAGAAGATTCTATCGAAAGATATTTTTTATGGCCTTGTTCTTACATCTTACCAGACTCTATGCTATCAAAACTGCCAGCATCTTGTTAGGTCTTTTGCTGCAGCATAATGAGAGCCACCACAAGTTCTTTTTAGGGATTTTCTTGGTCTTTCTAGGACTAATGCTTAGTTCTCACGAGAGTGGTTAAGTGACGGCGAAGTTGTAGAGGTGCCAGGAACTGAAGTTTCCCCAACTTTCGGCGTTTCAAGCCATTTTTGGACAATTATATAATCAATTAGAGGTTATAAATCGTCGTTGATGGTTCCTATTACGACGAGGCTCTCGTTTTCTACGCCGAATGGCTCGTAATTTCTGACGAGGCAAGAAGAGACTTGTGTCGGCGAGTTGTGAGGAGCCTCGGTGCAGTTCCATTGCTTCAATGTTAAACTAGATTCGCCCAAGGAGTCTCTTGGTTTGCCCTAGCATCCTCTTGCTTCGCCCTAGCATCCTCTTACTTCGTCCTAATCTTCAATTACGCCCAAGCAAATACCTGTTACTGTGAAGCAAGTAGCTGTTTCGGCGTTTCATAGCCTGTTTGCGATGGCGAGTTGTTCTCTTTTTTCGCCGAAGTTCCATTGACTCAATGATAAGTAGCCACGCCCAAGCACTCTCTAGCTTCGCCCAATCTGCCTCTAACTTCGCCCAAGCTGTCTCTACCTTCGCCCAATCATTTTGGGGGTCTTTCAGGTCTTTTGCATCGTGGCTTCTTCCTTCGTAAAGATTCAACAGGTTGAATCTTTCGTGAAGCAACTTCTTGCTTCACTAACCTGTCACGTGACTTCTAGGAACTTTTGGCGAGGAAGTTTAAAATGCGCCGTAGACGAAAATATCGTCGCCGAATTGTTGAATGTAGCTTAAGAACCTCCCACTTTCCTGGAAAAACAAGAAGCGCCGCAACAAGAACCCTCTGTTACGTCTCCGTGTGATCTAGGCATAAGACCTGCCAAATGAGGACAAAGTGACATGGTCTCTCAGATTTAGAGGATTACTAATAGAAAGGAACCAGAAAGATAGCAAGTTTTTTTTTTCTGTAGTGGTTGTTACAATAAATCATGCTGAGATGACCACTCAATTAATATGATCTTGAAATCTGCAGATTGACTCCTCTGTTGAAAATAAAAGTCTCATGCAATCTTATGTTCTAGAGTGTGAAAAACAAGTTTAAAAACTCTTCTATCGTTTCAATGATTCTTTGCTTGCAATTGCAACAACTGAGAATGAAAATTTGGCATCACCATTGATCAATTTAATTTTGTAAGTCTGGAAACTCCTGAAAATAGGAAAACAATCTTGAGTGATGAAATGATGGATTTGTATTATTGATTGTTACTGGTTCACTACATTCAGTAAACTTGATAATCCTATAATTTCAAATAAGATATTACTCGTATCTATAACAAATTAATATGATTTGGAAAACCCAGCATTTATTGTCAAATCTTTCACGGGTTCAGTTCTGTTACAGGATAAGCAAAATTTGTGTTAATAGCATATATGGTGAGTGTCGGAACACTCTTCTGCAATCAACGGGGTAGCAGGTGGATAGAACAACACCTACTTAATCAGAAAAAGATTATGTTGGTGAAAGGTTTTTGTTATTGTCAGCCATTGGCAAGGTAAAATTGATAGAACATGCAATGTTTTACAAAACAATTTTTTTTTGTAAATAGAAGCCTATCAGATGCAGTGTCTACCATTTTGAAAATCCTAAACTTTCTCCAGGGATACTCTGAATTGATAGCGGCACAGCGTGTAAAATTTCTCATTGTGCCAGCCTATCTGTATTTCAAGAAGAACTCGAGTAAAGGCGAATCCAAAATTTGGTAGTGGATCATCTTGAGAAAAACACACAAGTGTTTCTGAGATACGACTTGAAATTATATAATTATCATATTGGAAAAAAATACTGCATCAAGGAACAATTATATTCAGTTCTTCCCAATTAAAATGGTTTCAAAATATTTTGGTATGAAAATTTATATTTTCACTAGAATTATGGTTTACTTCCCCACTCATCTGCTTGAGCAACACATAGATGCTTCTCCAAGGAGTAATCTCAACAACTCGTGCATTAAGTCACCAAGCAGACAAGGTGCCCATTAAGTATTAAAAGGGGCCAATTATTGGCTGAAGGCTACAAATAAGTGGTAGGATCTCTCTCTTGGGAAATGAGGGAAATGTCACACAGAATAAAGGAAGGTCAACACACAGTTGGAAGGCCAGACAAAAATAGATGAGCAACATCCTGGTCAGTTAGAAATTTCTACATCTGAGTCTGTGTTATAGAAATGGAGGATGTCAGGCAATAAATTGAGCAACTCCGGAAGAAATGTGAATGTTTCAGGACCAATCATAATCCTCGTTCTCTAGTACCTGTTGGTAGCAGAATTGCAGTTAGAATCTTTAATTTTATTGTATACCAGATTCATTGAATTTCATTCCTTAGTCTGTGCTGTTCCTGCATGAATGCATGTGACGTCCTTGATGAACTCCTGTAGGATTTTTCATGTTGCTGCAAGAATCGTTTCAGACATGCTGCACTGACATTTGACAGCTATTCTGATGAATTATTAATGATTTTATGCCCCTCCCTGTGTGAAGGGACTGTGTGGAAGTTCATCGAGTTGTACTGCGGTTTATCAAGACTGAATTTTTTTTCAATTTTCAATTTCATTTTCAATTTCAATTTATTTGGACCAAAGAATATTAAAATTACATTTGGGTGGCTGACACCAGGTGATGAATTTGCCACTTGCACCAGAATTTAAAAGTTCACTACATGTCCACGGTTTGCACATTCAGATAAGTCAATACAATTAATACTAAAGGTTATTTCAACAATATCTAGCATTTAAGAGAGAGATTAAATGAGGAATGAAACGATGACTACAGCTTACCTCCCTGTGTGTGTAAAAAAACATATATGAGATTGGAGACAATCCCTCCTCTCATTTCTATAAATAGCAAACCATGTAGTGTCTGTTCTTATTCTATGCTCAATATCAAAAATATTTGGACCACACCCCGTGCTGGACCATGAACCACTTTGTCCCCCCGGATACGGGAGAACTGGGGGATCCACGGCCAAGCAAGAGGGTGCCTGACTGTCATGAGTGATGTGGAACTTTCAAGTTGCACTATAAAGTCCTTATCATCCAGAATGTGTGCTCCTTCTGTTTATTGACAGAGTGTGTCATTTCTGCTTGCCAGTGAATAGTAGCAGATACTTTTCTTCATATCTGCAAAAATATTCATTTGAAAACTGCCAGGAAGAGATTCATTCATTTTGCAACAAAAACAAAATCAAAATTGCTTTCGCATACTATTCTATGCTATGACTAAGCATATCTTTCTTTCTTGGTTTCAGGTTAGTGTCCATATTTGCCGGTTTGACGTAATATATCATTCAAGGTATAGTACCTTTTTATCATTCTGCATCTCGTGAAGATGACCATTATAATGGAAAATGTTGTAGTTGGTTTTGGAGCTGCGACTTATCCTCAAGCTGCTTCCCAATGCACATTGATCACAGTTTGGCTGAATATGAACAGGGCAGTGGACCTGGGCTGCAGCCCCCCCTGACCCCCTGCGAAATACGCCTATTCTTGGATTGAGTCCCTAGATGAAATGGGAAGTTGTAGGCTGGTCAGATTTCGAGGCAGCAGTCTGGTTGCGAAGCAATTAATTTTGCACTCAATGATCAGTTAAGAATGTCCAGGAGCGTTTACTGCGAAGCCTCTGATTAAAAGTGCATCCTGCACAAAAAGGGGTGTGTCTTCTCTGCTCGCAGAAAATGTTACTAACACAGTCATACAGGCCTACATTAATGGACATCTGAGCCGTAATTTGGTAGACGGCATTTTGAAATATGTTTTTACTTTTACTTGTGTGTAAAGGACCTCTCCTACCCAAATATGTTGATTGATAGAGACATGTTGGTGAATAATATGTTGATTGATAGAGACATGTTGGTGAATAATCATTTAAAATATAAAAGAGAACTTGGAGAAGATCCCACAGAAGTATAGAGGAAAGTTGTATCAAAGAAAGTGCCTGGAAACAAGATGTCTGTTACCTGGTGATAAGTGGATTCCTGACACAGAATAAAATTCTTGAAACAAGTTTGCTTTTCAAAGTCATACCATGGAAGTTTTTAGCGGCGTTAGCCAGCTCTTACAATAAGCATTTTGGCTAATCTTGTTAGCACTCTGGTGATCGTCCTCTCTCACCAATCTCATTCAAACTTAAAATACAGTCTCAATGGAATTTTTCCTTGAGCCCAGTCGATTTTGGTGTTCCACTGTTACGAAAAAAAAATTAATAAAGAAACTAAATAGACTGAAATTAAAGGGTCAGGGGTCAGCCGAATCTTAGCGCTTCGTGCATTTCCGTGAGAGGGGCGTGGCAAGTGAGCAAGCCCTATCCAGGATTTTCGCCAAGTTTCACACACATATCAATTCGCGGCAACCAACCTGCAATGAAACACTGCTTCTCTGCCTAACTGTGTATCTTATCAAAATTCCTTTGTTCTATAATATTAGGCTTGACTGAATACCACTTAATGTGTCACTATGCGTCAAGTGCAATTTGCCTTCACACCTGTCAAAACACAATTAAACTCATATGTCAATGACAATCAGATAACTACCCATTTAATCATCCTGCACATCATTTCTATCTGTTCGCATATACAGTTACATGCATGCAGATTGATGCAGAGAAACAAGCATTAAAACCTTTCTTTCATTAATTTTTCACCATGGACAACTTCTAGTGATTAGTCAACCACAGAACTCTTAGCCTGGTCCTCTGGCCTGTATGATGTATTTATTACTAGTATATTGGCAGGCCACCAGACTACAGAACTCTGTGAAGTCAACTCCAAATTACGTCGCAAGGGATCAGCTGACCATTCAATCTGTATAGATCTAAAAGTGTGAATTGACTCATAGATTGCACTTTAAAAAGCAAAGAGCAATTCAGTGGCAGGTCCTCCAAATGACTCAGACCTCTAATACCAATTAGCAAGTTGTCAGGTGTGAAATTACGATTGAAATTTGAAGAGCAATTAATTTGGAATGACTAGTATCTACACATCAAACATTGCAAGACTCTCAAGACTGAAGTAATGCTTTAATAAACATCAATTCAATAATATGATTATAATAGTCAATTAACCTAAAAAACGAAATTGTCTATTTGAAGTGTATGAATTCTATCATATCTAAATGCACACTGTATAAATTCTTGCTGCAGCATTTTAAGTTATCCAGAGCTTGGGTCTTTGAGATAACATATTTAACAAATTCTCAGAAAACATCTATTTATTAACATTATTTAATAGAGACTTCAAGAAAATCATTCAATCTACAGTTGATCAAATTTTTATGCACATCTCGGCTAGCTTATTATTAAATGGTAATAATTTTAACGATTTTTGCACAGTTCACAAGTGCTATCCAAGGCTGATGACCAGTCATGAATCTTTGACGCCGCTTAAAGTGCTTGCACGTTATTTTTAAGACTGTGATGTACACTGCCGGCCAAAAGTTTGCATTAGTGTTACACTTCACAGCTTCTGAGTGCCTGGATTCTTATTTGATCATGTTGAAATTATTAGTGTGAAAAAGATTATTCTATTTGTCTATTGAAAATTATCTTATTTTGTAATATTATGTTATATTGGTCATGATGAATACACCAATAGGTGTTCACCAACCATTCTATTTGCTATTGATTGTCTTATTTATATGTTCATGTGTACTGCTTTAATAATGGTCCAATAAATAAATATAATAAAAAAGGTAAATCAGTGAGAGAAGTGGTACAGTTGGGAAAATAAGTATTTGACCCCCAACCATATTTTTTAGTTTGGGCACTTGCGCTTGTTCCAAAAATCTAAAATTTCTCAGGTAGATCTGGTCCAACATTAGAAGACAGGTAATGCAGAAAAATTAAGTGAAAGAAGCATTATGTAATATTTTTGCATAAGAATCTTCAGAAATAAGTATTTGGTGGTCAAATACTTATTTTCGTCACTGTCAGTGCCTATTGTTGCTCTCACAAATAGGGCTGTGTCACAGTGAGTACGTCATTGGCATTGTTATTGAATGGAATGTTATATCCACTAGTTTTGCCCGTCAGTATATTTTCTTCTGATCGAATAAGAATCTTGGCACCCACAAGCAGATTTGCATAACACTAATCCGATGACGAGTAACCTACTGTTTCCAAACTTTCGGCCTGCAGTGTAACTCTTCTTCAGAAAATTCTAAGCTTTCAGTTGTTTGTTGATTGATTGATTTGATGGGACAACCTTCCTCCTGCACTAAGTAGTATTTTTAGTGCATTTTGCATCCCGATGAGAGACAACACCCCAACGATAGACCACTTCATGACCGCAGCAGGGATGGTCTTATAATGTTGGGACCACTGCACCAGTGCACCTGTAGATCTCTTTTACCTTCGATTAGGATTCATATATTGTGAAATGTTATCTATTAACAGCTACATCTGATATTATACCTACTCCATGTTGATATCAAATTGTAACCTATATTTAAAATTTAATCTGAGCCAGCATGTAATAGGTCATTGATAGTGAAACCAACTAACACAGTTTTGTAAGACCTTTGAAGAAAACAATCTCATGAGACTGAATTTTAGAAGTATTTATATATGCCTCATTCAATAGACTTGGTATAATACTTTTAAACCTAAGCATTGTCCGTAAATGCACATTCTTAAAGCTAGTGGATTTAAACCTTTGCCACCAGATCAGTTTGTTTACCAATTCACGTCCAAGTGCTTTCACCTTTTTGGCCACCTGAGCCTTATTACAGCCAAGGGACCATTTTAAGGACATTCAACTGACAGCCAAACTGAGCCTTTAGAAGCAAAATGGCCTCTCTAAAGCTCCAAGATTGTCCAGAACAACTTCTGAAATGACTCTTTTGCTGCCAAATAGCTTAAATATTGAGAAAAGAAACATAGTTTGTTTAAGTTTACAGACACTGTGCAGTACTTGTGAATCCCGGAAACAAAACGCAAATCAAACAGTTGCAGCAAGGATGAAACATAATCTAAACAAATACAAGTTTGTGTATGGTAGTCCTTATGATTAATACCACTTGATACATGGTAAGCAAATAGGCAGTTTAAACAAGATATGACACTAAAATAAACCTCTTTTTCATCAATATTAGTGCTTTAAAATACCTATAAAGAGTTTAGAAATACCAGATAATGCCGGATATAAATCAACTAACTCAGGTCAGCTTCGCCACCCGAGATCACACATTTTTGCACCTGCCAGACCACTCGTGGGTTTCATTAGACTGATTCACTGACCCGAGTTGTTTTTACAGTAATGGTAAATTGTAAATTACTTATTTGGTAAATTAAGTGACTGGCAGGAAAGTAGCAAATTATTGGGCCTCACTGGGGCCTAAAAAACAAACAAGTGAAGTGATGTATCCACTAGATTCTTATTATTGAAGACTCAATCTAATGTTTGAAATTACATTTTTTTAATGATATATTACAATATAATTATATAGCCATACCCAATAAAATCAACGAAAGAGGTTTGGAATACTTCTCTAAACGTCTTCTTGTAATAGCAAAATATTTTCTGTATGTACATTAAATACATGTATAATATTATCATCATAAAATCTTCAGAAGAAAAACCAATGGCTGAGCCAAAAGAAAAATCTTTTAACAAACTTTTGTTCTTTTCCCACAGTACAGACAAAGTTACAGACGCCGCTCTGGAAAGTGTACCGAAACGTAATGTTAATGAATGGACCAGTTTTACCCCTTCCATAAAAGTAGCTGTAGTTTCATCATAAGTAATGCGAACAAACAAAAGTTGTTTGATTTTATCAGGACACATACTCAGGTGAATGAAAACTCTCCTTTCACTGTTTTATGATGCTTCAAATAGGAATCTCTTAGACAAAACCAGGCAAAAACACCATTTTTGCAGTATGACCGGGTGTCAAGTGTATTCCTACTCCTTTAGAAGGATGAAAATTTGTCAGACACATATTTTCTTAGTTATTTTTAGTTGACCTTTTATTTATTGACAATTTTGGCTCATTGAATCACCATAATTACCTCCTAAGTTGAAATGTAAAAAAATTACTAAAAAATTTTTTTTTTCCTGTTTCATGACTAATTGCCTTTAAATCACATGACACATGTTTGAATAACTTGTCTAAATTACATTAAAAAATTTGGCCACCTTTCTGCTAATGCACAATGCCATTAAGGGCCTTAGTGGATGTAAGCAAGCTTCAGACGTAAGTTTAGACCACCTGAAATTTTTGTTTGACACACAGATTCAAGGAAGTGATAAAAATAGATCAAGTTTTCTCTCTTGTAGAACTTCCCTGACACATAGTCAAGAAAATCCATGCAGAACGTGTCCTAAAGTTTTGTCCGCTACCGTAACCCCTGAATCATGTTACTTTTTTCACAAAAATCAATTAATGCGTTACTGCAGCAGTGTTACTACAGTAGTGAGGAAACAAGAAAATGGGAAAAAGGCATCTATAAAGTTGTTCAAATATATTCTCAAGCGGAAAACATCCAAGCTATAATTTGTGGTTGAAATAGAGGTTATCGTAAATTACTCCCTCCGACAGCAAAAAGACCATGGGTCATTTTTGTGAATTTTTTTCCAGAGTTTTCAAAGACAATCCTAAAGACTGACAATTACTCTTGGAAAATCAATTGATCTTCCTTAAATTTGTTCAGGACTTGTAGAGGCACTTATTTGATTTGATTTGATTTTAATTATAACCTGTTAGTTTGATCATGCATCATGGAATTAATCAAGCATGGTGATACAAATTTTATTGTGGTTTCTAAAGCATATAGGTGAATGGAAGGGAAGACATTATAAGGCAGATGTATATTCCTTAACTAGGCCCGATAGCCTTAATGCGATAAAACACTAATGGCAAAGCTTGCAGATCTAAACCATTGCTGACAGATCAGTTTGTTTACCAATCCACATCCAAGTGCTTCACCTTTTTGGCCATCTGAGCCTTATTACAGCCAAGGGACCATCCTTAGGACAGTCAATGGGCAATCAAATTGAGCCTATAGAAGTGTAGCGGTCTCCTGTGAATCTCCAAGATTGCCTAAGAACATCTCCTGAATTGACTTTTATATACTGGAGAAGAGCTTTATATCATAAGAAAAGAAGTGAGGTTTCTTTTTAGTGCACTGACACCGTGCATTCCTTTTATGATAACAACTCAAACCAATAGTGACAAAATAATCCATGAAAACAAACTTATATTATAATAAATGCTTATCCAAACAACTGGTCATATATATATACATAGGTCTGACTTGAACATTCACTTTAAATATAAAAATCACCATGTAACTTTACTCTTTTCTGGAATTAAATTTCAACTGGCCCATTTGACTAGCAGAACACTAATGATCAGTAACAAGCTTGAATCAATGTATTTATGTATAATTGCAGGTACTTCTTTCAAATCTTTTCATTTAAATATGTTGGATCTATGTGTAGTTATGGCACTTCTTATTTTTTTCCATGGGAAGTTCATTCACAGAAAGGGTAACAGACGAACAGAGCAACGTAAGCGTACCATTAGAAAGCATATAAAAATAACAAATTCATCACTATATTACACTGCAGTGACATGCAGAATAAATCCATTTGCACTGTCTAATTGTATACCAAACCGGATCAGTTTTACCCTCTATTGCTGTATTTGCTAAATATGCAGATCTGCAATTAGTTAGTATTATCAGTTGTGAGTTCATGCAAATTCTCCCAGTGAGACAGTTCACCAAACTCTGGGCATTAATTCTCTCAATGAATGTGGCTGGCACATCGCAACATTTTAGAGAACTTGCTTATTGTTTTCATTTCTTGAGCCAAAGTGTTCGTCAGCTCAACGTTCCTGGAATATTAGCCAAATGTTTTACTTCTCAAGAGCTTTCAATTTCTTATGGAATCTGCGAAATTGCTTCTTTGTGAAGTGTTTTGTTGGTTGATTGTTTTATGGCATCAAACCAAGATGGCCAATCAATGAAGCCCAATAGATGAGTTTCACTGATTAAAGATTAATATCTCATTCAATCTGAGGTTTTCATGTAGTAGAAAATAATTTTGAAAGAAAATACTGAATTTTCTCAGAACTCTATGCAAAAGCAGTCCTTTGTGATGAGGATTTAATATCACAATTAATTAATTTCATATTGATTAGTCTGGAAGCTGATGAAAATAGATAGACTAGACAGATTAGATGAGAAGAGCAAAGGGAATTTGTTCAATTGATTATACATTTCTAAATGGTTCGACGAAAGATGATCAAATATCCGGCAATATTTGTTAGCTATATCGGCAATTGGCTCAATAAATATTGCCGCCAAATGAAATGATTTCAACCAGAAAATTTACTGTGAAGAAGTATTCAGAATGTAGGAAAGAAATAATAGTGTCTTCAGTCTTAGAATATAATTTTATTCTACCAAATACAATTTTAAAGAGTCATCTTTTGACCATCTGAGCATATTAAAATCTAAATCTGCAAGATTTACTATGGCCATTCTAAGCTTGCAATTTTTAATCACAAAACTTCAGCTTTTATACAAACTGTATCTCTTCAAATCAGCTTTATGATTCGTTTCTGATGTACATTTGCATCGACTGGGACCAGATGTGCCTAACTGCAACATAATTTATTGCATACAAATATCTGTCAGACAAGGTAAGGAATCTGGATTAAATCTTGCCATTTTTGTCATGAAATATACACTGTTCAGGAACACAAATTCTGAACTCTGTGTATATGATTCGGTACATCACAATGACGTAAATACATTTATACTAGACATCAGAGGCAAGTATTGTAAAAAACAGATTTTTATGAAATGAATTTATCTTACAGTAAAGATCAATTGTAAACAAAAGTTAGATAACTGCATAAATGCACAGAACGGAAAACAATGCTTTGAAAACAGTCCCGTGAAATCACAGTGGGAGATTTTCTTGGTCTATTCGATTAATTATTCAGGTAAGAAATGTAGGTTAATGCACACTAAGCCATATAAAGAAAGAGCTTACCAAACAGCAATGCAACATACAAGTTATACATCAGAAATCTACAACATCAATCACCAGTCATATGAAGATATGAAAGGAAAGGCCAAAGGTTTTGAAAGGCAGAGACCTTCTTGATGGAACTATGCATCTGTCAGCCACCCATCCTATAGACAAAAGCCGTTGATAAGAAACAAAGGTTGGAAGAAGAGACAGACTATTTATCAAAGACAAAGATTCTAAAAGGCTATTAGAGGTTGCTGAAGTTCTCTCAAAAATGATATATCTCATCAGGAAGAACAGATTCGAAACAAATAAGGGCAGGAAAACCTGTCACCTGATGACATAACAGGAAAATATTGTACAGAAGCTCAGAGTTGACTCGATTTGCAAACACAAGAACATTTATTTAAAAAAAAAGATTTTAAACTAAGGCCAGTTTTCTTAAGAAGAATTTGGGTTGAAATAGTGAATGAAAAAAAAGGTACCGTAATATGGGATGAATCGGGACAGTTTTGGCCGTTTTTCTGTTATAGAATGGCCAAAAATCAACCCAGAAATCCAAATACGGTGTCAAATTGTGTCCAAGCAAAAGCTCTAACAATCCCGTGGAGCATCAAGTGATATCATAAATTTCCAGTAATCAGTGCGGAGAAAACCACTGTCCCAATTCACCCCTCACTTTGGGGTGAATCGGGACACTCCATTATTTCCACAATCAAAACTCCTTACCTTCTTTGAGTGATAGCAACTTGTGAATAAACATTAGAAAACAAGTTAAATATGCAAAAAAAAGATAGTTTAGAAAATATGAAATCAATTTCATTGATAATGTGCAGATTTATAAAAATGTGATAAATGATAGAAAACATTTGAAAACTTTAATTTTCTTCAAATTTTCCTTGTGCTTCATAATACTGGATTAAATCTACTATAGATGATGCAAGTTCAATAATATTCACCAAAAAGCCACGCCAGCACACTCAAATGAAAATAAGTAGGTTTATTTTGTTCAATCCCGAAACTTTGCCATAGACCTGGATCAGAACCCAGTACCAAACTAACACAATCCCATATCTAGTCTTTATGGTCTCCTAAAAACATAATATTATTAGACAGATTTTAAAGTTTGCTGCAAGTTTGGTGGCTAGAGTATTTATACTTCTTATGATACAAGCTAAGTTTTGACCAGGTTGTATAAAAAGCATTCCTGTAGCGCCAACTTTTAGGTCCTGCAGCTCCTCACTGCATGCAGATAGAAGTACGCAATCCTAATACAATATGCGCTTGTATGTTAACTAAACATGTGCCAAAAATCAAATTCCTTAGGTAGGTAGAAATAAGTGCTTTTTGAGCAAATAAAAGGTTTTCCTGTTCTGTCCCAATATACCCCATATTACGGTATATACTGAGATTATACAGGATTTTGATCGATGTTTCTTAATTTTGGGCTGAAAAGGATATCCAAAGATGTCAATATTTTTATATGTTAATGGCAAGATGTTGAGTGAGTGACGATTCTTTCACTTGGTTCTGTCATCAATAGGCCCTACAAACAAATAGTACGGTATACTTGCCAAATGCACATTCTTACCCTTTAAAAGCAAGTATAGATCAAGGAAAGAATACATGTAACAAAATCACTGGGTTGAACATTGTAGTTTCAGGAAAAAAATAAGTTCATTTTTCTTCAGACAAGTTTCCCTCTGAACCATAAAAGGAAAAATTCCAATTATCACCATTCTTGACCACTCTTCAAATGTGCTTCTTATTACATCTTGAGTTAGTCTGCTGGCCTTGTTACTGCAGCTTTCCTGACTGATACCATGTTCCAAGAAACGCCAGCTCTTTGTGAGGTCCTTTGCCACAGCATAATAAGGGCCAACACAAGTTCTTTTCAGGGATTTCCTTGGTCATTGTAAGACTAAGACCTGCCAAGTGGGGACTAAGTGACATGGTCACTTAGATTTAGGTGAATTACCAACAGAAAGTCAGCCAGAAAGATACGAAGAGGGCAGTAATAGAGGAACAAAAGCTTATTTTATGAAGTTGCAACCTTTCCAAGAGACCATTCTTAAGACTATGTACACCGCTTACAAATTTATAATGCCACTGTGTTTCACTTATTGTGTTTAAGAAGCTTTATGGACCAATCTCATAATCATTCTTTCAACAGAATTGTGGAGTCAGGCCAGTATACAGGCATAATTGTTTTTCCTTCTTTTGCTCACAACATAAACTTAAGGTAGTGTCCAAAATTATTATGTTAATTAGGATATTGGCACGATATTTATTTGAATTGATGTCACGTGCCCTTGCTTTATCTTAAAGTATGGTAGCACAGCAGCGAATTATGATGAAATCCCCCTATGGATTTGTATTATCCATTTATATGGAATTTTTTTTTTCTACTTTATGTGAATTTTTTACACTTAATAGGTTTTTTTTTACTTCATATGGAAAATAGTTTTTTTTTACTTTCCTGCTGAATTCTTGAGTGTTTAAATGTCTGTCCTTTCAGATTATGACAGACTCTCAGTGTTTAAAATGGCAAGTTTATGGACACTTTTCAGTGTTTAACGGGATAGCAGGTGGATGGAACAACACCTACTTAATCAGAAAAAGATTATTTTGGAGAAAAGTTTTTGTTGTTGTCAGGCTTGGTAAAATCGATGGCACACAACGTTGTTGCACAAAACACTTCCTCTCAAAATAAAAGCTTTTCATGAGGTAGGTCAGCAAAATACCACTTTACGTTACTTGACTTCCATGGGTAAACTGACAGGCAGGAGAATGAAGTAAGGCTGCTGACTCCAATTGGGATGAATCTGAAATTTTCTGCAAACCAGCTATAGCTACATGTATACATTAAGAGTGTTTCAGAAGTGATCTTTTAAAAAATTATAATGTTGGTTCGAATCCCGGGCTGGGAACCTAACATTTTCAGTGAACCTTCATGAGCAAAATCCCCGCTGGATGTCGTTTGGATGAGTTGTTAAATCGGCGGCCCCTTGTATCAGTGTCTATGCTGGGCAAGTAAAATATCTCTCTCTTGGGGTAAATGTGTAACATGTTGAGGAATCCCACTTGCTCTCCCACCTCAATCAACACTTTTGAGCACCCAGAACTGGGCTTAGAGGGCTGCACTTACCATATCTACTATCTGTCTGTCTTATATAATGTTGCAAGAATACCACATTGAAAACAATTATTTGATGCATCACAAAGTGAAATGGCATAACCATCCAGAATGAGAGTCTGCTTCCTGATTCATCTGTTGTAGCATAGGTGCTTCACAAAGGAGAGATTTCAGCAACTCGTGCATTAAGTCACCAAGCATCCAAGGTGCCCATTAAGTATTAAAAGGGTCCAATTATTGCCTGAAGGCTACAAATAGGTGGTAGGGTCCTTCTCGGGGGAAATTAAGAAATGTCACATGCAGCTCAAGACACAGGAATGTCAACAGACGGTCGTAAGGCAGAACGAAAAAAGATGACTAGCATCTGGGTTGGTTATTTATTGCCGCTTTTGAAGCAGCGTGGCAGAAATAGAAGATGTCAGGAATAAGTTATGCATCCCAATTTAACAAGAAGTATTTATGTTTGCAGTCCTTTCATAATCCACAAACACTTGCTATTTGCACGTATAGACGTGAGTTGGCTGGTTATTTGGAAGTTTTATGTATCCCAAATTCATTGAAATTCATATCCAAAGTGGCAAGTTGTTTCTGATTGAGTTTAGTGGCATGTTGTTTCTGATTGAGTTTGGTATTTATGCAATGCACAGAGCCATGCATATGCATTGTCCCTGGTGAACTACTACAAAGTTCTGTATAATAGAGCAAATGTCACTTTGTAGCATGACTTGTATGAAGCCAAGCAGACTAACCAGGAACAGACCAAATGTATGGAAAGACAGAAACTTCTTTGATGGAAACACATCAGTCAAGAGACAACCAAGTCAACAGTTGCTGATAAAAAACAAAGGTTACCTAAGGAAGCAAGCTGTTCAAGATAAACATGTTCCTAAATCTGCTGGATATATGTTTAAGACACGAAACAAAGTCTGCGGTCGGCTGTTTTGGTGCGTTTTCCTGGTTTATGACTTTCGCCCTCTGTAAAGGTGCTGTAAGATGTTCATTGAGATGTAGCATGGTAAAAGTTTAACAGGACCATCGTAGTCAGGTAGCTCTTTGAAGTAGCACTATAAAATCATTATCATCCAGAACTTGTTTCCAGTTCTCTTCAGACTGTGTTATCTGAGCTTGTAATGTCAGGGCTATAAAAAAGTATTTTCCCAATCAAACAATTAGTGGTGCGAAGTTCGTTCCACTAAAATATTCATTTCAATACTGCAAGGAAAGGATTTATCAATTTTGCTTATAATCTAAACCGCTCTACTCTATTCTATGACTAACCATAAGTTTATTTCTTTGTTTCAGGTTAGTTTCCATATTCACTGGTGTTACCTCAATTTATCGTTCAAGGTAAGGTGCGTTTTTATCATTGTCTCTCATAAAGATGTTCAAGGATACAGTTTTTCATGAAAAAAAAGTTCCAGCCAGTTTTGGAACTTCTGTGTGGCTACAGCAACAACATCTATTCGCACACTGCTTCACCTTATAGTTAGATTGCGGTTTGGCTCCATGGCATGTTCGTGTTGAGTGCAATGTTTTAAGGGGTTAAGTCCCACAATGAAAAGGGATGTAGAAGGCTGGACAGATTTATGAGGTAGTAGCCTGGTTGCAAAGCTATCAATTTTTCACACAACTTTCAGTTAGGATTGTCCTGAAACATTTACCGCAAAGTCTTTCATTAAAGTGAATCATGCACAAAAAGTCTACTCTCTAATCTACAGTCAGAAAATGATACCGCAAGTGCAGTAATGAATCATACTGCTTGACCATGAGCTTGTAGATGGCGTTGATATGACATAACATGCATATTGATCAATTGATTATGTAATTAACTGTAAAGAAAAAGGTCCTACAAGGCTTCTTACTTTAAAAGGTTGATAGACAGTGACATGCTGGTGAATAGTGACATGCTGGTGAATAATGACCTGCCGGTGAATAATCAGGAAAAAATATGATAAGGAGGATCCAATATAACCATTGAGGAGATACTTAGCATATTAAGAAAAAAAAACCCTGGAAACAATGTTTGTGTTACCTGGTGATAAGTGTATTCCTGGCATGGAAAAAAGGCTTTAGGAAAGTGTTTACTTTTCAAAGTCTGCTCTTGAACGTTTTTAAGACGGTGTGTGAGAAGAAGCAACAAGCACTAGGCCAAAAGGGAAGAACCAAAAACGACAGTCCTGTCATCAAAATTCAACATAGCTGACAGGTTAGAATGTGGGGTTCACACTTGAAAGGAAAGGGGCAGTCATGGTTGCTTGCACATTGGAATGAGTATTAGTTTCTTGCCCAAAAATGAGCTTGGCAATGCCCTTCAAGCTCTGTCATAAGCCAGGTCTCACCTACATGTATGTTGGTGAAATCGGTCGCTTATGTTCCCCATAGAGATGTTTTTTTGCCAATAAGGAATATGATGTGTCTTGCATTTATTTAGGCACTAGCACTTCCTGTGCTTTCTTTGAATGATCAATACATCTTTGGTTTATCTAACTTTATCTGGGCAACCAGAAAAGAAAATAATAAAGTGTTCATCCAAACAACTTGTCATATGTTGGGCTGGTTTTTCCTTAACATTCACTTTTGAGGGAGCTCACTTACCAAGCGGACAGTCAAATCACCATAACTTTACTTTTTTCCGGAATCCAATTCCAATTTGCCCATTTGACAGACAGAATTCTGAGAGGCAATTGGAACCCTGATTGACCAAAGACATAGCTCAAATTAATATCTGGAAAGTCCATCTAATGAAGCTTGCAGTGGAAACCACTGTAAGGTACAGAAAAAAATGTATGCTTCACTTACTGGATGCACACTTATATTTCATTAATTTCACTATTTGACCCACATTTACAGGAAGTATATCTGGACAATGTCGTGATGACAAGTCAAACTTAGAGCCAGGACTATCAAAAGAAAATCAAATGTCCTTCAAAGGCCGACATTCTAGGATAGAACCATATATCTGTCAGCGAGTTATCCAATTCAATAGTTGTTTATAAGAAACAAAGGTTGCGAAAAGAAAAGCACTCCTGAATGGCGACGTAGAAAGGCTCTTTTGAAGTTGGTGCATAAACATGGCATTAAGAAAATAGAGGGAACAATTGTAAGAATTAGTTGCTGGACATGACATAAACTGAATTAGCAAACAAAAACATAGTGCAATTTGGATTACAGTACAACAATGGAACTTAAACACGCAGTTATGTCAGTGATTTTGTTTTCCGCTAAGAGGCTCAATGGAATACTGACAAAACATTTCACTTCTCAAGGGTTTTAAATTCTTATAAAATCTGTGAAATTGGTTCTTTGTGAAGTTTTTCTTTGGTCGATTGTTTTATTCTGATGCAAAACAATGAAACCTCACAGATAGCTTGCTCTGATAAAAGATTAATGTCTAATCTTATCTGGGGTTTTGAGTCTGACAAAATAAATTTGAAAGAAAATACAGGATCTTCAGAGGATTTCATGCAAATTCAGTCCTTTGTGATGAGGATTTAATATCCCAATTAATTAGTTTCATATTGATTAGTCTGGGAACTGATGAAAATAGATAGACTAGACAGATTAGATGAGAGGAGCAAAGGGAATTTGTTTCATCGATTTAAACTGTTCTCAATAAATATGGTTTGTTTTGGAAGAGGTCATATTTCAAAAAATATTTGTTCACCATTTACAAAATTGTCAAGTAATTTGTTTTGTAACAAGCTCCCTTGAAGGTTGAAGTTGTAAAGTCACAAGTTTGCAGATTAATCAAACGACTCTCTGGATATTATAACATTTGTCTACTGTGAATGCTTAGGAAGCTGCCATTTAGTAAGACTAGGCTGGTGATTGCAGAAGACAGATCATTGGGATCACATCAACAGTTATGTTGTGATCATAGAATAAAATTAAATGCTCCCTTCTCTATATCAATGCTGATACTGTGATGAATATATTTGCTGTCAGCCCATTGGTTATCAAGCTGTGATATCGTAGTTGCAGGGGCAATCCCTGCTAAAATGTCTACTCTGACACTGAGATGAAAATGTGATGCTGAGTTTTGGGGGATTCACATTGGCTAGAAGCCGGCTGGGGAATCTGACCCAGTTTAAAATTACATCAGAGCTTGAAGTTATTTTACACTATATTGCAATGCTAGAGAATATAGTCATCTCCGAAATCACACTTCAACAACATAGAGAGAACTTGAGATTCCATGTAAATATGATGAGGACTGTAATAGTGTTTAGAAAATTAAAAAAAAAATTACAAATATTCTCATCTGGCATTTTGTACCATTTTCTATTAGATACAATTACATTATTGTCATCGAATGCTTTTAAAAGCTATACCTTCTAACAACAGTAATTATTTGGTCTCCAGTGGTAACGCTTTGACTTTTATTGCCAAATGGTGACTTTGTGATGTGGTCTCTTAGATTCGGGGAATTACCTGAAGAAAGTTACATGAAAGATATCAATGGACAACATGGCATGATTGAACTTTATTTCTTTGCCACTATCATGCTGTGAAAGAGCACTTTCTATAATATATGTACTTGTTTTTATATAAATAATTACAATACCCTCCTATTGCAGAAAGGTTGCTTCTAAGGGTGATATATGGCATTCAATAATATTCATCTCAGTTATTGTGAAATACCGTATTTCTGAAAGATGAGTGAAAATGGAGATCTTAGTTCTCCTCACAGAAAATTTAACTTTTCTAGGTTTACTTGAATTAAAGCATGTTTTCATTTATGAAAACACTCATCGTGAATGTTTTTTTTTTTTCAAGGACATTTATTCTGTAGGGAAACGAGACAAAAAAACGCATGTACCATCACCCCGCACTATAGAATAACAAACCTTAAAAAAAAGAAGCAGGAAATTTGACAATCTCACAGCATACAATAAGCTCCTTGGAATTTCATCAAATATACACTACACTTTGAATGTACTGTAAATGCATAGCAATGCTTTTTATCACTATGACAACTTCTATTGTTAGCCACATCCCTTTCTCCAAGTCAATGTGTGCATCGACTCGCAAGAATTATATCTGACAAGCAAGGACCTTGCACAGCTATTCTGGTTCTTTATCGCCAGTTTTATGACTTTGTTCCTGTGTGAAAGGACTGTAAAATGTGCATTGAGATCCAATATGCATTGAGATGCAGTATGACAAAAGCAAAGTAGGACAGAGAGGGTCAGGTAGAGCTTTGAAGTAGGACCTACCACTTTGTAGTGAAGGATTTAAAAAGTTTTCTTCTTCAATTCAGGAAAGGTCTGGAGACATAACAGTCTGTCAATTTGATATGCAAAAAGAGCTGACTATTGCATTGTGAAAATGGCATTTTGTGACTCATCATACAAATGATTTGTCATGATCACACCCAATACCTTCAAGGTAATTTGTTTTAAGAAGACTAATCCTGCTTGAGTGCTTGTAGGTGACATGCAAACAAAAGAATAATGCACTTGATTTTTACTTTAATATAAGTTATGCCAAATCAAATGGCCTTCTCTTGATCGCGAGCAAGCGGGCAACATCCCTGTAATGTTGACTGCAGAAAAGATGACACTTTAGCGGTTATCATGAGTCGTAAAGTGCATTCTATTGCAATTTTCAGTGAACTGTTCCTCTCTTTTTGCATAACTAATGGATAGGCGGTAATGCCTTTGCAGGAACAGCAACAGAAAGCACTTGGAGAATATGAATAGACCTCTAACAATCACATACTCATAGAGATGTATGATTTATTGCCTTACATCCTCTATTCCTTCAGCACTGCTTTAGAAGTAGACAAAACAAGTGACTAGAATCTCACTCGTATATTTTCATCTCTTTCCTATTCTTCTACCAAAAAGTATTTGTTGAACGAGGATTATCAATGGACCTCAAACATTCCTATTTCTTCAGAAAATGCATAATTGATTGCCTGACATCTTCTATTTCTGCTACAGAGTTTCAGATGTTGAAACAAATAGCTGACCGAGACGTTACACATCTATTTTCGTGTTACTGTCACTTTTGTTGACCTTCTTTTATTCTTGAAGCATGTGACATTACCTGCATTTCCCCAAAGAGGGGCCCTACCACCTATCTGTAGCCTTCAGCCAATAATTGGTCCCTATTAATACTTAATGGGCACCTTTTCTGCCGGGTGAATTATTGCACGAGTTGCTGAAATGGCTCCTTGAAGGTGCATCTATGTGTTGCCCTAACGTACTATGAGTCAGGAAAAGGACCACAAGTATCTGGACCGTGATATCATCTTTTATTCTGATATATTTTAATAATCATTGTTATAAGAAAGAATTGAATAGAATTCTTTTTTTTAGTTGTGATGCAGTTCTTATGCACTTGGAAGGCTAATTAGTACAGGAGGAGGACACACCGATGAGGCGAAGGATGAATGGTAAAGCCATCCAACATAGACCCTGGATATCCAGCAAGTGCTAGTGCTGGATTGGAACCAGGACCAAGCGATTGGTAGCCCAGTGCATTACATTTGTGCTAATCCCCCCTTCTTCATCAACGTCAACGTGGACAAAGTGGAATAAAGGCAAAATATGTGAAAGCCAGAACTCTGCAAACAAGTTGTTTCTGACTTTTGCGGCAAAATGTGAAAACAGTGCTAGCCATAAATT